>PVHT020000119.1:1526402-1732382 GCA_004024745.2 Catagonus wagneri
GTTTGAACTTTGAATGATCAAGAATATATACTCGGATCTAAACGGATTATCTAAATGAGATGACAGTTTTAATGAGTCAACCTGAAAAGGGGTAGCAGGATTTAAAATTTCGTGAGAAGGGAAATAGGGCAACCTGCAGACATGAAAAGAAAGATCTACTGCCTTCTGAATTTTGACGGAGGGACGGCAGCACAGGGAGTCCTAGGCTGGAAGGTGGAGAGAAGAGACAGAAGCCACCGTTGTGGTGGCCGTCAACTGAGATGAGATGAGCAATGGATTATGCCGTTAGTACAGAGGGAGAAAACGGGGCCGAACCGAGAATAACTACGGAGAATAAAGGATGGGATTTAGCAACAAACTGGAGGCCGAGCAGTTGAAGAGAAGCCCCTCCCCCATGGCGGGCTTCCAGAATTCTCCCCGGGGTGCGCATCTCCTGCTTGAAACAGCCTTCTCCAAAGGGCCCATGACACATTCCCTCGCCCGCCCTTGCAATCTCGGCCCAAAGGCACTTTCTCAAGGAGGCCTGTCCTGCCTACTTAGTGTGAGTGGCAAGCGTCTCCTCCCAACTCGTCTCAGACTGTCTTATCACCTGGACCATGTCCTATTTCCCTTTCCCCCTTTTTTTTTGTTTTTTTAGAAACACTTGACACCTTCTAGCTTACTGTACGATTATTTTCTCTTGCAGTGTGCCCTGAGCCAGTGTGCCATGGCGGTAAAGCAAATAGACTCTGAAACCACCTTCTTGGGGCAAATGGTGTCCACCCCCAACTGGCGGTGGGGCCGGAGAAAGGCAACATCCTTGCCCAGGTGACTCTTCGCATCTGTAAGGTAAGGCTGAGAGAATAATAGCATGTGTTCCCTAGTGTTGAGCTGGACACATAGTAATTATTAGGCAAATATTTAATAAATAGTCTCTACCCACTCCGAATAGCCAAGGCTTTGGGAACTCCCAAGAAACAGTTGTCATGAGTGGCATCTGGAGGAGGAAAGAGATGAAGAACACATTTTCCAGAAATTGGTGTTTCCTTTGGAACATAGACATTTAGAGGGGTTACGATTTGGAAGGGTAGTTATGCTCACAGGTCACTATATAGCCGCTAGGGGCCCTCTGCTGGCCAGAGAAACCTGGGCAAATGGTCTCTTAAGATTTGACCAAGAACGGCTCGGAAGGTCTGATCCAGCCAAGACATCCATCCTAGAGCCACAGGGACTTCAAGGTAACTGTGGTTCCAAGAAATGAGTAGAAGGTCGCTCTAGAAGCAGGTTAGATGCCCCACAAGCTGTTGGCAAAGGTGAGAACCTTGATAAAGCAGGAAGATGTGGCATCAGATAAAAGGCGTTGGGGTGACCGAGGTAAGCAGGGATGGCTATGGCCCAAGGAACAGGGCAGGAAAAAAAAAATTTATCTGGGCCAGTGTTTCCCAAAATGCTTCCCTCCAAACACCACACTAATTAGCTATTTTTAAAGTAAAAGGGTGAACTTCCTCCTGTGGCGCAGTGGGTTAAGAACCTGACTGTACCGGCTCAGGTCACTGAGGAGGCAGGGTTCAGCCTCCAGCCCGGGGCAGTGGATTAAAGGATCTGGCATTGCCACAGCTGTGGCTTGGATTCAGTCCTTGGCCTGGGAACTTCCATACGCCACGGGTGCAGCCATATAAAAAAGGAATAAAACAAAGTAAAATAAAAGGGTCCGTGATAAAATAAAATCTCAGACATGGCAAACTACATATCCTTTTTTGAGATTCCCAGAATAAATGCTCTGAGAAGTCCTTTGATGAAAGCACGTGCTTAATTAGTTATTCCAGCATTTCCTGAACTTACGTGGCCGGGGACCCTCTTCTTCAGCAACATTTTGAGACTAGTGCGCACGACCTTGCTTTGGGGATGGCTGTGTAATTCTTCAAGCTCTTGGGGTCAGGTTCCACTCACCTTTATATCCTCCGCGTCTCAGTCGGAATCAATGTACAGGAAGCGTTTGATCACTCCTAGTCAGATGAGTAGACAGCCACATCTCGGCAGAGCAGCCATCCTGGGAGAAACAAAAAAGAGAGGGAGATGGGAATGAGAGCCCCAAAAAGCAGGTCCATCGAGGAACATTCTGTCGTCCTAAATCGAAACCAGTTGCAGGTGTTTTTAACCTCAAGCTCGCAACCAAAGCTGCACTCCCACACATGCCCTACTTCATTTTCCACACCTCATCTGTACTCGGGCTCCAAGGTGACAGTCATCTTCTCTAGTCAACAAGCCCACGTGCACCCGCTGTCACAGAGGCTCACCCAAGATCTCAGCAAGACCTCTTTTTTTTCCCCAAACTCACCATGCCCTTCTGAGCCTTTTGAAAAAGAGGTTATTTCCTTTCTGGGGATCCAGGCTGCTCCTCAAATGTCAACGGAAACATGAATTCCCAACTCTCCTAGAGCGCACATCCATCAGGTGGCCCGCAGTGCCTGCCTGCAATCCCTGGCCTTTGGCCTGTCCCCGGTTTTCACACGTGAGTCTCTAATGACCCTTGGAGGCCCTTAGGAAGTGCACTCCAGCTTGGATGGTTGGCCTGTGTCTCAAGCACAAGTTCCTACTCACCCTGGAGCATGTTTCAGTCCTCTCGTGTTTTCTTCATTCATTCAATGGATATTTATCATCAGTCCCATATGTCACGGACTGTGGTAGGAGCTTGGAACATACCTATGAACAACACCGGAAAAGCTCCTGCGAGTGAGTGCTTCCCTTCCTAGTGGAGGAAATGGATGACAAACCATGAACATACAGTCGATTCTATATCACGGTGCACGGCGGCAGGTGCTACGGAAAATAAAGGCCAGTAGAGCCCAGGGAGTAGATCCTCCATCCAGCCGCTGTTAGACCCCAGTCCAGCCCGAGCCTCGGTCACCAGATGGGAAGGAGGGAGTGGGTGGAAGAGTCTTTCGGGTAATCGAACTGGGTGGGCCCTGCCTGCCTCCTCTAGCCTGTCAGGTTTGGGGGATTCTCTTCTCTGTCAGACACCGGCTTACAATATGGAGGTGGAGACGAGGCCCAAGACAACTCACCCTTTCTTTGTTGTTGTTACAATTTTTGAGTGATTTTTATTTTTTTCAACTCACCCTTTCTTATAGGGGAAAGGTCAGGTTAGAGTAGACACAAGAGGAAATGTGAGGGGAGCCTGGTGGTCCCCCCACCGCTGGCCCAGAAGAGCATTGGACATGAGCTGCAAAAGGCGTGTGTGGCCTGAATGAGGAGGAATTACAGGAGAAAGACTCAGTGTTTCCCCCTCTTTGCACTCGTTTTCAGAATCCACCATCTGGAAAGGCCAATGGTCATTGGCAAGTTCTTCTCCCCGTAAAGGGCTGGCAGTATCAGCAGCCTCCTGGTCCCATCACATTCTTCTCTCTTTGGCCCACAAGCATCTGGAATTCTGAGGACCAGAAGGTTCACCTGCTTCTCAGAAACTTATTTTCCAGTGACCTTGGTTTCAGGGCTGGGCATGTCCTGACCTTATCTCTGCAGCTTCACATGCCCTTGGGCCTCGGGACGGAGGCTGATGCAACTATCGCACCAGGAAAAAAAAAAAAAAAAAAAAACCACAAGGGAACAGTTGATGTTGGCCAACCTGCTGGGACCCTTGCCTTAGTGGCATGCTTCCCAAACTGAACCATGAGTCACCCTGGGAGACTGCAGTGAACACACAATTTCCAAGGGATATTTTATATTTCCGGGGAAACACAGAAATAGTTGCCATTTGTCAGACATTGTGCAAACTACTAATTCAAGGTAATTCAATTCCAATGTTAGAATCATGCTACATTGCTTTCAAGGATACCATATATCTTTGGGAAGTTGGACTTGCAGCAGTGGCTAGGAAGAAAAGCAAGTGCCACCCAAAAATCAATGTGGAGCAGGAAACGAGAGCAATGCTTTCAGTCTTATTTCAAGCTTTGAGAATTGTGTGCAGTGCCCAAAAGTCACTCACAATTCATTAATAACTAATTAGGGCCATTTAAGAATGAAATAAAAATAGTTTTTTTTTCTCTCAAACTTTGTGTATTAACTTTTTAATCAGCTATAAAACTGTAAAAACAGAAATACCTGCTAAGTTGTTAGGACCTAATTAATAAATAGAACAATTAGGTGTTTCTTTTGGCCTAGGAGCATGATGAAAAAATTACTGCCACAAACCAAGAGAATTTGGAAATCTCGACTTTTCATTCATTACACATTTTTTTTATTCCTTTGTGAAATCTTGCTAGAACTCTAGAAACTGAAGATGACGATGATGTTGATGATGATAGCAGCAGTAGAAATAGTCGTAGTTAACACATGGAGCATTTATTATCTGCCATGTTCTCTGCACAGGATTTCCCAGTATTTCATTTACATACTTTTATGCAGTTTATTTTTTTTAACCCAGAAATGTTAGTCTTAATTTTCCTCAGTCTAGTGTCCCTGAACCCTACAGAGAAAATCTAGAAACCAGCTGAACTTTTTGTGATAAATTTAATTGTAGTTTTTTCCTAGCAATTATAAAACAAATTTTCGATGTCCCGCTACATCTTCAACAACTGGTGCATTTATTTATTTATTTATTTATTTAGGCCGCCCCACAGCCTGTGGAACTCCCGGGCCAGAGATCAGATCTGAGCCGCAGCCACACGTTAAGCCAAAGCAACGCAGGATCCACTGTGCCGAGCCGGGGATCGAACCCAAGTTCCAGAGCTCCCAAGCTGCTGTCGATCCTGTTGGGCCACACTGGGACCTCCAACAACCCTTGTATTTAAAACAAAACAAAACAAAACTACCAGTCTCTTCTAAGTTTGCAAGTTTTCTCCAGAATCATAAATAAAAATCCATCAATCAATATTAATTCAGCGTTGCTCCATGCTGGGCACTCTGGAGGAAAACGTGCACGGTCTGTGTCCTCAAAGGACTTCGGGTAGGAATCACACACAAAACAAGCAGAGGAAAGCAAACAAAAAAGTTAGTATTTACTGAAGGACTAGCACAGGGTATAAATATTATATTTTGGGAGGTAGAGCCTGGAGACTGGATTGTCACAGACCTGGCCCATCTGTCACTTGCCTTCCTATCTCATTTCTCTCTTGCTGTAAACATCTCCTCCTTTCTAGCCATCTCTTCTGGAAAGTCAACACTTCCATCTGTTCTAGGACACCTGTCCATTTCCACTCACAGGAAGACTTTGTCTCCATGGAAATCACCTCCATTTTAAACATCATCTGAGATAAATTTTCCTCTTGCCTGCAAGCATGCTTTAGTACATCCTGCAAAGGAGGTGATCATAACTGCATGTGCCTTTTGGCTTTTATAATATTTCTCCTTTCTTTTCTCTAGAGAAACATTCTTTTTAATATATAAACCGAATCTATTGTCCCTATGGCTTTATGATCAATTCGTTGCTTAAGCTCTGAACTTGTCATTGCCACTTTATTACTAGGGCTATTTTCAAGTTTATCCATTAACCATTCAACAACTATTTAGTAAATGTCTGTTATATCACTGCATGTTCTAGGCACTGGGGATAAACTGATGAGCAAGAAAGACATGGTCACTTTTCTCACAGAGACTAGTGAGGTCCCTAAACAAGTAAGACGTGTTTACAGTAGACTGTGAAAACTGCTACGAAGAATAAAAGGCCACATTGCCAGGGAAGCTCTGGTGGTCTAGAAGGCTTCCTGGAAGAGGCAATGTGTACATTAAATGTTGCCAGTTGGAAATATGTTAGATGGATGCAAAAGGAATTAAAGATGTTTCATGCAGAAGGAATCCAGGCTTTAAATTAGAAAGGGGATGACACATTCTAGGGAATAAAATTAAACTTAGTAGATGTGAAGTGGGAGGGAAGTGAGTTCAAGAGATGAAAGAATATACTCAGGTCTTAGGCAAGAGGTTCATCCTGAAGATAACAGGGAGTCATTGAGTGACTTTGTGCAGGCAACGGCACTATAAGATTTGTGTTTTTATTATTTTTTTTTTAATTTTATGGTTGCACCCATGACATATGGAAGCTCCTGAGCCAGGGACTGAATCCAAGCTACAGCTGTGGCAACACTGGATCCTTTCACTCACTGGGCTCCAGCTGGGGATTGAACCAGCACCTCCTCAGCGACCCAGGCCACTGCAGTCAGATTCTTAAGCCAACGTGTGTTTTTCAAGAATGAGTTTGGCTGTGGTTTGGTTGTGAATAGAATGAGAAGTGAGGGGCAAAACTGGAGGCAGAGAGGTGAAGAATAGTAAAGGGTGATGGGGGCTTGAATTAGGGACAAAGCAGAGGAGGAGGAGAAAAAGGAAAAAAGAAAAAATCCAGCTCGGATCTGCAGTACGTTGCATTGATCAGTTCATTAATTCAGCACATATTTATCATGGAGAATCTCCTGTTAGGTGCCAGGCACATCCTAGATTAGATGCTGGAGAGGCAATGGTGACTGACTTGCTGGTTGAGAAGATAGATCTTAAGTAATTAACCAAAGAAATGTCTCATCATATCCTGTAAAAAGTGCTATAAAGTGAACAACATCTATAAAATCTTGCTACTCAGAGATCAGTCCATGGACCAGCAGCATCAGTATCACCTGGGAGCTTGTTAGCAAAGCTGAATCTCAGTATCTACGTAAGAACTACTGAGACAGAATGTGCATTTTAACAAGCTCCCTGGGGTGGGGGGAGTTGCACGCATATTAAATTGAGAGGCACTGCTCTAAATTGCACAGGACTACACGCGAGAGAAAACAACAGGTGTACCTGAACTTACCTTGGGGGTTAGGGAAGGGTTCCCTGAAAAAAATGGCCTCTGCTCAGGCTAGAGAGGTAGGCAGGGGCTGGATAGCGCAAGACCTTCTAGGCCATTTTGAGAAAGATCATCTCTACCTAATAGCAAATCAAAGATGTTTAAAGGTTAGATTAGTCAGCTGCAGCAGCCATAACAAAATACCATGTGGACTGAGTGGCTTAAACAACAGAAATGCGTATTCCCATAGTTCTGGAGGCTGGAGGTCTGAAATCAGAATGCCAGTATGGGTGGGTTCTGGTGAGGGCTCTCTTCCTGACTTGCAGATGACGGCCTTCTTGCTGTGTCCTCCCTTGGCTGAGAGAGAGCAAAACGGTTGCTCTTCCTGATGTCTTATAAGGGCACTAATCCCATTGTTGGGGCCCCACCCTCATGACTTACTCACCTCCCAAGGGCCTCAGCAGTAAACGCCATCACATCGGGGCTTAGGGCTTCGACGTATGAATTTGGGGGGACATAATTCAGTCCAGAGCAGAAGTTTTAAGCCAAGGAAGGTGGAGTCATCAGACTTCTGTTTTTGAATTATCATTCAGGCTGATGTGCAGAAAAGGGATTGAAGGGATTAAGGCTATATGCAGGACACCAGCCGAGAGGTTATTTCAGTAGTCGTGGTAAATCAAAGTTGCACTGGTGGAGATGGAGCAGAGTGAAACATTTCAAAATATTTAGGTGCTAAACTTAACAGGCTTTGATAACAAATTTGAAATGGTGGTTGGAGAGAAAAGGGTCAGATGACTGCCAGGTTCTTGACTGGCGTAACTGGATGGCTATGATGACAGTTCTCGAGATGGGAGTCATGAGATGAGCAAGTCTGTTCATGGCATCTTGCTAAATGCAATGAATGATGTAGAAATTAACACCAGAATAGCCATCAGTTAGTGAACATTCATCACATGCCAGCCACTGTATAGACATTTTACTATATTATCTCAATTAATATACTACGCAAGCCTAGCTCTCTGCGATGGGGAGATCAGCTCAGTGCTAAGGGTGTGATGGTCTGTGCAGAATGTCTTTACAGGAGAAGAACATAAGACACTGTGAACAGGAAAGCTGCCATCACAGAAGAAAGAGGAGGCAAGCTGAGGTCTCAAGGTTGAGTCAAATTTCAAATGAAGCTCTTGGGAGTCAGGTGTCAAGATGGGCTGCAAGAGCCAGGTCCTAGAGAATCGGGCATGACTCCATCGGAAAATTCACTTAGAAAAACAGTGTAGGAAAAGTTGAGGAGCAAAGGAGCGCCCAAATTAGGAAGGACCTTGAACGCCAGTACTTTGGATTTTATGGAGAGAAAAACCGAATATGGAAGGAACGTGATACTACCTGATTTTGGAAAACCTGTCTGGCAACAGGGAAGCTTGAGCAAGGGGAGGCTTGAGTCCCAGAAGGTAGCTTATTAGCATTTGTATTAGGTGGGCAATAGGTCAGAGTCCTGAACTAGCTAGAAGGAAAAAAAAAAATCAACCAGGTTTAGTTCCATTGAATGAAAATAGAAAAATAAGTCAAGACTAAAATTTCAGGATTGAAATTGAAGGGAAAGGTAGTTTCAAAGTCAGAATCAGAGAGGGATCAGGACGAGGATATTCACAAACCTGTGATATCCTACTTACATGCAGGGTAGTATAAGGAATATTTAAAAGTAATTTTTACCTGTTTCGCCATGGAGATCATTTAAATTTCCAGAAAAATTATAGTAGATGAAAGTCTGCCAGGTATATATGTGATGGATTTACACTAGGATGAAAAAGAGTATTATAAGATTTGGGAGGAATAAAGTATGGTATTCTATTGGAGACATACCCTCCAAGTCATATGAAACATTGTGATTTTAAAATGCAATTGGCAGGGAACTATATTCAATATTACGTAATAGCCTATAAGACAAAAAATCTGAAAAAGTATAGCTGGATATATATGTATAACTGAATCATTGTGCTTACACTTGAAACTAACACAACACTGTAAATCAACTATACTTCAGTATAAATAAATGGTAAATAAATAAATAGCAATTGGCAAAATCCAAGGAAATCATTAATTCCAGCCCAACGGTTACTTTATTACAGATGCACTGGACAGTAGCCTTTAAACAATAGGGTTTTGGGCTCAACCTTTCAGGTGAATAGGGCTTTGTTCCTGCCTTAGTCAAGCCAGGTAACCATGACACAATTTTTTAAATTCAAAATGTGTTTAGTGGAAGGAAAAGGTATGTTTTTTGTGTCTTTTAAATGCCTTTTTTTCCCCCCAAAATAGAGTACCCTTGACTGCAAAAAAAAAAATAACCCTCACTGACTTTCCATTTCTGTGCTTCTGCTTTATCTCGGGAACTTCAGCACCTTCAAAGCATCCTTTGTGGAGCGGCACCTGATGGCGCCCCTTGGATCACGTGTCATGCGTGCTCAGCAGTAAACATCATCCCGTAATTGTGGCTTCCTTAAGGACAATGTGGACCAGTGCGCAAGCATTTATCAAGTGGTACCTAAGAACCTTAGGGTCAGGTTAAGGCACACCTTATCCGCTCGGAGAAGCCTGCCAAGAGCACAAAAGGGCAAAGTATAGATACCCATTTTATTGTTCAGAATTCCCTAATTGAAGTACCCAGGAGTGTGAAAACTTGGATGAAAGATATAAGGGCTACGGTGGTAATTAGCTGCTGCAATAACAGATGTCGTACAGGAAAACTGTGCAACGGATATGAGCATGTTTTGACTTTGAATAGGCACTTGGGCTAACAAGTTCTTCCTCGCTAATGGAAATCATGTGTAAATGTTTTGTAAGGTGTATGAATTTCCACAGCAGGGACCGAATTGTTTCTCCTTTCGAAAAAAACAGACGCTTTGTCCAATGGGATAATGACCTCAGTTTCAAGCACAACCTGGATTTCTTTGGATTCTGTGGAGTTCTGCCTGTCCTAGAGTATTTCCAGGGCGGCCACAAGCCCCGGCTGTCTTAAAGGCTGTTTTCTGGAGCTGCCCCTCTGCTCTGCTCTGCCAATTATGTGCCACTTTGTCTGGGTGCTCTGATTGCTTTCTTCTGAGAGGGAAATTCCTCTTTCATCAGTATGGATGCACTGTTTTCACACACTGCAAGTGCTGTGTTGCTGTGTCAGTCATCCTATGAGGGCCAGTTTCAGACGAGTAGGGCTGACGAGCTGGCCGGGGATTGGCTGCCCGCGGCTGGGCGGGGCTTGTCGGAAGGAAGGGCTGCAGCTTACAGCAACAGAGTTTAGACTGTCTTTGCTTCATCATCTGAAGGCAAAATTTTCCAGATACGGCAGCAGACGGCTCTCAGAGTACAATACACGGGGAATGAAAACTATTTACATGGAAATTTCTTCCTCATGATGCAGCGGAGAAGCCTCGGCCGACTGATTCTGCCAGATGTTCCTGGGGTTACTGTAAAAGGGAAGGAGAGGCAGCGCTAAACAAGGTAAGGGAATCACCGCCCCCCCCCCCGCCCCCGTCGCCCTTCTTCTTCTTGTTTTTTTCTTTTCTCTTTTTTTTTTCCCCCTGAATGTTTAAAGAGTTTGCTGCAGTATGCTGCATTCCGTGTGTGTGGCTTAGGGAAGCCAGGGAAACCGAATTCCACCAATTCAAATGTAATACTTGCGGGGGGACCCTGGAGTTTTACGTAACATTTTGATTTGAGAAAAAGGAATGGCAAAGCGTGAATCTGTGCCGCCTGTTTGGGGTGAGGCCGAAAACGAGTTTTTTATTCAAAGAATAGACCTATTTATTGATTATTCAACAAAAAGCATTTGAATTCTGGCGAGCATTCTTATTTTCTGGTTCTAGAAAATGTTCTGACTGCCATAGTTAGTTCCGAAATAAAGTTTACGTTGATCCTCTTATTTGAAAACAGACTTGTAATTAAGAAAATGAAAAAAACCCACAAAACTTCATGGTAAACAATCATCGATTGAATTTTAGCCAAAGGGGAAAAAATATGTCTACTTATTGGAAATTAGGGACCTATCTATAGCTCTTATAATGCCAAGGCTTTGAGTTTCCAGAGCACATTTTTATTAACAAGCCAGCAAGAGGTAGCTTTCTGACAAGTTTTCGATACTGTAGTTCAATGTTTACATTTCTTTTTCTTGCATGTCTGAGCCTTTGTTTCCAGCTTCAGAGTGGAACCATTATATTCAAAAGTAAAGCTGGGTTAATAATGCTTACTGCAATTATCTGATCTTTATGCATTTTTAATGAGAACACACAGCCAGCAGAATAATTTAATGAGGGCATGCTAGCTTTTAAAGCTGTGTTTTCACTGTGCGGAACCATATCAACTTTCTTTCCGAGAAACAGCAGTGAGAAATGATGGGGAAAGATTTATTTTTAACACACTTGGCCCAAGAGAAGGAAAGGATATATTTGTTAAAGAATTCTTTCTGCCCTTTTCCGTTTTAAATTTCTGCCAGGCATGAGGAAACTGTGCTTTTTTGTTAGGCCTCGGAAGCATATGTTTACAATAAATGTGTAACATTTTTAGAATAGTTAGCAAGCACTGAAGCGGAGAAGAAAAAAAAATCCGACTTGCCTAGCCACCACCACCATTGACCATTCCTCGAGAAACCTTCCCGTCCTTTGAAAAGACAAAGGTTAAGTGGAAAGATATTTGTTAATTGAATAATATGTGCATTGGAGGGATAATAAAGTAAAAAAAAAAAAAATTAAAGAGAGTCTCATAACCTCTAAATAAGATGAAGTTTCTTCAGCGGGTCTGCCTGTTTTGTAAGGAGCAGGTCTCATTTAAATAAGGGCAATGCCACGTAGATTCTTCTAGACCCACTGTTTTTTACTTTCAAGGAGAAGTGCAGGACACTAGCTCAGAACTTCTGACGTCATCTCCCAACTATTTCTGCTGTGTTCTTTTATTCAAGCTCGTGGAGGGGAATATTTCTTTATGTCCTGGCCAGGAACATCCTAACTCTCACTTGGCAGGCTCTGAGTTATGTCTGCATATTCCCCGTCCTGCCTAAACCCTATGCGCATCTCCAGCAGAAATAGGGCATCTCTTAGATGCCTGCTCAGGTCCGGGCAGGTCAGAGCAGTTTTTCTGCAGGGCTCTGGCTGCCTGCGCTGACAAAAAGCGGCAGGGAGTGGATGGAGCGGGGCTCTGCTTCTGGCCCGACCTCGTCGGTGCAGCCGGGCACCACCACCTGGGTGCACAGGCCCCCTGGCCCCAATCCCAGTTCCCCCAGAGCCACTTTTTAGGACCCGGGTTGTGCCACCGAGTTCACGGCTGGTTGTGGTAGTGGGAACGGCTGCTCTGATGTGAAGAGCAGCCCCGTGTCCTAGATGGACCCAAGGAAGGGCAGTCCAGCCCTGGAGGCCCTTCACCCCGCGTCACAAGTGGCAGCCTTGGCTGTAGAGATCAAGGGGGTGGTGAGTGTTTAATGGGGAGCTTTTGCAGAAAGAATTTCCATGAGAAGCGACTGGAGTTCTGGGGAGTTCCCAGCTCTAGTTTGCCTCCTCTTTAGGACTGTGTGTGTTGTGTAGACTTGAGCAAGCGCCCACCTCAATTTTTTTCTCTCTCTAAATACAATTGAATAATACTTGCTACACTTTCCTTCCTATTTCAAGCATTTTGAGAGATCTTGACCTTTCGTCCAAAAAAAAAAAAAAAAGGTTATTTGTTTCTTGACAAATGAGCTAAAGTACCAAGGAAAGCTAAACCCCTTCCCCTCGTTAATAAAACTGTTGGCAAATGCCGTCAGATGTGAAGGTAAGTATGCAGAACCCTTCCCTCTACGTCACGTTCACGTCAGTTTTTAGGGATATTTATTCTTGGACCCACACTTAAAATTTCCAAGGAAATCAGAGCGCTGCTGTGTGCGTTTCCTCCATGGATCTTGTGCAATGTGCTAGAAGCCGGGCAAACCAGACTCTTGCAGACACAGGCCTTAGAGCGCCCAAAGCATTCTGTGCTATTTTTGCTTTGACTTTTGTTTTAAATGTGTGAGAGTGGAGTGAATAAGGGAGAAAAATGAGAGGAAAGGAGGAAAAGACGCCTGTGAAATCTACTGGTTACGTAGCGTTACTGGTTAACAGCCTGCCTTCTCCCTGCTAGTTGTTTTAATTTGCTGTTGCTATGGTAAAAACAAATCAATATCACGTGGCTACCAGCCAGTCCTGCGCCGGGAGCGCCATAGAGATTCGTGATCAGGTACTCAAGATTCCAAGCAAGAAATGGGAGAAGAGGGTTTCGATACTGAGTTTAAGAGAATTCCTTATGGGAGATTAATGGGGGCTCTGCTTTGCCTGCATTTTCTCTCCTTTCTTCCTGCACTTTCCTACCAGGAACAAGCAAAGATGGGTACATGGTAGGTTGACTCTACTTCAATAAGGAAAAAGAAATAAAAGGGAAGCTGTACCGTTTCGTTTACATTTTTGGGAATGACAGAACGTGTCTTATCAACATGGAAGGAGGCTAGTCACGTGGGAAGCGGTAAAGGATTCTGACTAACGAAGAGGTGGGAGGACCACGGGGCAGGCCGGTTGTTGACAACAGAGTTTGGGACCTGTAGTAGCTCCTGGTACAGCAGCACAGGAGAGCTGGCAGGGTCAGAAACAGCTGTGACCGTCGTGGCAGGCAGAGAAAGCTAGCGTCTCTGGGGAGCAGTTGGGCAGTGGAGGCGAGGGGCCATCCTTCTGGAAAGGTAGGAGGTGTGAAGCATCAATGGCAGCAAGTAGCAAAGACAAGGAAAGAATCATAGGTCCAGAGTTAGGCCGGGTGAGCTCAGGACCCCTGGGCCCAGAGCAGAAGGGGGGATGGGACACACAGCCCTTTTCATAAAACCTGCCTGACGCCCAACCTGTAAAGAGAGGAGGGGGTTGTCAAGAGAAGGAAAGGGGTCATGTGCCCGGGCGTCCTTTATAGAATGAACCAGAAGGCACAGAGGCCCGCTGCCCTGCGGAACAGGAACGTTGCGGTTCCACGCTTTGGTTTCCTTCAGAAGGCCGAGGTAGGGAGACTTAGCTGGGCTTTGTAAACCGGTTACGATACAGTTTTTCCTCCAGCTGTTTACCCAGCTCAGTGGTTTGCTTATTTATTTATTTACTTTTGGGTTTTGTTGTTGGATTTTTTTTTTTTAAACGAGAACAAGCTGAGTTGCAGCTGTCATAAGATGCATAGTAAGGAGCCCAAGATGACATCATGGCAGGTCTGCATCAGGCCTGGGCCCTCAGCTGCTCAGCACTGTTAAACTGAAGCTAGTCCCCTGCTCTGCTGCTGCCGAGAGCAAACGCAGCTGTGAAAGGTAAGGCCCGGAGGGTTTTGTTCATGAGCCTGAGCCACGGGGTGGATGGAGATGTTTTTGCCTGGCCTGCCCCCCTCAGTACGGCAGAAACGCTTGGCAATAAAAGTGGACCTGCAATTTACCTTAGTGCTGTGACAAAGCACGCATTGTCTTCGAGATCCTAGGTCCGTCTATTCCATCAATCAGTCAACAAGTGTTTATTAAACACTTTTTGGCTTCCCTGGCTTTTGCTGTTTGGTTAGAACAAGTCAGTTACCTAATACTTGATTTTGAGTAGCTGCAAAATATAGAACGGAAAGGAATGATGCGAAATTGTCAATTTCAAAAACCTGAATAATAACTTTATTAGTTAGTGTTAACTTTAACGTGATTCACCATCAGATACTAATTGTAGATTTGAGATAGTTTTGGTGTTTGAGGGGAGAATCGGAGGAGGACTGTTGAGTTTTAAATATCTGTCTGTACTTTCTTTACCTCTGTTATATTTCTGAGCATAAATACTGTTTAAATAATATATAATGATGTAAGATGAGCCACAGACATTCAAGAATACTGCAAAAAAAAAAAAAAGATTCAAAACATTAGGGTACTGAGAACAATCACCTGAAGTGACTGGAGCACGCGGGCACACCCTGTAAAAAGCCTTAACCATCAATCAGCAAAAAGAAATCCTAGACCCTCTCCCACACTTCTGAGCCTCAGGGCGCCTGGGAAGCTCCTGGTGCCATTTTCTCACCAACCCCCATCGCATCAAGGAAACTCGATGCTTGACCCTGGAGAGTTAAACTCCCCTGACCTTTTGAAAAGCAGTTACTTTTAAAAATCGATTTCCCTTTTGAAACACAAAGTTTTTGCTTGGTTTTTCACCCTGCCGTCAAAATGAATGTGCATTCTCTGGGCACAGACAAGCCTGAAGGGAGGGAAGGGAGGAGACTGAGGAAGTAAGTAAATCGAGGCTCAAGAATCCTCAGCGAGGGGGCCCGACAGGCAGGTGGGCAGGTGCTGAGGCCTGGGAGCATTGGGGCAAGCTGGTGGCTGTAAAGAGCTTTGTGAGGGGTGAGCCACCTTAGAAGACAGCGGGAGGAGGTGGGAAAGGCTGCAGGTTGCTGGGCCAGAGCACGTCGCAGTCGTTCTTGCTGGGAAACAGGATGCTTACAAACAGGATAAGAAGGGGTAGGCACCCAAATGCCTTCGGAAGGAAAATTAACATACGTATAGATCCAGCAGTTCCATACCCTCTGCAGAGGGCTTGCACACACTTCATCTCAATTAACAGTTCACACGGAGGACTAGAAACTGGGAGCCTAAAATTAGAGCACTCCTGCGGGGTTGTGCTGGGTGAGGCTCCTGGAGGAGGTGTGTTAGACGTCGGCTTTTTAAAACTCGTGGGCATTGTTTTTGTTTTTTTTTGTCCAGTGGTTAATTGATTTGAATTTTGAAGGACAGGAAAAAAAACTTACAAGCGCCCCTGGTACATGGATGCACGTCAGTCTCTCCTGTCCCCAAATGCTTTCTTGGGCAACAAGTACCTCTTTAACTAGTTCAGCAGGCAGCCTAGATGCGGAAGCAGAGCTGGAAGAGAGGTCAACTGGCTTTACTTTCTCAGCTCTGACTGCTCAGAAGGCATCAGGGGACAAAACCTATGCCTCACCCCCCAACTCAGTCAACCAGGAGCATTGTGAGTTTGGCTGTGACCTGCAGGGAGATGCTTCTAGAACATAAAATTCACGAACGGTTGTAAATGGCTTGCAGGCCAGGGAGAAACCAAAGTCAACAATGAAACCAAAATGTAAATTATTCCATTTGCCCATGAGATCATTTCATTGTGTTCCCTGAAGCCTGTTAAAGGAGTGAGGGCAGAAATTAATGTTTTAGTGGCATGTGTTATAAACTTTGCACACATAGCTTATGTATTTTAAACCTTAAAAAAAAAGCTCCATGAAGTTCATGTTATCCACGCAAAGTTAATGCTGGGCAATAGAAGTTCTGATGGGTTCTGCAACACACTCATGATCTGGTACGTGAAAGAGCCGGGATTTAAACTCAGGCCCAGTCATACCTCCAAGCCCTAGAGGGAAGCAGGACTGTGTTTTCAGCTGAGCAAATAAAATCAAGAAAAAAAAAATTCGTTTGTAGAAAGAAAGGAGAGCTCAAGGTGGAGGTAGAAGGTTGATTATTTTAGAAATCGCAGATGTACTTTATATAGTTTATATTATAATACATAAATGCCGGGTGTAATAATACTAGTAGTATCTTACATCATATGTCATTTCTGTTTTCACGCTTATCATCATGCCTCTTGTCCCCATCTTAGAAATCAAATAAAAACTGAATTTGAGTGAGGTTAAGCAATGTGTTAAAAATCTCACTGGCCACAATAGTGGAAGATATGGTCCTCGAAGCTCTAGGAATCTGCGTGTTTGGTATTTAGTGAGATAAAACAGTCTTTCAATAAAATTACACTGCAGTCTGACTTGGGATTTTCGTGCGGTGGCTGTTGCGTGGCGGACAACAGCCCAACTCAAGCAACCTGGGGAAGATAGCATGTTTTTAATTAAGATATTGAATTATGTGTTTAACTCTATAAATTTCTGGCATCTCAGATGCAACCTTCAATTAGTCAACTAAAAAGTACCGGTGAAGTACCTGTTACATCAGTGATTTACTGCTTGTAGTTTTAAATGCTCCGGGAGTTGGGAAAACACTCCTTTTGGGCTGGATGGAGCAGGAGGAGGAGATGCTTCTTCTGGCTCTGAATGGACATAATTTGTTTAGATCAGTGTTTCTGAAATGGGACATCTAGACCCCAAGCCTAGGGTAAGATCGTCTTCTACGTGAGGAAAGGAAAGAGTTTTAACTTCTATATTATGTGGCCCATCCTTTGAAAAAGGTCCATTTTCATGTATACTTGATAATAAAGGTAACATATTAGTGTTGTGCGAGTGTAGCTTTGATAAATAAGTAACGAACCTTATAATGGTTGTTCCTCTCGAAAGTGTTTTTTTTTAATGGGGGTTTATGACCCAGAAAGTTTAGAGAGGACAGCAGTCAAAATTAGCCCAAGGAAGAGAAACAGTGACAAACGCAAGCTCGACAGTGACAAACTAGTACATTTAAAATGGAGAGACAGCCAGGTTCTACTGCACAGCCCAGGGAACTGTGTCCAATCTCCTGGGATAGACCATGATGGAAAATAATATTTTAAAAAATGCATACATGTGCATGACTGAGTCACTTTGCTCTACAGCAGACATTGGCACAGCATTGTAAATCAGCTATACTTTAATAAAATAAATACATTTTAAAAATTAAAAGAGTTTGCATCATGGCACAGTTGGTTAAGAATCTGGCTTCAGCAGCTTAGGTCACTGCAGAGGGGCAGTTTGATTGGCCCGGTTCGGTGAGTTCAGGGATCCAGCATTGCCACGGCAATGGCCTAGGTCACAGCCGGGGCTTGAATACAATCCCTGGCCGGGTGCTGGTGTGGCCGTAATATTAAAAAAAAAAAAAAAAATTAAAACAAGAGAGGGAGGAACAGCATGATGTAGGGCCCAGTATGGAATTTAACTTGGAAGAATAGGGATTCCAGGTTGGAGGGTTGTGGGAGGAAGTTCAGACGGCGTCGGGGAGGTCAGAACACAGAAGAACTAAAGAGCCAAGTGGACGAGCTTAATTTTATTACCTTACAAGCACACATCTGATGCTTTAGAAGGGTTGAGTTTAGGCTTGTGGGATCGACTTAGTGGTTAGAAAATTTGGAACACGAGATGCCACTGGCCGGAAAACTTTTGCCCTGCTTCAGGCATCCCATGGGAAGGAGCTGGATTAGAATGGCCCCGTGAGGATGGAGGACAAAGAGCAAATCTAAGAGGCGTCTTGAAGGAAGAATAATAGCAGCCGATGAGAGCTGAGCAGAGCCGAGACGACCTTGGCGTTTCCAGCAGCAGACATACCTTTGGGACCGTAACAGAAAATGGGAGTAGGTGGAAAAGGCAGCCCGCCAGTGGGGACGGGGGTCAGGGGACGGAGGGCGGGAGGATGAGCTCCGAGTTCTGATACCAGTGTTCTTAGCTAGGGATGGGTCGCCCATAGACACTGGACAGCGTGGACATGGAGAGCAGCTTAGACACCAGGCTGCAAACGTAAACTGAGACCCGCCTGCGTGGAAGCCAGTGTGGGGGACCAGGGACGCTCCCCACCTCCAAGAAGGGAGCATAAGTGGAGTCAAGGGTGAGCCCCGGGGACCACTGCCGGGGTCCAGAAGAGAACAAGAACGACAAAGAATCGGGAAGACCAGTACCCACAAAGAAGCAAATTTGTCGGTCAAAAGACGAGTAACCGACTGTTAGGCACCAAACCACAGCCTCCAGCCTCCACGGTTCGGCGGGATGACAGTGCAGCGTCCCAGGCTGCATTGTCCCACCACAGTTTGCCCTCTCTGCCGCAAGTGCTCAGGCCACGGGCCTCTTAGAGGCAAATCTCAGTTCACTGCCGTGGTGAGAGCTGCAGGGTATTATCTGGGGTAGGAACATGTCCTACCTGTATCTCCCATACGTATAGCTGACTATTTAAAAATTAAAGCTTTACTAGTAACCGAAAGAAAGCATCGAAAGCCAGCAGTTATCAAGATGTTTGCATCTGCATCTCAAAATACTCATTGTGGGGCTATCATTGGTTGGGACAGTACTTCCTACCCAGAGTGGCGGAGATCTTGCTAGGCACCAGTCTTCCTATTGTCAAAGACCCAGGCCTCATTCAATCCTGGATCTAGCGAGGCTCTAGCAAGGATCTAGCTTGTCATAGGAACCAGTTTGAAGACAATGAAAAAGTAGCAAAGACAGCAAATGGTCGGCACCTTTGTGCCTACCGTGGGCAAATGAGAAGAGCGCTTCTCAGACTTGCCCGTGTACAGAGGTATGACTGGGTCCCTTTGCTGTACAGCAGAAATTGGCAGAACATTGTAAATCAACAATAATGGAGAAAATTAAAATCTTAAAAAATAAAATCGCTGGGGAGTCTAATTACAGAGGTAGGGTCTGATTTAGGAGACCAGGAGTGGGGGCCGAGAGTCCGCCTTCCTGACACGCTCGCAGGTGAAGCAGGTGATGCTCGGCGCCGGTCCTGGGGGTTCTGGAACACAGTGGCCACGATGCCGGCATCGAGGCAGCAGGCGAGGGATCTGTGGGTCTGAGATGGCTTTGGAAAGGAGCGCTCAGGGGGACCGAGGGCGGGACCTGCCTCCTCATCTCAGCAGGCCTTTCCAGGCCGCCCTCCCGGGCTCAGAGCGGAGCTGAGCTCAGCGGACCTGTCCTGCGAGGCTTGTGCCCAGAGCCGCCATGCTCCGGGGCATCAGGGTGGGACTCGGGCAGTTCAAGCAGCTCCGTGGCCATGGGCAGTGGGCTGCGGGTGACCAGTGTGTCTGTTTCCAGGTCTGCTCCAGAGATATTTCTTTCCTGCCATGTTTGCGTGTTCCAAATCAGCCTCAGATGTTTTCCTCTAGACTGTGGTCAGAGCTGGAGCCTGTGGGTCTGACGTGCCCCCTCCGGCCAGCAACTCTGACAGTCTTAGCGTTGCCCTTCAGATAATGCCACTCATTCTCCCTTCATTGTCTCCAAACTCTGGAAAGAGTATAGAGGAGGAGTTCCCCTGCAAATAAAGTCGCATTTGTTGAAAAATGCTAGTTTCTAAAGTCTCGTGCTAGGAGTAAAGACCTTCCGAGAGACCGTAGCGTGTTTAAGTGACACATCCAGGCCTGACCGTGGACAGTCTTGGATCTTGTTTCGTGTCTCTCTGCCTCCCCTCCCCTGACAGGCTTCAGTTTTTCATGTGTCTGGCTAGAGCCAGGGGTCTCGCTGGCCTGATTTAGGGGAAGTCATCCCTTCTCAGATCCCCATTCAGTCCACAGGCAGGTGGCCGGCGTTTTGATGCCTTTTTCATTTACCAATAACTTTTTAGGCCCCGAAGGAAACAAGTGTTTATTGAGTTTATTGAGTGTCTACTATATGCCAAACCCTCCGCTGAGAACTTTATGTGCATCAGCTCCGTTAAACCTTTTTATGAAGAAAATAAAGTCCCGGGGAGGCCGAGTTCCTTGCCAAGGTCACACGTGAACAGGTGACAGCGCAAGGGGGTGAGACTCCAGTTGGGGGTCCCCGGACACCCAGACCATTTCCAATGGTGCTTAGAGGCAGCAACAAGAAAAAGGGGGTTTGCTTTTGAAAACCTCCTCTTGGATTTACACATACTGTTAGCAGAATGCTCTCAACGGTTAACAAGAACACAAACAAGCAATTACTGGCAGGCTGTGCAGGCGTGAGTTCAGTTTTAGCCACGAGTTCTTCTCAAAGAGACTTGGGAAGTTGCCAGCTATGGCTGGAACGCCATCGCTATTATTTGTTGTGATTAGTGGGCCTTTTCCTTACTCCTGAATCTCCGTCGTGTGTGTGTGTGTGTACACGCACGTGCACAAAGAAGCTTAAAGTAAGACCTTTCAGTCGCGAGCGTGTAAAAGCTCATCGTTAGGCATGAGACCTGTACAGAAGTGAGATGCTTTGTGTTGTCGCAGCTCTGCCACCCTCTGTGAGGACTTAAGTTCCTTTTCTCCTCCACCGATGTCGTGTTCACCTGCAGCGCTGTTTTCGTGCCCGCATGTCACCGGTTCTCTGGCAAGGGTGTGAAGTCCTCCTCTCTGGGGGCCCGTCTGCTGATCGTCGCGTCTGGCCCCTCTTCTCTCTTGCTTTCCTGGCGCCTGAGCTGGCCCATGGCCTCTGTTCTTGGTTTCTCTTCTCTTGGCCAAGGCCGTACCTGGCATCCCTGCTAAATGGCACACGGAAACCCCCTCTCCCCAGGGTTCTGGTCACACCCAACTCTTAGCTGGTGGAAAGGACTATCTCTTTGGCCCCTTAGGAAACGCTTCATTCCTATCAGGTTCCTGGCAGCCACCACAAAGACCATTCCCTCCAGAAACAAAACAAACCCTATCTCTGAGAGTTTCCCCATTTCTTTTCTTCAAAGTTCCCTGTTGCAACTAGGCTGCAATTAAGAGGCAGGATCAAAGAAACTGGCTGCCTCTGGGGCTTCAGGACTGCAAGAGCTCTGGTCCTTTTAACTCTTTGCTTCCCGAGACGCTCCTCCACCTGAGTCTTTGTCCCTCTGGGTGCTCCCGTGTCAGGAAGGCGAGGTGTCGGGGGACAGACCAAAGCCCTCGGAGGAGCTTGGCTCAGCGCACCAGAGTCTGAGCGCCACCCAGCTGACCCACCACAGACGTAAGACAAAGCAGAAGCGATTCCGGCTTGGAAGGAATGAGATGATTCGTGTCTATACTCCACCACAGTCCTGCCGGGAAGGGTCTCACGGCCGCCATCCACCTCTGCATACTGGGCCAACGCCACCCCATCAGGCATACGAACTCATAACGCTCTGGTACAAGGTTCTTCCTTGTGCCGACATGCAACGTGACTCCCCAGGGCCTTCGCTGCTCGGCCCTTGGAGTGACCCTAAGCGCATCCAGTGCCCCTTCGGGCTAGCCCTTGTATATTTCAGTACAGCAAACAAGCTTCCTCTGATGGGAGCGGTTGGCACCTCCTGTTGTTTTCAGGGAATATGCTTTTATTTATGCAACCTATGACACTCCGAGTTTTTCTGGCAGCTTTGTCATGGTGCTGACCCACATCACTCTTATGCGTGAACCATGAGTGGCTGCCGCAGAGGAAGGGGTGAGGTCGCCCTTCTTCCTCAGCTCCCTTCAGACCTGAGCGCAGCGAGGGGAGGCTGATGGCTGGAGGGGAGGCGGGGGAGGGGCGGACGTCCTCGGCTGCACGGAATGCTTGAGAGTTCTCTTCTGATCCAACAGGAAGCTCTAGGCACCTTCAGAAATACCCAGCAAATTCCTGGGCATCAGCTTGCAAAACCACCCAAAGGATGATAGCTAGATAGATGAGAGCTGGAGACAGACAGACAGACTTAGACTACATATGTGTGTACATTAATGTGATACGCCCACGGAGGTATAGATTGATGAAGGTGGGTTTAGAGTAACATATACCTAGATGGTTATAGATCTAGATTAATATTTGTATATACTTGTAGAGATAGGTAGATAAAAATTTATATAAGTATATATACACAAATAGCTAGCTTTATTTATAAATGAGAATGTATCTATCTATCTATATATGTAGATTGATAGATAAATAAATAGATAACGTTCACGCAATTCAAATACCCCACTTAGGGAGTTTTCCAGGTAAAAGTACTTGTTTGGGTTTTTTTGTTGTTGCGTGGTATTTGTTTCTTGGCACAACAAAAGGGCGATCCTTTTAGCAATAGCTCCGAGCCCTCCAGGGTTTCTCTGTGGCTCCCAGCACAGCCCTCCACAGCTTAGAGACACACTCTGCCATCAGTAGATGCCAAGGTCACCGAAGGAGCTAATTAATCCCGACTCCAGTCAACAGCAGGCTGCACTAACCTGCCCTCCTTCCTCCTGAGCCCAAGAAACCAGGAAGGATTTTCTCTCTCAGTTCCGCCCAGTTCTACCCAGGGCCGCCCTGAGCAAACAAAGGAAGGAAGGGAGGGAGGGCTGCTAAACCATTTCCCGAGAAGCTGGCCAGGTTTTCATCTAGAGGGATCCCGGAGGAAGCCTGTTCTGAGGCTTTAAACCTTGAGTTGAGATCCACCCTCCAGTGTTTCTTAAGAAGACCCCCAGGTTGATATTTAAGGTCCCCAGGCCCCCTACTCCATCACAACACTGCCTTTTTTTTCCCCTTTACTACTAGTTTCACTCATGGCCTCTAAACTCAGCCAGTAGTCTTTGCCATGCTGGAAATGTGCCTTTTTAATTAAAAGCACAAATTTTCCAGCTGACCCCTAGGGAGCATGAGTTTGTTTGTCTTTTCCCCCTTTGGGGTAAAATTCATGTCGGATACCCAGGTCACACTAAAATATTCGATCAGAAAAAGCAATTGAGAGGAGGGATGATTTTGGGAAACAGCCACCGGCCAACAGCCCCGGAATGTGAAGTCAGAGAAGGTTGCCATTAAAACCTTGTGGGTCCCCGAGTTAATAGTAGTCCCCTAAGCCAAAGACATGTTGGGTCTTGAGCGAATTGTCCCGAGGCTGTTGGTTCTTATTTGATGTTCTGATCCTTTCCTTCCAGCTTGAGAATCAGTGCAGAAAGCCACAGAGAGGCTCGGACAGGGCCTGCGTGCTTTGTCGGGTCAATAGCCTGGGCTCAGTGCCACTGCCTTTTGGCCCCTGGCCCTCAGTGGGTCCTCCTCAGTCCCGAAGCTGCTAGAACAGGGCGGCCATCCTGTTCGTGGGGTTGGTTTCCCCTTATGGTTTGGCAGAACCAGCAAATCCTGGAGTTGGGGTGGTGGCACTCTCCATCTTGTTCCCTGGTTCAAAACCGAAAAAAAAAAAAAAAATCAAAACCATATGTTCAATGCAGTATCAGGCTTCTAGTGAAAACTGTGTGCCATGAAATAATAACCGGCGACCTAGCCGGGCCTCTGCAGGCTCGTGGAGGAGGAGGTGACCTGCTCGGGCCACCGAGGCTGAGGCAGGTAGCGAAGGGCGGTTCTGTGCGCTTCCTGCTCAAAATGGCATGTCCCTGGAACACTTCCAGCTTCTAATGGGGAAGCGGAGCCAGGCTGCCTTTGCGGACCTATTTCCCTCCTTGCCGTCTTCCTTCTTCCCCTCACATGTTCAGGATTGAAAATTAGAAACACTTTTCTCCTACACACAAAATTACTCCCTCACACACGCTTTTTTTTTTTTTCTTTCCCTGCTTTGAAATGGCAGTTGCTGCCAGAAAAAGGCTTCTCAAAAAAAAAACACATGCTGTCCTGGCCACAACCATCCAAGGGTTAATTTCCTCTGTAGCCAGCTAGTTAGACGCAGTGGTTAGCCAGGGAGAGGGGTCCCGCCCTTGCTGGAAAGAGGACTCCTACTAAAACAGAAGACAAGGGGCACCAAGGTCCTGCTAAGAGGTCACTTCTCAGTCTGGGTGTGGGTTACACATGGTATTCACTTGGCAGAAATCCAGCTCACTGGACACTTAGGATATGTGGTCTTTCTTGCCTTTAAGAAGGCTTTTGTTTTTATGTATGTATGTATGTATTGTCTTCTGGGGGCTGCACCCTCAGCCTATGGAAGTTCCCAGGCTAGGGGTTGAATCGGAGCTGCAGCTGCCAGCCTATACCACGGCCACAGCCACGTGGGATCCGAGCCTTGTCTTCAGCCTACACCACAGCTCATGGCAACGCCAGATCCTTAACCCACTGAGTGAGGCCAGGGATTGAACCTGCATCCTCATGGATATTAACTGGGTTCTTGACCCGCTGAGCCACATGGGGAAGTCCCAAGAAAAATTTTAAATGTGACTGTTGCCTGGCATTGCCTGTCCTCAGATAAAGAGAACCTAGTCAGAAGGCACCCCTAGGTCCTTCTTCATTTCCACTTATGTCTCCCCATCTTCTCTCTTTCTTTCCTAACCTTCTGGGCTTCCGGGTTGAGCTTCATTCCCACCAATACCAAGAACCATGAAGCCCCATGTCCTACCGCCGGGCCAGTGGAACTTAATGCTTCAAATGCAACTTGGAAGATCATCGGTGTTAAAATGACAAAAATGATGATAATGGTGACAGTAATAATAAGGCCACTTTGTCGTGATGTACAAAACATCAACTTTTCTCCCCATGTTTTTATGTTTTACAGTCACATGAAAGTTTTGCTTCAAGGGTTTTGGGTCTGTTTGTTTTTTAATCCTATTTGGCAGAGTTAAGACTAGTGGAAGGAACACCCTGGAGAGCACAGATGACAGAGCCCTTTGCCCTTTTGGGGGAATACGGGTCTCAAAAGATAAATAAGGGTGGCTGAGAATGGCGGCAGTCCAGAGCCTACCAGTGGTCAACATGGTTTTGAAGCCTGGTCTCCCCTGTTTAGGATGAACAAAAGTTACCAAGTCACTTGGAACCTTGACCTCCTGATTGGCCTAAGTCAAGGTCATCATGCCAGGTTCTAGGACTTTTGTGACGATTTGGTGAAACAGTACTACAAGTGCCACACACTGAGTGCCCCAGTGTCGGTGGAGAGAGCCATCGCTGCTAACCTTCAGCTGCTAGCAGGGCAAATGTGTTCTACTTGGTAAAGTTTTCTTGGCGAGAGAAAAATTTGCAGAGAGAAAGAATGCCGGGCACAAGGTCAAGGTCTTTACTTCTCATTTCCTTTTTTCTCCTGGAACTTATGCTCTAGCATGACAGATGAGATTATGAATAAATCACCATGGGAAAGTGCCATCGGTGCCACAAGGGAGCTGTAAGGTGCCTTTTCAGTAGATGAACTGCTGTCTAGGTGAGGCAGGGAAGGCTTCCTGGAGGAGGAAGCTTCTGCTGTGCTGAGTAGAGGAAGGACGAGGCCGCCAGGCGTGCCCTTGGGGAGCACCCAGGCATGTGTCTGTGGGTCGGGGGCAGAGCCTGGGGGGTACTCACGGGGCACAGCTCAAACGCTTGGCGTGGACTTAGTTGTTCAGGACCCCGAATGTCAAGCTGTGGATTTTAGACTTCAGTCTGAGTGCAGCAGAGAGCCGCCAGATGTTTATGAGCAGTTGAGTGATGGCCCCAGACATCGCTTCAGGGAGGTAATTCTGGGAGCGCAGTTTAGAGCTGACGACCACAGGCGCCCAGGAGTCATGAAAGCGGGAGCTGGAATGAGACCCGGCAGGAAGCCGGACACCCATGCGGGGGCCTCGTCCTAGGATCGATCGCAGGCAGGACTTGCGGAAGCCAAGAGAAAGGGAAGGAGTCTGAACATTCATGCTGGAGAAGACAGAACCGCGCAGGAGGAGGGGGAGGGCGGCGAGATGGGTTCCGCCCATTAGAAGTTTGCAGGGCAGCTGCCGGGTCCTCAGGGAAGTGTAGGTCGTGGCTTCCACAGAGGGCGGAGCCGAATGAATATCGGGGATCCGTCCACACAGGAACCGGACTCATTCAAGGAGTCGCGATCCCCCAGGAAACAAGCGTGTTCTCCTGAGTTTTAGGGGATTTCCTTGGCACACTCCCGCTGGCAAAGAAATCCAACAAGAAGGGCATTTCAGAGGCAGGTGCACCTTGGGGCAGGTGTGTGGACCTCAGTCTCCCGTTGCCTTTGGATCTGCAAGAAGAGACTGTGATTCACTGTGTCCTAGAAATAATGCTGACCAGTGACAGAGTGTGGGTCTGTAGTAGGGTTTCCTAAATGCAGGTGCAATGGAAAGTAATGCCCGATCCGAAACAAAGTTCAGTAAAGATGAGAACCGAGGCAGGTACCCTGAGAGGCACTTTCGGAGAGTGGTGACTTGGCTGCTAAACAGCAAGGTACCGGGGCAGTGGAAAGCCAAAACGTTCAGGGGTGTGGAAAACTTAGAGCAGTCAGAGGAAAAGGGCTGGGGAGCCTAGGGGAGCAGGATTAATACAAGACTGAGTCGGTTTAAGGACCCGTGAGCGGGGCTGGCAGGTGGCACCTGGTGAGGCTCTGAGGCCCAGGAGGCTGCAGCAGATAGATGGGCTGAGACCACCAGGGAGAAGGCGTTTTTGAGAATTTGTAGGAACAGACCTGATTCTGCTCTAATAGGAAAGCTGAAAAGCATCAGATGTATTTGAAGGGAGGCTAAGTTGAGGTCTAAATGCTTCTCTAGGGAGACTCCCATAGACTTTTGCCTTGAAATGAATCCTGCTCTGTTCAGAATAACTGGAGTGGGCAGGCGTGGGGAGGCCAGCGTACTGCACTGATCCCCAATTATTAATTAAAGGTGAGCTTCGCATCAGTGCAGGCTTAACTAAAAAATACGATGACTGCCGCTTCTTTCTAAAGCGCTATTATCAATGTTACTTCTTGTTCCTTTGTTATTTTCTCATTCTCCTTAGCTTCTTCATCTCACTGGGTTCAGCAAAAAGAAAACTTGTGGGCCTGACACTCTCTTCTCAAAATAACAAAATCTACCAATCGAGATGTCACGTGTCGAGTATTTTTAAAGTGTCCTTATTGTAGCGATCCCCATACAATTGAAACTCGAACCAAAGTGTGGTAGGAAGTAGCTGTTCAGCAAATGTTTGTGGGATGCCATTGAGTGGTTGAAGTATTTTTATAATTGAGACAGGCATTTCTATAGATGATTATCAGGTGTGAGTCACAGGTATAGAAATCCATCACCCACCCGAATACATCCAGAAGTTTCTATCACAGATGCTGAGGCAACACGTTTCCCCCCAGAAATCGTACACATCGCTCTGAAATTGGCCTTCAACTTTGAAGAGGGGCCAGTTGAACCTCTGCCCCTTCAGTCAGGGCTGGTTTTCCATTTAAACTTCAGGGAAGTTTCACTAATGAGGGCAATGGGCAGAGAGAGATGAAAGGCGAAATGCATGCACTGGGGCTTTATCTGGAATGCTCTACCTTCCAAAATAAGTGTTAGTTACTTAATTGCTGCAGGACAGATACTTCTGGTTCTGTTAGGCTGCTCAAAATGTGGAGCACAGCTCATCAAAAGGACCGGCCTATTTATTCGCCCTTGCAGGCCACTTGAAAACAAAGTAAAAGAGGAGTTCCTGTTGTGGCTCTGTGGGTTAAGGCTCCAACGTAGTGTCTGTACAGAGGCTATTTCGCTCCCTGGCCTCGCTCAGTGGGGTAAGGATCTGGTGGTGCTGCGAGCTGTGGTGTAGGGCGCAACTGTGACTTGGATCTGTCATTGCTGGGACTGGGGCGGAGGCTGGCAGCGGCAGCTCCGATTCGACCCCTCGCCTGGGAACTGCCCTGTCCGCAGATGCTACCCTAAAAAATAAGTAAATAAATAAATAAAATCGATGCTGTCCCCAGAATCAATCCTTAGGCTGCTTTTAGCAAGTGGTAACTGGGGTTTTTATGGGAACCGAGCTCCTGAACTTACCCTTTTGGAAGTGAATGAATGAATGAATGAATGAATGAATTTTCTCTGAGGCCCAGATACACTCCTGACAATGGCCAGTCCGTCCTGGCCCCCTAGTCCCGGAGCAGAGGCTGGCCCTTTGTTGCTTAGAGAATAAATAATCAAAAACTGTTCTAAGGTGTTTCCTGCAACCGCGTGCCCCTTCCTCCCTGGATGCAGTGACCCAGTTGCTGTGCTGGAAAGCTCAATGTTGCAGGTCCTTTTTTTTCCCACTGAGAAGCCATCAACAGCAGAACTGTTTTCCCAGGTGAGGGGCCTGCTGGTGCTTTAGGTGCTGAGATCTGGGTCATACACCAACAGGAAAAAAGGAGTGTGATCCACAGTCCGTGTGATCAACACACAGGGAGAGATCACAGGAGAGTGAAAAAGAAATTCAAAAATAGGGGATGGAGTGCAAAGAGAAATTTATGATACTCTGGTGCAGGCAAGTCTCCGGTTTAGCTTAGTCTTCCTGCAAATCTTCACATTCATTGCGAATCCTTTCCAAAGGGCTCCTGCGCTCCATTCAGAGAGCATTGATTAAAATCCCACTGTGTGCCTGCCCGCAGATGTGCTAGAAAGCAAGCGAAACAAAGATGATGGATGGAGCCAGCCACCGTGCTCAGGTGTTGAGACGCACGCATGCATACACATGTTGAGCGCACACTGGCACGCGCGCAGTGGAGAACCCCGACTTGAACTCTTTATGGATCTAGGGCCCCAGACACTTGATACTTAACCTAAAGCCCCAGGAAGGAGGCAAGGGCCATCAGAGTTAGACTGGTTGGGCCTGACTCCAACTGGAGCGACTTTTGAGCCGAGAAGGATGCCTGGACTGAGATAAACTTCGAAGGACAGCCGAAGACGTCTCGTATCAAAGGAAACCATTCAAACACAAGCCAATGGGAGGAAATGAGCTCTTATTGTGTGCACACATGGGGCTCCACAGAAAGGAAATTGCCTGATTCAGGGCGCTTCCGCTGCCTCCTGCAGCTACAAGGAAAGGCCTGCGTTCCCACAACCTGGACGAGGTGTCTTTTTCAGCCTGGGCTTGGCTGCAGTGAACTGGGTAGGACTTTGGCAAAACCACCCACGTTCCTGGCCTTCCAGAGACTTTGATGACAGAAAGTGTCCTTGGAAACCTAAAAGGCATTTCCTTAAGTTCCTCCTTGTGCTTTCGGGTGTTGGGAGGTAGGAAAAAGCAAGGAGCAGGCACCTGAGGGAAGCTCATTCATTCTTGAGGGGCCTTCAGCCAGCTGAGATGCAGCCTTGGTTCCTTGGGGCCACCTCTCTCCAGCGCTCCTCACTGGCCCCCCTGGGGTGGATCAGGCCAACCAGGCCGCGGCCCCTTGACCAACTCTGAGGGGTTTAATGTCCAGGCCCCTCTGGATGTTACTGGACAGTGGTAACATCAGCAGCCTTGCTACCCAGTGCAATCCTGGCCATAAGCTTTGATTTTGCAGGTTGCAGCCTGGGGTCTGCCTGGGGCCTGTGCTGGGCCCTGTGGGGAAAGTGGAAACACAGATGGCATTCCCAGCCCCCAAGGACTTTTGAGTCTCTAAGGGCATCACGCACACTTGAAAACATAATACGATATAGAAATTTCTCTGGCCCTTGGAGCCCCTGGGGTGGGGGCCTGGAGTGGGGCACCTAAGAGTTGTTTAGAAAACATGAGAAGAGGAGGACTTGTTAGTTTTTTCATTTTTATGTTCTCTGATTGACGGTGTGAGTCCAGTGACGCTTGGAGCTCTGGGGATCCTCCTCTAAGGGGCATTATGGAGTCGTTTTCCACCGATGTCACCTTCTGAAAGTGGTGCTGGTGGAAGGAGAAAATAAGAGAGGACTCAGGAGGGTCCCCGCACTCGTCGCACGGCCTGTCCCCCTCCCCCGGCTGCGTGGAGACGCTGCTGCAGGGGAGCCGCCATCTGCCTCCGCCTCCTCCCCCAGAGCCTTGGCAGAGGCTCAGAGTGTCACCGCCCCAGTCACCCTCTCCTTCGTCCTCCCCCATGCGACTGTCTGCAGCAGTGGCCGGAGGCAGGTGTGCTCAGGGGCTGTGGGAGAGAAAGCCTGGTCACAAGACAGTCCTCCTGGGACACATGGTGTCTCCCTGCAGCCACGGTAGATGGACTTCGCATCCACTCTTGGAGGATGGAAAATGAAGGCCTCTGCATTTCCTTAGGACCTGCACTCGGGTCGTTTGTTTGGTCCATCAGTCGGCAGACCTTAAGTGAGCACGCAGATGCTCTTCTGGATGCTGAGCTGAGAAGCTGCATTAGCCAAGCCCTTGGGCTCAGTGGGTTCATGCTCTAGCTAAGGTCAACTTCAAGGACATGAGGACTGTAGTAGAGGCGGCACAGTGGTCAGGGAGAGTGAGAGTGGCTCTCTGGGGTGGTGGGGCCAGGGGCAAGGTTGGGGATGCTTTTCCAAGAAGGGACATTTGAACGGGGGCCTTGGAGGGTGTACCAAATGACAGCCGGCACAGAGAGGAGAGATGGCTGTCACACTCTAATTAGCACGCTCCTTCTAATTAGTGGCTTCTGAGGCTTATCAAGTCTCATCTATAAACTAAAACTAATAGGCAGTTAGATTTTTTTTTTTTTTTTTGCCTCTTTCCTCCTATCCTTCAAGGGAGGAATCACATGAATTAAGAGTTAATTTGCCAGCAGATAACATAATGTGGATGCATAGACACAGGACTCTTTTCTTCAGTGTGAAGAGGGCTAGATATTCAGGGAGATTTTTGTCCTCCAAGCCTAGATGTTGTTTTGTTATCATTCATCAGGAGCAGCAGGGAAAAAGGCAGAGTAAAACTTCCCCGCAGATTTCTGCTTGTTCTCCCTGCACCTCTGTCTCCCACACCATCATAAAGGCGAGGAAAGGAACCACACCCTTCTCGGCCACAGTGCAGTCCGCATCCTGCCCTCCCTGCTGGCTAAAAACATGATGAAATAATAATAAAACCAGTTCATCTCATATGACATCGGATAATGGCAGTTTCAAAATTCCTCATAGTTGAAAGGCATTAGCATGACAGGCTTAGGTCATAGACATGCTTGTAAAATTCCAGTGTCATTCTTTAGCTGTGTTTAATTTATTTCAAATATTACCACACGCCCAAAGAAAAACCCCACTCATGAAAATATTTGCAGGGAACTGAAGTTTGCTTGCATTTCAGACACGGTGAGTTTTTTAGCTGCCCTGAATAAACACAGGCTGTAGGATTTGGCAAGCAACGGTTTGAGAGCTACAAGGAGAAAGGGGGACCTTGTACCCAATACTGCTGAGTAGCTCGTGATCGGAGAAGCTAAGGAAATTGTGTTGTCTGCTAAGAAAAAATATGGAAGCTAAATAGAGACAAGTCAACTTAAATTCAGGTTGATCCCCTCAACCATTGAAGTTCACTGAGAGCCATGAAACTTTGGCTTTTTCATGTATTAACAGTGCTTTTGTGCCTTTGTTTTACAATGTAGACCAGCTGATAATGTGCCTTGTTCCTCATTGACTTTGCAATCTCATTCTTTGCCACAGATATAATGGCCTGTTTGTTTTGTCACTAATGCACCCTGGCCAAAGAATCAGACATTTGTTCCACAGTGCTTGTTTTGAAGAAATCAGCTCTCGGTACATCTTTACACTGCCCATAAAAACAGAGGCTGATCTGGGTGAAAGACACCCCAGGTCCGTGCTGGGGTAGCCTTACATTTATCCACCACTATAGAAAGTGCAGTTGAAATATAAAACTTCTTTTCTATCTAATTACTGAAGAGTCTGAATTATAGACTATTCCTAAAGAGGTACACTTTTATTAATTATAACGACATGCAGCAGTGTGAACTGGCTAAGGCTATTTTATCTCATAATGGCTCTTAAGACGCTCTTATTAATGAAGAGATAAGAATGATTTATAAGTAGTATTACAGGTATTTATAGCTAAATGAATGGTAATGAAATGCCTGAGAAATTTGGTCTCATAAGTAGGGTAAATATTCCCGTTAGAATTATGTTCAGGCTGTTCATGTATGTATTCAGCAGGCAGCCACCCTCTGCCCCCGTTTCTCATAAGTAGTTCAAAGGTAACCTTTAGCCTAGTCTGGGGGCGGTTTCGATTCACAAGGGGACTCTGATCAGTTAGTGGTGGCTGCCTGCCTGGAAACTTGTTTTGAGACATTTTTGAGTGCCAAGCCTAGGATTCACAGGGGAGAAGCACTGGGATCAATTAGTCATGCCTGCTGTGGATGGGAATGGTGGCAAGAGGGGACCCGAGTGACATCCATTTTCTGGCCTGGCTCGGGCCCTTCCCAAGTGCCCCCAAGTTGGAATTCTCCCAAAAGTCATCTCCCAAATAGACCACAATATGGGACTAACTTCTGTGCTGCAGGTACCATAGTTTCTGGGAGTCTCCAAAATCCAGCCTTTGAAGGTTGTGTCTACAAAGGCGGTAGCCACGAAACTGTCCTAAGCTCGCTTAAACCCTAAGTAAGGAGATTAAGTTGTACTTACTACATATAGTCTATAAAATGCATTTTGTATTTTTACTAAGTTTGGGGAGACCAATTCATTTTACAACTCCTCTCTCTCCTGAATGTGATGTTAGGAATGGGGTGGGGGTGGGGGCGCTGTTAACACTGAAATGAGCCCTTTGAAATGGCATTTTGGTATTTGACATAGTTTAACTTGCAGTCATTACTGCTGCAGCTTTGGAAAGCAGCTGAACAAGTGCTTCTTTCCGTCCACTGAAACAAATCTGAACTTTCCAGGCCAGGTCCACAGAGCAGCACAATTCTCTTTCAATTCTAGCTTAAATAACAGATAATGAATAGAACAGAAGAAGGGAACTAACTCTTTTAAAGCTCCCGCTATGTTCTAGGCACTTTGACAACTGCTTTCAAAATGTTAAATTTTTCTAATTTCGGGTCCCCTCCTGCCCTTGAGAGATATACAATATTGACTGATTTTATAGATAAGAAAAGTGAGGTTTAGACCTTTGAGACTGTTAGTTTGATGTGGCGTTTAAATTGGAACCAGCCTCTAAAACTGGTCAAAATTTCTGTCCGGAATTCAGAATTTCAACATAGCCACTCATCTCAACTTTTAAATAGGACTTTAGCAATGATATTTTATATACTGACTAATGAAGAATTTTGGAACGTGGCCATTTTGAGAGCCTTCAATAAATGCTGCTTGTTATTATTTCCTTCTCTCATTCTCTCTTTCTACACACACACACACACACACACACACACACACACACACCCATATATATTTTGTGGACCAGTGCCTATTGAACTTTAAGTGTTCGTTGCAAACCACTTTGCCTTTTTATTTTCAAAATGAAATGTGAACGCCTCCTCTTTTTGTTAGAAAATGATCTAAACCTAGAAAGGGGAGGTTTTTAGGGGAGGACGAAGACTGTAAGTATACAGTGAAATCAGCAGTGTGTGTAAGGAACCGGGAGATCATCCTGACATTCCGTACAGTATGTAAATCGCAGTTCTAATCCAGGGGAGGTCTGCTTTTAGTTAAGCGCTGTGAATAAACTCCTGTTTCTAAAATTCTCTGTATCTGTCTTTTGGTGGGAGGGGGCAGTGGAGTTGGCTGGAGAGAGAGAGCGCGCCTTTTTTATTTTTTTCCCCTCTGAGAAGGCTTTTTTTTATTAATTTCTGTTGCTGAATTTTTGACCCTGTAAAGAAAAAGAGATCTATTGTCCCGAGCCACACCGCAGGGCAGGCTCCCCCAGACGGGATTTTTTTCCTTCCTGCTGAAGGACACAGATATCAGCTTTATGAGCTGGTTACAGTCAGCTTTATCGCAGAGCCAGTAGATTTTCTTAATGTACTTACTGCCGTTCTGTAAATAGCACAGGGGCAATCATGAATCGGCATCACTTCTGGGGTCAAAATGAGACCGAATGATACCAGTAATCTGGGGAAGAAAGTGCTGAGTGGCCTAAAAAATGAAGCTGGTCATTGGAAATCTTCCATATGGAGCAGGCCAACAGTCTCCAAACCAATCCTCTGAGTACCTTCTTGTCCGTCTCTGACATTTAATGAGATAGGGCATGCTGGCAGCACGTTCTTCACTGTATGCAATTCTGTGTCAGTGACAGCCGATGATACTGAGACTAAATGTATGAAGCTTTTAACCAAGACATGAAGAGGACCCGCAGACCGCCCGCCATGTTTCCTTAAAAAGGTGATGCATTGAAGACTGCGGTAGGCTTTCCTCATTTCTTAACGTTCAACAGTTTTAGGGGGAACAGGCATCTCAGTCTTGGCTACAGGTTAATACAAAAGCCCTCTGAGAACAGCCTGAGATTTTTTTTTTTTTAACCTTTAAAAAAACGGAGGGATAGTAGAAGAGAAACATTCTAAGGTCTAGGACAGAGAGCCGCTAGCTTTTCATCCTAGAGGAAGTGACTATGGTTCTTCTCAGAGCTCTTGAGGATGGATGGGGTCGTTTCTGTCATACCTGTTTCTCCTGTTTATTGGTCGAAGTTAATAATACAATCTGGGATACTCGGCTCTGATTCAAAAGTAAAGTGGAGTGGGGCTTTTTGTTTGTTTGTTTTTTGTTTTTTATGGCCGCACCCCACAGTATATGGAAGTTCCCGGCTCAGGGGTCGAATCCGAGCCACAGTGGCACAGCTGCAGCAATGTCAGATAATTTAACCCACTGTGCTGGGCCAGGATTGAACCCTCGCCTCTGCAGTGACCAGAGCCACTGCAGTCAGGTTCTTAACCCACTGCGCCACAGCGAGAACTCCCTAAAGTGTCATAGTTTTTGAGGCAGTGGCGTTGCTTCTGTGAAAACTCTGGAGAACTCCAGATGTTTTCTTTAGTTCATTCATTAGTCAGATAGCTTTAAAAAAGCAATTGACAATGTCCCTTCCCCTGTATTTTAATCACATTTTCATGGTGGCATTATTTTTATTTTCTATAGTGTATAAGCAGTTAATATTCGGATCTGCTGACTAATTGCTCCACTTGTTTTTTACCCCTAAACTTAGGTGTACCCATATCTAGAAAACATTTAGTGTGAATCAAAGTATATACAGCCATTTCTTCAGCACACTTTCTCAACTTAATTTGTCATCAGACAATCTCATTCTAGTTTAATATTTTTATGTTGCATTGGAAACGATGTTTCTCAGTGGATATTCCTTTTCATATTTATTACTCCTGGATTTAACATGTAATTATTTACTCTCTGCATAACAATTTACTTTTCATAATATCTCATCATCGTGTTTGAAGCTCTTGTACATGGCTGAATAGCTTAGTTGATTAAAGCACGAGTGATTATAGGTCATTGATACCACAGACTCATGTTCCTTTCCAAACCTTAGTCAACTCTTCTAAAAATAAATGCTGCGAGTCCCCAAAGAGATTGAACCCTAGCCTAATATCTTTAATCATTTAAAATACAAACAGAAACTCTATGTTCATTATTACTGTCAGGAATACTAAAATTCAGATACCTTTTTTTTTTCTTAGAATCCTCTTTCTTTTCTTCTAAAATCCAATAAAATCAAAGGAGGTGAAGAAAAGGTGGAGCCATAGCCTAAATGTGATATTAAAACTGTCTCATTTGGTGCCTTAGTGGTTAATTTTACATTAGTTACTTTTCATTATAAGTAATAACAAGCAGTTATAATTTAACATTATTCCAAGTTCTGTGAAAAGTGTTATGCAAATTTTACTATTATTAGAAAGCTACAATTTGCAAGCCATTGTCACCATGTTCATTCTTTCATTTAATCTCTTTTCTTAAAAGTTGGCCAGCCCCCTACCCCAGCCCACTCGCTATGAGTTTGAATTATTCAAATTAACATCAAGTTGTTTAAATATTAAACCCTATTTTACCTTGTGACATAGTTTTCAATAACACTTATTATTGTAATTTCTACTGAGCAACTTGGACAACAGACTGTGATACATAATATGCTTATTATCTCATCTAACTGGGCAAAGTTCACAATCATGAAAATCTGTCCAGACTTAGCAAAATAATGTGATTTCCCTATCTTGCTACTTTCTTGCATTTGAGGACATTCAGCCTGGAAATTGTATCCAAACTTTATAAATGATTGTCCCTAGATCTTCATAACATTTGACCTATTGTTCAATTTTAAATGAGGAAATGACATGTTTGCAAGAGAAAAAGCCCAGGAAGCATTTTTTTAGAATTTCTGTCTCAGAATGTTTTTTGTTTTGTTTTTTGATAATAGTTGCTTCCTAAAGAAAAAAAAAAATAGGATATTTATATCACATGGCCAGTGAAATTCTGTATTGCTAGAAAGCACGGTTTTTAAGAGCTGCTTAATGTCCAGTGATATGAAGGTGCTATGATTTATTTTAGCGTTTCTTATCACTTAACCTTTACATTGGTTCTAAGTGTTTATTTTCATAAATCATGCTGTGTTTAACATTCTGATACATAAATGTTTTACCCCAGTGCCTGATTTTTTTTTCCCTTTAGGATATAGTCCTCAAAGTGGTATTTCTGGGACCTGCTGTATTTTTTGAACCTTTGTAAATTTGAGAATACTTTTCATTTTCATGCAGGAAGTATGATTGAGTGTATTATTTGGAGTAATATATTTGTCCCTCAAAATCCAATAGACATGTTTCCGTTGACTCCTGGTGTTTTGTACTGCAAGAGAGAAGTCAGAAACCAATCAGTTTGTGTGTAGCTAATGCTTTTTAGGGCAGAAGGGCTAATAATTTTAGAAATCTTCCTTTATTTTCACATTTACTAGGATGCACATAGGCTTGTCATTGCTTTGCCTAGGACGCAGAATTCTCTTTGGATCTTCTTTCTCAGCTCTTTTTTGAACCTCCCAAGACTTTCTCACCTGTATCTTTTAATTATGGCTTCTATTTCGTTAGCGCCCCACCCCCACCCCCGAACATCAGTAATTCTTAGGTTGGATCTTGGTTTTGACCTCTATGTCTGTCACTAGCTCTCTAATCATTTCCATCTCTTTTTCCCCTTTCTCTTCATTGTGTAAACATGTCTCGTGTATTCTCCACCTCATTGATTCCATTTTGTACACTGACAGTGCTTTTGACTGAATAAAATTAAGGTTTTTAATCTGCTATTGAAATGCTGGTTTACTCGGATTCCTTTCTTATGTCAACTGACTACCATTTTTATTTCTGGCTCTCTCTTAGTCCATTTTCATTCAGTCGGTTGCCTTTTCTTCGCATCTTTCCTTTCCTATTCGGAAGTTCATGAAGAAAAGGATGAGCGTTGCTGAACTTTATTGAAAACACAAGGCAAGATGCTACCTTCATATTTCCCATTGTTTCATGATAAACCTCGAGTGCTCCATTTTGATCCTCTTTTTAGTTTGCAGAGTCTTTCTGTTGGTCTTATATTAGATCTTTGTTGCATATCTAGTTTTTTGCTTGATTATTTTTAAAAATTAATCTGTTCACTTTTTTTGTTTTGTTTTTGATTTTTTGCCTTTATGTGGAGCCGCACCCGCGGCATATGGAGGTTCCCAGGCTAGGGGTCTAACAGGAGCTGTAGCCGCCGGCCTTCGCCACAACCACAGCAACGCGGGATCCGAGCCACGTCTGCAACCTACACCACAGCTCACGGCAACACCAGATCCTTAACCCACTGAGCAAGGCCAGGGATCGAACCCGCAACCTCATGGTTCTTAGTCGGATTCGTTAACCACTGAGCCATGAAGGGAACGCCAATCTGTTCATCTTGAATGAAAAGAATTCTGTCCAGGCTTAGTTCTTTTTACCCAAACAGGGCAAAGAAGTCTTTTTAATAGCCCCTCACTTACCACCCGACTGTAGATAGAATGCTCTCCTCAGATGTTAAGCAGAAGATGCCTTGGTGTCAGTCTGATTGAGCGCAGAGGTGGCACAGGTTCAGTACGGGCTGAAGGGAGTTCTGGCCAGGGGGTACCTGGCAGGCATATGTCATCTCCGCTCAGTTCTTGTCGTAGAGGTGATGTCAATCTACCCAGCTTTTCTCAGCCTCCATGCAAATATCCAACCCAGCCAAGCCCTCCTGCCGGTTGCAGTTTCTACTGCACAAAGGAGACAAACCATTGAACTGTTGCATTTTGGTTTAATATAGCTCCTGGGCTAAATGTGGGGGTTTTGTTTGGTGTAACTAGTAGTAGCACAGACTTCAGAACACCTGGTTGATACACTTCCCTTGTTTCTAACACTGCTTAAAGTTTTCTTTTTCCATAGTTTTAGATCAACTTTTAGTTAGTTCACTGGGGATTTGGCACGGGGAGTTTGATAGCTGCTTGTACTCACGCTGACATACCAAGGAGTCAGAAGCTTCAAGGTACCATGTATTGAAGCCATTAAAGATTGACCTTTTCTGTTGTTCTTTGTTTTCTTTGTTTACATTGCTTTATTTTTTTTATTCTTAGAAAGACTTGCATGTCTGTTACCAATTAAAGATTCACTTATATTTTCTCTGGCCTGTTGTGGATTATCTTTTTAATCAGATCAACATGGAATTGATTTTGATGAACAGTACAAGTTTAATTTATGCATTCATTTATTCTGTATTTTTTTCTAATTTTTCTTAGCAATTCTTATTCCATGTGAACATGCATCCTTTCCCATGTCAGTACTTACTAGCTTAGATTCTAAGTTCATAGGTACTGGGATCTCTTTCATGATACCTTTAGTTGATTCCATTGGTTTATCCATCTGTTCCTTCATCAGTAACACTGTTTTCATTGTTTTAGCTTCATAGTTATGTATGCATCTACTAAGGCCAATTCCATGTAGTGTGACTCTTCTGCCCTCATCTGTTTCTTCTTCAGATAAATTTCAAAATCATTTTCAAGTTCTTCCCATACTCATAACAGCCTCTTCCAGAAACAAAAAAACCCTTTCAAGACTTTATTAAACTTGTGTTGAATCTATAAATTAATTTTGTAAGAACCGATATTTTTAAATGGTAAGAATGTTAATTGAAAATAACTCAGTTTTATTCAAATATTACTTTGTATCTTTAGGTAAAGTTTAATTTTTATGTCTGTCCAATACATTTCCAGTTAGCATCATTCCCAATTGTTTTATGTTTTATGTAGCTATTATGAACGATATGCTTTTCTGCTGTATATTCTATGTGAGGATCGCAGTGCTAAGGAACAAGAAGGCTATTGGTTCTATTTAACTTTATTTAGTTATCTCATTTCTGGCAGCTTAACATGAGTTCTGTTAAGTTCTATTTTTCCTTGTGAGAATTAAATTTAATTCTCTTGAATCTTCTGGGCATATAATCATATCATCTGAAGATAATGATAGCATTTTCTCCCCTTTTCCAATAGTTATGCCATATATTCCTGTTACATATTAATGTATTAGTTGAACAATTTCATGACTATCTGAAAAAAATTTTGAACATTCTGAAAATTCTCCAAAAAGAATTGATTAGTGACAGAGGTTTCTCTATATTTTACGTGCTGCTTTGAATGCAAGAGAATTTTAAACTAATTATAGCAACGAGCAGTAGATTTTTCATCTTGCTCCCTGAAATCTAGACATCTCATAAATATTAGTTTTAAATTAAAAACAAAATTCAGACTAGCACATTTAGGCTGATTGAACAAAGATTTCCTGCTTTATAGAAAATATAACTGATACATGTATTTAAAATAAAGGGAACCAAATTTTTCTTGTTTTGTTTTGTCCCATCCATCCATTTATCTACTCACCAAATATTTTGAACTCGGTGCTTAAAGCAAAGATATGAAAAAGTTTTGTTCCAACCCTAGGGAACCTTAGCCTAGACTTAAGGTAACACAGTTCTGTTCACATAAGTATACCTTCAAAGTTCATGGCTTGATTAAATTATATCAAGTGGAAACAGATAGTTTATTAACTTCTTAGTACATTTTGATGATAAGCTAATCAGTTAAAACTTCATCTTCTGAGATAGAAACACCTGTGACAGGTGAGTGAAAACAAACCTCACTATGGATCCTGTTCATTTGTTACCAGAGGCCTCTTTCCACCTCCCCAGTTTCTTGTATCTTCATCAAGGTCTGCCAGTTGAGAAAAGTTTGGAACTACATGAGTAGATGCAGGGAAATTAAGTGTGTTCCCATTGTACTAGTTTTCACACTCATTAAAAAAAATTCCTCTGGGGAGTTCCCATTGTGGCGCAGCAGAAACGAATCTGACTAGTATCCATGAGGATGTGGGTTGAATCCCTGGTCTCGCTCAGTTAAGGATCCAGTGTTGCTCTGAGCTGTGGTGTAGGTCCCAGATGCGTCTCGGATATGATGCTGCTGTGGCTGTGGCATAGGCCAGCAGCAGTAGCTCCGATTCAATCCCTAGCCTGGGAACTTCCACGTGCTGAGGGTGTGGCCTCAAAAAGCCAAAAAAAAAAAAAAAAAAAAAATTCCTCTAGCTAATCTTCCCTTTATCAAATAATGATATACAATTTTCTTTTTACGGTAATGCCATACTTCTTATTTTACTTATTATAGATATTATCATAGTGTGTTCTGTGTTCGGCTATAAAATGTGCTCGATTTTTCTTAGGAGTTATCCATTAAAATTTTTTCAAACTTATAAAATTTTTGCTAAATGTTGCTGAGTAAGAAGCACTTAGATATTTAGATTAAAATATTCTAACACTGAATCATTTCCAAATTTGTTCATATGTATGATTTCCCTTTGAAAAATAAACCATAATTCACATTTAGAAATCTAAAAAATTAATTCCAATTTTTGAAGCATAATGATTTTGTTACCTAATGATTGAAAGGGAAGGCATTTAGCAAAATGATGTAGAAGTACATAGCTCATGAAAATTTTGGTCGTCCAAGTTTAAATTAAAACAAAAACTCATATTATTAACTTACTGTAGCAGTCTTATTCTAACTTTTCTCTGTAATACCCTCTGAAAAGCATTGGCCTCTATTTGGAAAATATTTTTTTTTTTAGTCTAAACATTTGGTTTGAACTTGCCTAGTCCCCATTCTCTTATATTTGATTCTTATACATGTAGGGATAAAAAATGATCTGCAATTCCAAATTTGCTTTTTAGTTACAATATTATCTTTGGTCATGGTGTAAATTCCTAAGAAAAATAGTTAATTTGATGGATTTCTAAAAGCAAGATTGACCCTTGTCAAATGTGAGCAAATACAACCGAAACCCAATGGACACGCCCAGGTGCTCTTGGCTGGCCCTGCCGTTGTAGCAAATTAACTGGGATGTTAGATTTCCTAGCCCCAAAGGTGACATTAGGTTCAGAGGATGCCCTTCATGATCATGTTGAGCAGTAATGGCCTGGGGAAGCATTATTGTCTTCTTTGAGGAGGGCTAGTGATTCGGATGAAAACTTAACTTGAATACGCTTCGTGCTTCTGCTGCAGACGCAGTGACCCACGAGGTCACAGGTGTCTTCTTGATGATGCCTCTTCTACTAGGCAAGACCCATAGTTCCTGGCCTGTAAAGGTACAAGTGGCCTGGAGAACCTGTTGCTCAGTATTTCTAAGGTTTTCCCACCGGGGCTCCTGACAGCAGAGGAAAGAGATGTTGATCCCCTGAGGCTTAGAGGGACAGACAGAACACAGCTCCTTACTTACCTAAAGTCTTCTGAATCTCGCCTTGTGCTCCTTCATGTATGTCTACTCTAACAGAAAAAAATTGCAACTGCTTATCCCTTTTACCCCAAAACTGTTTTAAGTAAGTGTTTTTTAAATCGATGCTTCCATAAAACCACACTATATGTTTACCTTTGGCCATGTAGCAGCTCACACCTGAGTTGGAAACCCACTGCTTGGTCATTTTTTGAGTGACTGAGTAAACTGAAGCCTGGAGAGGAACTGGGACTCACCCCGAATCTTCTGGCTAGCATGTGACTGTGCAAAAACTACCACTCAGCTCTTCCGGCCCCCAGCCCCTCCCATCCTCTGACAGGCAAACAGGCTGCTCCCAAAGGGCAGTCAGGTACATTTCAGAGGGCCTTGACATTTTATACTTTTTCCACTTCAGAAAAAGAAATAGTGGTTACCTTTTCCTTCTAGAAATGCCTGGAACCCCATGAGCTTAACTGTGTTTTTAGTGGGGAATGAGTGCCAAGCCAGGTAGCCACAAATTATCCGTAATCTGTTCGTGGACTTGAGCATTCAAACATTCCATGTTCTTTCCGACTCTTGGTAACCAAAGCACTTCTCTTTCTGAAGGCAGACTTTGGGGAGCCTACATCATCGGCTTAAGGCAAATATGAATGATCCCTTAAAAGCTCTGGCTTGGGGACAGGGATCTTTGTGATCAGTTTTCCTTAAAAACTACCATTTGAGAACCTGGATGAGACCCAGGAATACCTGCTAGCAGAGGTGATGGTTATAGTGATCAGCCCAGTGAAGAGCATGTAGCCAGCCTTAATCAGTGTTTGCTGCAGCTGAGTTTGCTAGGCTTCCTGGCAAAAGTGATGCAGACGAGATCATCTCAGCCCAGTGCTGCTGAGGTTGTCACTGGCCTTCACTGAAATTCCTACTGGCAGCTGCTTCCTGCCGCGGCTCAGAAGGACTCTGGGAACGAACTGCCTCGTACTGGTGGTCTGCGTTGTCTTCTGAATTCTTTAATAGAAAAATTATCAATAGAGTCTTGGCAACAACCTAGCACTGATGGGGTGAAGAAAGTTTCACGTTTAAAGGACAGTTCAAGGGCACGTGTCTGTGTGAGCGCCATTTCTTAATTCTCGGTAGCAATGGATGTAAGTAAACCATTCATTTCTCATGTAGATGCGCAATTCTGTTAAATCCTAGGAAGGTCATTCTGATTGCTGCCAAGCTGATCCATTTCAATACACTAAACATCTTTTACATTTACACAGGGAATTTTTTTGTCATCATGAAAACAACTTCCAGTTTCATCCCTGTTAAGAAGAGACTTCAGGAGTTCCTGTCGTGGTGCAGTGATTAACAAATCCGACTAGGAACCATGAGGTTGTGGGTTCGGTCCCCGGCCTTGCTCAGTGGGTTAAGGATCCGGTGTTGCCATGAGCTGTGGTGTAGGTCGCAGACACGGCTCGGATCTGTCATTGAAGTGGCTGTGGTGTAGGCCGGCAGCTGTAGATCCGATTCGACCCCTAGCCTGGGACCTCCATATGCCACAGGTGCGACCCTAAAAAGGCCAAAAAAAAAAAAAGAAAAAAGAGAGAGACATCATACTTCATGAGGGGAGTTCCCTGGTGGCCTAGCGGTTAAGGGCTTGGCATTTGCACTGCTGTGGCTTGGGTTACTGTGGCAGCTGGAGGTTGATCTCTGGCCTGGGAACTTTGGTATGCCTAAGGTAAAGCTCCACCCCCACCCCCCACCAAAGAGACTGCATTAGCAAAACAGTACTTTCAATGTAAAAGCATTACTTCATGGTCAAGTGGCTTTTTCATACATAGCGTTATGGACCAAAGAAAACTCCAGGGACTGGGGTAGGCAGCTGTAGGATGATCTGCCTCCCACAGAAGGTATTATTCAGACTCTGCCTTTTTTCCTCTCTCTCATTTTATCTTGTCAGATTTGGTTTGATTCAAAGCCATTGGTTTCCTTAGAGAAGGAGGTCAGACCAGTTTCAGGAATAAGCTTCGCTGGAAGAGCCATTGAAGTAGGCACATGGGAACGCAGGTGATAAAATCATTTTGAAAAATAATGAACAGGTAACTTGAGAGCCTGTCGTCAGGGTGGTGTCACAGGTTAGGCCAGGTTATTAATTTTCCGACGCAGCAGTACACCTCTTAAAAAACACTTAAAGGAAAATGGATATATTTTTTGAAAGAAATGTAAATTTAAGAGGAGAATTAAGGAATCTAGTGAAATCCATGTCAGTACACCTGGGAAGGCCGGACCACTTACATCTCAATAAGGATAGTGTGTTTAAAAAAAAATGTACAAAATATGTGGTTAAGAGAGCAGGGTTTAGTACTTGAAAATAGGTGATTAAGGATCTCTTGGTTCATCTACAAAATACCAAAGTACCCACCCACTCCGTTGTTTGCTGGTTGGTATGTTTCACAGTGGATGCTGGTGAAATGGCCCAGCGCTGGTCTCCACACTGAGGACGAGCATAGTCCCCTGCGCAGGGCGTGGTCATCAGGTTTTATATTTGGCTCCTCCTTCCCCGGAGGAGGCGGGGTGAGGTGGGGTGGGGAGCTCAGCCCAGTCCTCAGTCTCCCCCGCCGGAAAATGGGAAGAAGCCTGTTTGCCACCTTCGAAGTTGCTCGTGACCAGGATCCGTCCCGCCTCTTTTTCCTTTCCCCCTTTTCCCTGTTGCACTCTTCAAAGCGGTGGCCCGCTGTTGCCATGGTGACGCAGCCCCGGGTGACGTTGCTTAGAAATAATGACAACTGGAGGCAGCGGGAAGCGGAGCCAGGGTGGTGATTAGGCTCTAGGGAGTGCCCTGTCTGGCGGAGAGGCAGCACTGGAAGGAAGGGATGGGAGGCCGAGCTTGATGGAACAAGTCGGGAGCGATGATGCTACCTGCCGTCGGCAATTAGCAAGCACGTTTCCCAATAACGCCGGGTATCAGCTTCGGCCTGCGGCCTGCGGTGCGTTTGTATAGAATATCCATTTTGTTGCCGGGTTCACCCGTTTTTATTCCTCAGAGCTCCCGGTTTTAAGGGCAGTAATATTTGTTGTTGATTTCCATTCTAGCAGTTAGCTCAGTTTCCTGAAAGATAGAGGAACTGTTGACTCACACCGTTTCTGGAGCCTGCTTTATACTTGGGACGTGAGTCATGCCTTGTCAATGGTGATTTTTTTTTTTTAAAGTGTGGCAGGAAATTAATTTTTTTTTAACTTCTAGGGTGAGTGAAATGACAACAAAATTAAAGTCCTATTTTAGTAGATTGACCTCTCCTTGATCCTGAATTCCTGGGTTCTATTTTTTTCTGCTAAAGTCAAATGGTGCTCTGTAGGGAAATTCGTATTTGGTTAAATATTAATGAAATACTGTCACCTGCCTCCCTGACCCTGCTGGTATCTTTCCCACAGTGTTCAAACTAGTCGCCTTCTGCATCGTCCTGGGGTCTTCTGAACCCTTCAGACACGCAGTCTACCTTACCCATGACTGGTTCCATGGCAGAGTTCTTGTGTTCCGCAAAGTTAGTGTGGTGGGGTTTGGCGTTGGACATGGAAATGATGTCATAGAGACAGGAGTGGGTGATGGCTTGAAGCGAGATCTTAATTCTCGACTCAGGAATTGATCCTGGGCAGCCTGGGTGCAAACCAGGAATCCTAGCCGCTAGACTAGCTAGAGGTTACAAGCAGAATTGCCCTGATTCTTGTCCCCTGTTGAAAGCAAGAATGTTTCAAGGAGGCAGAGGCTATAAAAACAGGCATAAAGTTTGTTATTAGAAACAGCACAACATGTGGGAGAGCACACAGAGAAGTAGTTTATCTAAGACAGAAGCAAAGCAGTAACACACACCCAAAGGAGTGAGGGTGCAGGTATCCCCCTCAATGAGGAGCAGCCAGAGGGGTGCCTTAAACCACTTCTGTAGGACTGTTCTTCCGGGTCTTTGCTTTCCCTTGGCCAATTATCTTGTTTTATTTCTCACCCCTGTCTGGCCCCAGGACCCTCCCCAACACGCATGTGCATCTTTTAGCAAAGATGGATTCCAGAGCAAAGGGTTCTGGGGCAGGATTAGGACTTATTTATGTCCTGGCACTCCCTCCTTTTTTGACCCCAGGAGTCTTTCTGTGCATGTGTGATTGGCGAGGTCTCCTTGACCCCAGGAGTGATTGAAGCGGTCATCTTATCTCTCTACTCCAGCAGAGTTCAGTTCCTGCCATTAACTGTCTCCTTGATGTGTCACAGAGAGGCAAAGGCCAACTTACTCAGCCGAACAAGTCCCAGCTGTTCTCAGCCCAGGGGCCCATCCACCTCCTACGTCGAAAAGACATAGCTGGAGAGCTAGAAGGTTCTTCCCAGCAGAACCTCCCTGGGATGTATTCAACACCAGAGCACAGATCTCAAGAAGGATGGGAGCCGGCAATGGCCACTGCTCAGGGGACAGAGGAAAACTTACTCTTTCTGGTCTTCAGAGATGTGTTAACCCTCCAGGAAACCCTGTGTTGCAGGTCCATGTGGCCCCCAAATCGGGCCTTCACTTGGTGGAGAATACCAGGGTCAGGGCTGGGGCCTCTTGGAGCTCAGTCTTATCAGGAAACAAACTCACATCCATTTTTAGAACCTTTTTTTTTTTTTTTGCTAGCAGCCTTCAGGAGCCAGTACTCTTCCCATTCAGAAAGTTCGAGACCCTCCTCTAGGTCGGGGAGCAGAGCCTCTCTCAGCACCACACCCAGAAGACAAGGCCAGGGAGCTGCTGAGCTCTCCGTGCACAGTAGCATCTGGGCGCTGTTCTAGTGGAAGAGAAAATGTAAAGAGGAAGAATTAAGTCTCTGGGGTGGGTCCCAAGACCTAGATCTGTGTCCTTTCTCAGCCTGGGGCTGAAGCATTTACCACCTGCCCTTCCAGGGCGTGAAGCACAAAACCCTGCCACCTCTCCGCTGGCCTGGATGTCCCCTTGGATCTGAGCTCTGGAACAGGAACACAGTGAGCTCCCCAAATGTCCCCCTCCCCCGACCGATGCGCCTCTCGGATCCCCCGGCTCAAACAGCCAGCTAACAAATCTAGGCCAAACCTTGCCAAGCTGATAAGATTTCCAGAAGAGTTCCTAAAAATACATTTCTCCTTAAGTCAGCCTAGCCAATCGCTACACAATCACGGGGCTTTAAGGACAGAAGTGGCCTCAGAAATTGTTGCACCCTCTTCGTGCTTAGAGCTGAGAAATCCGGAGGCCCTGAGAGAAAGAGCAAGAAAAGCAATAGGCATGGAGTATTTCTGATCCCATCATGAAGCTGGAACAAAGCAAACCATCAAGGCAGCACAAACTATGGGCCGTGTGGGATATTTAATCTCTCATTTGTCCATTCATCCACTCACTCATTCAGCAAATGTTTATTGCGAGCTTACCATGTCCTAAGGTTTGGGGGTTGACCTCAGTGTCAGCGATACAGATGGACCCTGTCCTCGTTGACATCGCATTCTGGTTGGAGGAGAAAATGAACAGATAATTTAGTAAATATGTAGGTATCAAATAACGATCAGGACTTTGGAGGGAAATAAAGCTGGAGGAGCCAGAGTGAAGAGGTAGGACTGACAGAATATCACATCAGGGAGCTCAGTGCAAACAAATATGACTGGTATCCATGAGGATGTGGGTTCAATCCCTGGTCTTGCTCAGTGGGTTAAGGATCCATCGTTGCTATGAGCTGTGGTGTAGGTCACAGACTCGGCTCGGATCCCACGTTGCTGTGGCTGTGGTGTAGTCTGGTGTCTACAGCTCCGATTCAGCCCCTAGCCTGGGAACCTCCGTACACTGTAGATGAGGCCCTAAAAAGACTAATAATAATAATAATAATATCTCATCAGGAAAGGCCTCCCCCAGGCTGCTATCTGAACATCTAGGAGAAGCACATTCTCAGCAAGGGAGAAGCAGGTCAAAGCTTCAGGCAGGCCCATGTTTGGCTGCTCAGGTCCCAGCCAAAGGCAAGGATGGCTAAGAGGGGGTGTGGTCAAGGAGAGAGGAGATCAAGTCTGGCTGTAACCAGGCTCTTGAAGTTCACACTCAGGAGTTGGGGACCCACCAGAGGTGTCTGAGCAGAAAAGTGACATGATGTGATTACATTCTCAAGGGAACCCTCAGAGTAATGTGTTGAGATGGGCCTGCAGGGGACAAGGTTTAGGAGGCTGCACCCTCAACCTGGGCGAGAGGTAATGGTTGAGATGAAGGTGGCCACAGTGGAGGTGATGAGAAGGGCCTAAACTCTGGATCTATAAGGAAGGTAGAGCCAATGGAATGTCCAACTGGATCAGACATGGACTATTGGAGAGGGTGGGAAGGAGGAGATGGGAAAGAGAGAAGGGAATCACGTTTGGGAGTCATCACTGTCTGGCGGGTTTAAAGCTATAAACTGGAGCAGAGAACGCTGAAACAGAGGCCCGATGGATTTTGCAGGCAAAATGCCTGTGTGCTGGCTATTTCCTCACCCCCATCTCCTCCATTCACCGTCCGCAAATAGGCTGGCCTCCCCCTCCTCCTCCAGTTAACACTAGCTACCAGCATAAAAGCTTTGAAGCCTCTCGTCCTTATTCCCTTTCACCTGAAAAACACCTCAAATGCTTGTAAGCTACTTGCTGGGTCTTACCCGGCTGTTACCCCCAGGTTAGTGCTGTTCGCCCAGGGATCTGTCAGTTGGCTCTGCCCAGCGGCCTCCTCCAGCACCTGCCCCTTTCTTCTCCTTGACCTATGGGCACTTCTCATGGCACCTTCTGCAGCTGCTGCTCACGCATTTGCAGGTCACGTAATCATCGTGTGCTGACTGGTCCAGTCCCTCTGGCTTGGGGATTCCAGCCATGCCTGCTTCTGACATCACTCACACTCATGCACACACACACACACACACACACACACACTTCATGCTTCACTCAGAAACAGTCACAGGATTACAGATACAATTCGCACAAGGAGAAAAAGAGCAGCCCTTTCATGCACCTCCCCAGCTTCTAACACTCCACGTGTCCTCTTGTTGGAACTCCAGCCTTTGTGTTGCTTTAACTCATCCCATTTCCAAGGCCCAGACCCTTGAATCTGACATCCCCTTTCTCCGCCCCTGCTCTCAGCTTTGTCCAGTGTAGATGGGAAAGTGACGAAACCGCACCCGTTCAGTTCAGAGCAGGTGTCTTGTGTTTCCCCCAGGCTGAGCCTCCCCTGGAGCTGGTGGTCGCGTCCCTCCCCTTCCTTTGGGCGTCTCCTCAGGCCCACACTGCCCTCCTGCCATCTTCCCAAGCTCCTGCTGTGTCTCTCCTCCTGCTCAGAAAAGAAAGGGAAGGAGGGAAAGGGATGGGAGAAGCAGGTTCTCACCCCCTCCCCTGCGTCTTTGTAGGGGGCAGCCTTACAGCTCTGTGAGCAAACCTCATATTCACAAAGGTAATCTCCCCAGGTGCGCACAGGTAATTCATGGCTATCTCCCTGTAGAGCAAAGGGAGTTCAAACTCGCCTGGGTTCTGCATGGGATTCATGCGGCCCATGATACTCCAGGGGGCTCCGGGCGCTGAGTGCCTCATTTCCGAGCACTCCCTTTGCCTGTGCAAGGGCCACAGAAACCTCCACCTGGAAAGTCAGCAGTGACTTCCTCGTTGACATCCATCCCCCACCAGTTGTTCACATGCCCTTGATCTTGTGGCCCTGAACGTTTCTGGCTGCTCGGTCCACCTTGAAACCCTGACTTTCTCTCCCAGCCCCCTTGATGTTGTATTACTCAGGAGACCTTTAGTCTTTCATTGTTCTTTTCCTGCGGTTTCACTTGCCCCTTTTCTCTCTGTTCCCTCTAAATAGCATAACAGTGTCCTTGACCCTGCTCAAGTCTTTCTTTTCTCTCTCCTAGATATACAGATAAGTGTGAATATTGATATATGTTTCTCCCTCCATTTTCTCTGTCTCTTATTTTAGCCCCTCTGTGGTTTTAGCTGTCATTGCCGTGAGCATTAATTTCAGCTACGTATCCATGACCATGACCTCCATGTCCCATTTCCATTTGCCCCTCTCCCCGCAATCCTTCCTCCTGGGCAGAGCATCTGTGTCCCTCTGTCCACACAGGATCCACAGGTTGAGGTCCTGTTTGACTAATCTTTACCCTGCACTTCTCACTCCCAGTTGCCCCAAATGATCTTTTTCTGATGATTTTACCCCATCATGATCTGGAACCACCCTCCCCCTTTCCCTTCTCACCCCTGAATTAGTGGGCCTTGGGTCAGTCCTTTTCTCCTGGACCGTTGAGTCTCCAACCAATCTCACCATCTCTGAGCTCTTCTGGTTCTGATGCGTCCTTGGTGACACTACCGATGGGAGCTTCCTCCAGCTGGAGTCTTGTCTGGGTCTCCTGTGCTCCCAGTATCTGCCAGAGTAACAATTCTGATATTTTATAACCCGGTCTGCTTAGACTGACAAAGCCTCTTCTCAGTGGCGACAGTACCCAGACTGCCAAAGCCTATTTTCAATGGCGATAATACCCCTAAAGAGCACCTTGGAGCGTTTTACCCCCATTGTCCTAATGACCAGGGACATATCTGGAATGTAGTGAGCGGAAGTAAAGGAGTGCACGAAAGTCCTGTTCAGGGTGATTGGGGTCAAGATCTTGACTCTTTTATATATTTGCCCAAAGTGTTTTTGCTTTTTTTTTTAATTTATTTTTTAAGTTTTTGTGACAGTCTGTTTTTTTTTTTTTTTTTGCTTTTTTAGGGCCGCACCCACGGCATATGGAGTTTCCCAGGCTGGGGGTCCGATCGGAGCCACAGCTGCCAGCCTACACCACAGCCACAGCAACACGGGATCCGAGCCGCATCTGCAACCTACACCACAGCTCACGGCAACACCGGATCCTTAACCCACTGAGCGAGGCCAGGGATCAAACCCGCAACCTCATGGTTCCTAGTCAGATTCTTTTCCACCGCGCCACGACGGGAACTCCCGGGACAGTCTTAATATAATTGAATTTTTCAAGAACTCAACAGCTGTTGCCGCAGGTGCGGCCAAAAAGAAAAGAGAATGCAATGACTGTAGATTGAAGCAAAATGATTCTTTAACTTGTAGGGAACTGTCACAGGGGTTATTTGGCATTTTGAAAAGCCACATCACCTGTCACACCTACCTGTCACACCTATGTCGGCCTGCATTTGTGCCCGTCACACTCAAGATAATGCTACCTACGTTCAGGTGTGAACATCTGGCCACTTCATTCCATCTTCTGATATACCTCTGCCCAAGCATGGAGATTTTAAAACACACATTATTTTATAAACAACTACTTCCTTTAATATTGTAGTCGTATTTCAGTTATGGCAATATGTTGATTTTTTTAATGTATACATAGCGGCTAGATCATTTACTGTTTTCATTTGGTGGTAATAAAAGTTACGTTACAACAGTTGTATCCAAAAAGGGGGTGTTGGCATTTGTTTGTGTACAGGCAGATGACCTAACCATTTCGGCTGGTGAAAATGGAGAGAGAGAAAAAAAAGGAAAAAGGTCAGCTGGAAAGCAGTCCTGGCCACCAGAGGCTGTGGCCGGGAAGGAAATGGCTGTTCTGACAGAGACTTCTCTGGGAATTCAGGCCTAGATTGCAGCCTGCAGCTCGATAATTGTTCTTACTGCAGCCACTGGGTCCTGGACAGCCAGGAAACCGGTAAGTGCTGTCAGTCTTAAATGATATCTAATACAATTGCTTTTATTCTAATAAGAGCAGCTTCTAACTGAATTATAAATGTTTAGAGAGAAAACACAGGCACAGTAAAAAAAAAAAAAATTGAATACAAATATGTGCTGAATATATTATATCTGGCTGTAGTTTCAGGAGTATATTTAGAAATCGCTCCTCTTCTAATTGAAGATAGAATTTCTTTCTCTGCCCATTCCTGGAAACTACAATGAAAACAGGCTAGACATTTTCATGTGCTTAAAGTGAGCCTTGGATTTTTTTTTTAATTTTATTTAGTGATTTTTTTTTTCCCATTAGAGCTGGCTTACAGTGTTCTGTCAATTTTCTACTGTACAGCAAGTTGACCCAGCCACGCATACATATATACATTCCTTTTTCTCACATTATCATGCTCCATCGTGAGTGACTAGGTACAGTTCCCAGTGCTGTACAGCAGGATCTCATTGCTTACCCATTCCAAAGGCGATAGTTGGCATGAGCCTTGGATTTTATGAATTTCTCACTTGTACTTGAAGATACAAAATCCAAGAGAAAAAACTTTTAGTGGGGGAATTTCTCCTTTTATCATTGTTATCGTGAAACTTTGGCTTATCTGGTTTACTCTGTGGCCTTGGGTGCCCCTTGTTTAATTTCCCCTATTGAAATGTATTTGAAAGTATGTTCAGAAGAACAGATACCTTGTGAAATGAAGACATCATTGGGAGCCATGCTTTTTCCCTGCTTAGAATGAATGAGTGTTTGTAATTAGATTTTTTTTTAATTAGAATATAGTTGATTTACAGGGTTGTATCCACTTCTACCTTATAGCATAGTGAGTCAGTTATACATATACATACGTTCTTTTTCTCGTCATCTTCTATCATGTTCTACCCCAAGAGACTGGACATGGTTCTCTGTGCTTTACCATAGGACCCCATTGCCCATCCACTTCAAATGTCATAGTTTTCATCTACCAACCCCAGACTCCCTATTCTTCCCACTTCCTCCCCACCTCCCCTGGCAACCATAAATCATCTCACCTGTCCATGATCGGTTTCTATTTTATAGATAGGATCATTTGTGCCATATTTTAGATTCCATACATAAGTGATATCACACGGTATTTGTCTTTTTATTCCTGACTTCACTCAGTATGAGAATCTCTAATTGCATCCATGTTGCTGTGAATGGCATTATTTTGTCCTTTTTATGGCTGAGTAGTATTCCATTGTATGTATGCACCACATCTTCTTAATCCATCTGTCCATGGACGTTCAGGATGTTTCCAGTCTTGGCTATTGTGAACAGTGTTGCCAAGAACATAGGGGAGCATGTATCTTTTTGAATGAAAGTTTTGTCCAGATATATGTCCAGGAGTAGGATTGCTGGATCATATGGCATTAGTTTTTGAAGAGCATCTATCAAAGGTTTGTCTTTATACCTTGTACCACCTTCATGGAAAGAAACTTTCTACTTTCTTTAAATTACACTTCATTTACTTTATAGAAATGTTTAACTTTGTGAAGAAGAGTCATTTCTGTGTGTGTGTGTGTGTGTGTGTGTGTATGTGTGTGTATGTGTACATGAACACAGATGTAAATAAAGCAAGCCGATGCCTTTTCCAATGCTGACAAAGTTTAGACATCAAATAGAGGATACTTAAACTATTAATTATATTTGTTTGCAGTACATGCATTTCTGGCTTAGGTATTTTCATTCTCCATGATTGCGAACAGGAAACTGGGGTTCCGAGAGCTTAGGTGACATGACGCAGCTGTTCAGAGTAGAGAAGCCACTGACTGGAATCGGGGGTAGAAAATTTCCTTCTTACCCCTCATCCGTGCCAGAGTTTGAAGGCACTATTCCATTTATGTTTCCAATAAAAAGAAAGTTCAATGTGTCTAGAAAGAAGAACCTTTGTAAGACTAGTTACTTTTGCTGTACTCTTCAATCTTTTTCTTGGGAAAGTCATTGAGGTTCTATATTGTTTGGTGGCGGGACCTCTCCCACTTCTGTATTTTTGTTGGTCCCCTGGGGTTCCTGTGGGAAAGCCCCAGTCAGGGACCTCTTCTCAGTGGCTGTGGTTATGGGGCAGGATTATACCCACTGTTGGAGGTCAAGTGGCTCTCAGCCCTGGGGCTCCGGCCAGCAGCCGCTCCAGGTCCCTCTCCTGTCCAGGCATCTGCATCTGACAGGTGCAGGATGTGGCCAGTGAAGAATCAAGGGAGAGCGCACACGGAGGGCCTTTTAAAATTAAGCTCCAGAAACAGGTGGGGAAGCTCGGACATCAAGGAAGGAAAAAAATCATTTAAAAAAATATATTTTAAGAATTGTAAAGATTAAAAATAGGAACTCCAGAGTTCTCCAAATTAGAAATTTGGAAACTCAAGGAGACATAGTTTCTTTGTTGTAATTAGGTTTATGCAAAATAAAATTAAAGGCATCCCATAAATTCCTTAATGGATAATGAGTCCTTGACTGACTCAGAAATCGGTTTGTTTTGCAAGGATCCTTTAATCGGCTCCCTAGGAGGCTGCTGTCTGGCGGACAGTGGAAATGCCTGCGATGACCAAGAGTTGGCTGGAGAAGCTGTGCGCTGTACAACTATTTTCCTTAAGGCGGTCTTACATTTTGATCAGTCTCGGTCTCAAGACTGGAGGTGATTGATGTGTTCCCCTTTAGAAATGTACAAACTAGCTACAAAGGGTTGGCCAGGCCAGTCACCGGGGCTCCATGTCCCGGTCTTGTCTGGGGAGGGGCTGGGGGGCAGGGGACGAGGCCTGGGGACGGTCCCGAGTGGTAGCATGAAGGGCCTCGCCTTCCAGACTCCGAGGGCCTGTCCCGGAACGTGAGCAGCAAATTCCTTCCTACAGTCAAAAGTCACAGCTTTCTGAAAATCTAACACCTCGGAGAGTTTTAAATACGTTTTGAAAAATGACGTGTCATGTCAGTGAGGACCCTAAAAATAGATGGGGATTATTTGCAGCATTGAACAGCAAGTCCTTTGGCATTTCAGGAAATACCGTACAGTTCGCTATCCTTGAACTTCAGTCTTGCTTTGAAGGTGAGGCGAGCAGTGTTCATCATACCCGCTGCCACATGGAGAGGACAAGCAGGGCAGAGCGGCCCCGCTGTAAAGTGTGCTGGTGTCGCGGGACTAAGGACCAAGCTGCTGGCCCTCAGTGACCACCAGCCAAAGAAGACAGTCCTGTCTCGGCCAAGGGTCCTAGAAACCAAACCCTGCCTACTCCCGCCAAAGACCTGCTTCATTCTGGACAAACTCTGCCAGCTATGACAGTGTCATTTTCAAATTCTCCTAGGAAGGAGGCTTGTCTGGTACACATGTCTCAGGTGTTTTCCGTGTAATCTAGCTTTATTTTGTTTTATTTTGACTAGTCAGAAACACAGACACTGGGGAGGCCCTTGGCCAGCCCTCCTGCGATTGTTCCTGTGGGAATCAGTGACCCCAAGACCCTGTGATCAACTCAGGGTAGACACTGGTTCCCTCAGCAACCCAGAGGATGCCTGACGCGTGGGAAGGTGGCGGAAAGTGCTTGCCATAGTGGCCCTCAAACTCGGGTCGCTTCAGAGTCACCCCAGAGGGCTTGTCGAAACACAGATTGCTGGGCCCCTGCCTCAGCGTTTCTGATTCAGAACCTCTGCACTAGAGCCTGAGAATCTGCATTTATGACAAGCTCCCTGGTACCTGCATACCACAATTTGAGTTCCCATTGTGGCTCAGTGGGTTAAGAACCCAGTGTAGTGTCCATGAGGCTATGGGTTCAATCCCTGGTCTCACTCAGTGGGTTAAGGATCTGGCATTGCCAGATGCTGTGGCGTAGGTCGCAGATGTGGCTCGGATCCGGTGTTGCTGTGGCTCTGGCGTAGGCCTTGACTGCAGCTCCAGTTTGCCCCTTGGTGCTGGAACTTCCATGTGCCTGGCATCTAATAGGGCCAAGGCTGACAGGTATGGGAGCTTTCTGAGAATTCGAAAGAGGGGCCCTCTCCACCTCTGGGCAGGTGGGCCAGAAAGCACCACCCCCTCCTCCCCACTCACCCAGGGCGCTGGGAACATAGTCAGCAGCTGTGCTGCCACCAGGCCTCAGACCGAACAGGCCTTCTGTCACCTGCGCAGCGTGTTCCGGCTCAGCGTCGCATCCACGCTGGCTGTTGGGCCCCAAAGCCTTTCATTGACTTCTGGGTTGGTAGCTGCTGGAGGAAAACTGCAGACTCGGGCTCTGTACTTGGGGAAACTTCTCTGGGGTTCTCTTGGTCTGCAGAGTAAGGCGGTCTGAGAAACGAGGGGCGCCCCAGGTAAGTGTCTCTGAGCGCCCTGGGGGGGTCAGCAGTTCCGTCTCAGAATCTGCGGCTGGAGCAGACCCACCCCAGGCACGCCTCTGGTCCGCTGGTCATCGATAGAGAACTCTGGCAAAGAGCGAGCCTGAAGTGGATTTAATAAATATTTATAGAACAGCTCCTCCTTTCACCACCTTGTACTCGGACAGCACTTGACTGTTCACAGAGTATTTTTTTTTTTTTTCTACAATCAGTCCTTCGTGGCAGCAGCCGTGGAATGTAGGTAGGAACTGTCATCGACGTTTTACAGATGAAGAAGCTGGACCTCTGAGAATTTGATTTACCCAAGGTCAGGGGAAGGAGCCTTGGCCAAACAAGGGAGGCCAGAAGCTGACTCTTAGGAGGGTACTTTCCACCGTTGTAGAAAGTTCTGTGGCCAGTGGAAGAACTGCGAAAACCCCTAAGACAGCCCCATCAATAGAAATACAATGGGAGCGAAATATATAATTCTGAATTTTTTGGAGGGGAGTTAAAAGGAAGCAAGAGAGTTTAATTTTAATAATAATATTTAATCAACTTGTTTAAAATATTATCAATTCACCACATAGTGAATATGAAACAATAGTAATGAGATATTTGCATTTTCTTTTTTTTTCATACTAAGTCTTTGAAATCAGTGTGTTTTTTATACTTGGAGCACATCTCAGTTAAGATGCTGGATTTTTATTGGAAATACTTGATCCATATTTAGGTTTCATAAAATTTACAATTGAAAAGTAGGTTCGTAGATTCAAGTTGATCCAAGTGTACCACTTAAAAGTTTTCAAGTATCCGGAGTTCCTGTTGTGGCTCAGCGGTAACAAGCCCAACTAGTATCCATAAGGATGTGGGTTCGATCCCTGGCCTCACTCAGTGGGTTAAGGATCCGGTGTTGCTGTGAGCTGTGGTGTAGGCCGCAGATGCGGCTCAGACCCCATGTTGCTGTGGCTGTGGCTGTGGCATAGGCTGGCGGCTGTAGCTCCGATTTGACCTCTGGCCTGGGAACCTCCATATGCCTCGGGTGCAACCCTAAAAAGACAAAAAAGTTTCCCAATAACTAAACTGAGGACCAGGTTTTAAGTTAAAATTTACGTTAATTACAAAAGAAAAAAATTAAATTTAGGTCCTCAGTGGACCTAGCCACATTTTAGGTGCTCAATAACCATGCGTGGCTAGTGGAGTCTATATTGGAGAGTGACTCCTAACAAGTAACCCTGCGTCTGGGGCGCCTCCAGTCCAGTAGACCCAACACGTAGTTTGCTCTGTTGTGTGAGCGTCATGCTGCTCTGTGTGTTGGCATCTTGTCCCTTGATGACCATGGTAAAAGCAGGTCTTCTCCTTCCTTGCTCATTACTGCCCTCCTCCTTTGATGGCCTTCCCTAACCTGATTTATTTCTATTTTACTTTTTATTTTTATTTGCTTTTTAGGGCCGTACCTGAGGCATATGGAAGTTCGCAGGCCAGGGGTCGAATTGGAGCTACAGCCACCGGCCTACGCAACAGCCATAGCAACGCCAGATCTGAGCCACATCTGCAACCTACATGACAGCTCACGGCAGTGCTGGATCCTTAACACACTGTGTGACTCCAAGGATCAAACCTTCATCCTCAAGGTTACTAGTCGGGTTTCTAACCCGCTGAGCTACAATAAGAACTCCCTTCCCTGACCCATTTTAAATCTGCCCTCATTCCCACAGCTGCTGGCTGTACCCACTCCGAAGATAGAGCTTGTGATGGTCCAGGGGAGGCGCTATCTTTAGTAGAAGCAGAGAACAAGCCGGGAGAAAGACGGATTCATGAACGGTTAGGTTAGCATTGTATTTCCGTGCAATATGGTCACCTTCTGGAATATCTTTACGCAAGACTCTGGCCATCAGAAACTTGGCTCCTCTGTGTTTAAAAGCAAGCTCCTCTTAATAGAGTCTGACCATCTAAATTCTGGTTGGATTTTCAAAGTCATAGTAAAGGCACACTCTGTGTCTCGGGGGGAGGGAGGGGGAGGATATGTCTTCTTATGTAAAAGTATAAGCAAAAGTGTACCCCATTCGTTGCACTGGGATAGGGCTGTTGCCCCTATGCGGTTTGGGGGAACACTTGCATCATTTCTCATTTGCCGTCTGTGCATGAGTACGTGAAGCCTCGGCAGTGACCGTGCTGCCTCAGAGGCAGAGCATCTCCTGCCTGCATCTTTGTTGTTCGGTGGCCCCACTGGACCCAGGTCCTTCGGACTCAGGGGTGATATAAAATATTTGGCAAATCGGAACTGCATGTTTCCTCCTCATTGCTGGTGTCTCAGCTCCAGCGAAGACACAGACAGGCGTGCTTCCTCGTTCCTCGCTTCCCTCCGCCTTTGCTCTCACGGAGGACAGAGGTGGGGGTTGAAGGAATGAGGTACAGGTCCAGGCTGGTCGGTGAAGCCTGACCCAGAGTCAGTCTGGTTATTAAACTTATCTTCTTAAACTCCTGACGTTAATAAGATAGCGGATGTTTAGCTGCTGGGAACGCAACGTTGCCAAACAGGCAAGTGGGAGCCTGCCTGGCCCTTCAAATATTTCACAATTGGAAGTGAGGGATGTGTCATCGCTTTCAAGTGTGCCAGTGTCCTTAAACGCGCATACCATGGTAACTCATTCAAGCATGTCTACTCACAGGTAAAAAAGGATCGGGACGAGGAAGCGCTTTCCACTAGTCCCAGGAGATGTCCCGCTAAATAAATGTCCCACCGTCAAGGAGCTTGAGAGACGCCATTGCTGTTCTGCTGCTGTCAGAGACGCATTCAGGGCCAGCGGAGAGCCTTGTTGCCAGGAAGCTTGTTTAGCTCGGTTCACTAAACCTAATTGATGGCGGGATCTACTTTTTTGGGAAACACTTGTGAATCACTCAGGAATGATGCTCCCTGAACTTATTTGGTGTGTGATGATTTTATTTTTTTGTTTTTTTATAATGATTTTTATTTTTTCCATGATAGCTAATATACAGTGTTCTGTCAATTTTCAGCTGCACAGCAAGGTGACCCAGTCACACGTACAGGTGTACATTCTTTTTTCTCACATTTTCATGGTCCATCACAAGTGACCAGACATAGTTCCCCATGCCATACAGCAGGATCCCACTGCTTATCCATTCCAGAGGCTATAGTTTGCATCTGTTAACCCCAAATTCCAAGTCCCTCCCACTTCCTCCCCTTCCCCTTGGCAACCACAAGTCTGTTCTCCACGTCCATGATTTTCTTTTCTGTGGAAAGGTTCATTTGTGCCTTATATTAGATTCCAGATGTAAGTGAAATCGTATGGTATTTGTCTTTCTCTTTCTGTCTTACTTCACTTAGTGTGAAAGTCTCTAGTTTCATCCATGTTGCTGCAAAATGGCATTATTTTGTTCTTTTCTTATAGCTGAGTAGTATTCCATTGTATATATATATACCACATCTTCTTAGTCCAGTCGTCTGTTGATGGACATTTAGGTTGTTTCTATGTCTGGTGTGTGGCGATTTTAAATAACCTACTTCTAGCCTTCATTAAGTTCTCGGTGATAAATGTTTTAGAAGAACATCAAGCCTAAGCAAGTTAGCTCAGGTAGCTTGCGGCATATCCAGTGTAAGAAAACGACCAGCTTTTGGTATTTAGTCCTTCATTCATGCTTGACTCGATAATGTTACATTTTTAATGTCTTAATGATTTCATCATCCTTGGAGATATTAAAAGAAACAAAATAGGCTGATTTTAGAAACCTGAATTGACTAGTTATATTTTTGCCATAAATATGCGATTTAACTCCAGCACTCCACGAAACATTTTCAGATTGTGACTCTGTTAAAAACAAAACTAGACTAAACTAAAATGAACTTGGAGTCATTCACTTAGTCATCAGTTAAATCCGTTGATACTGTGCCCAAGGCATGAGGAAGTTCCTGGGCCAGGGATTGAACCTGCACCACAGCTGTAACCAGAGCCACTGCGGTTGACAATGCTGGATTCTTAACCAGCTGGGCCACAAAGGAACTTCCTGTCAATAAATATTTTTTTTTCCCCAGGAACTCAGGCACTAGGGAAACAGAAATGGAAAATACAAATGGGCCCTACCCTCTGAGAGCTTACAGAGTAGAAGGAAACACTAACATCAAGCAAGTATTAAAAGTAAAACATAAGAGATTTGAGGAAAAATATCAAGAGGCTTCTACCTGTTCACTTCTAAGTTCAAATCTCCGTCAGCCAGGAAGGATGTTAAGAGTAAAGAGCCCACGCTTCCATCCAGGATGACAATATCCTTATTATATAGGAGAGTCACATCCCAAATAATTGTTTATAGCATTTCCAACAATAAAATCAATGGCCTAAATGTGAAATTAATTGGAAGCCACTGTTCTAATACATTGTTTTGGCGGTTAAACACATTAGATTGAATTGTTTCAGAATGCCTAATTATTGTGTCTGCCACACTCATCTGTTTGAGTCATTCCTAACTTTTGGACTGCTGCCTAGATCATTTCTGCAGTACGGTTGCAGTTTCCTATCCTCCTCTCTCTTTTAATGCATAACTTCCCTCACTATACCCAAAGCTCAAAGCTCTCGACTGCACTTTTGCAGATTCTGCAGAAGAGCTACATTGTTTGTAAAAGTGCCGTATCCACGGAGTTTGGGTGTAAGTTGATCATTTGGTTTTTTGTGTTTTGCAGGTTCATGATTTAAAAGTGCCTGTGTGAAGTCGCTTTTGCTGGAAACCACAGCTGGGGAACTTTTGTGTTCAAATCTGGTTTTTCTGTCAACTACACATTACCCTGACCTTACGACTGGATGAAGATACCTCAATTGTCTGACTTTGCCAATTGCTTGATTTCAGAATTTTAAAAGGCGGAAGGAAAAAGAAATCTGCTAAGATCTGAACATCTTAAGTGGCTTATTTTCCAGCCTGGTCAATAGCTGCGAGCGTCAGAACGAAACATCCTCCCAAGAAGTGCCATGGTATTGAAGTCACTTTATTAAAAACAGTTGTGTCTGCAAAACAATCAGGTGACTCGGGCGTTTGCAGCCAGAGATGACACTGAGCAAGCTTCTGCTGCGGCCTGCAGTCTTCGAGTGGGGCCTATTGATGGATGAGTGACTGCCTGCCGATAAATTCTCTCCTCACTGTTTCCTGGATTGGACTTCGTTAAGCAATTTATCACTTTACCTTCAGACTTATATGTGGGACTTTTCACAACAATAGTTTCGGAATCATTGGAACTCGGATTGCTTTCATCCTTCAGCAGAAACGAACAGGTTCCAAATAACTCTCTCATCATGGCTTTGAATGTCGCCCCAGTCAGAGACACGAAATGGCTAACATTAGAAGTCTGCAGGCAGTTCCAACGAGGAACATGCTCACGCTCCGATGAGGAATGCAAATTTGCTCACCCCCCCAAAAGTTGCCAGGTTGAAAATGGAAGAGTCATTGCCTGCTTTGATTCCCTAAAGGTAAGAGAATGCATTTCGTGTGTCACACCAACACCTCGTAGGACATCCCAAGGGAATGTTGTTCTTTGTGCCTTTACAGCAGTTTAGCAATCGATTTTAGAGCCTGTTTTCTTATTTATGGGGACTATTGGGAGATTTGCCCTCCAGTTTGTTTTTATTTTTCTATCAAGGCATATATAAATGTTTGACAGATCCATGTTTAAATTAAAAATACATGGTGGTGTATTTTGGGTCTGCCATGACATTAGTATACCCAAGAGTTTTAAATCAAAGTCTGGCTTGTGACAACTGAAGATAAATATTTTATTAAAGTTTGATCTTCTGGAGGTTATATAAAGGTGGAGAGATTGAATGTGTCACTTTTATGTGCCAGTTACTCTGATTCACCTCTTGAAGAATTTTCTGCTCTCGTGGCTCTTTCTTCCTTGACCAAGGGCTTCCTAAAATACGTCTTAATAATTAGCTTTTCATTCTCTTTGACAATTTGTCACGGAGAACAGAAATCATGGCGTACCTTCTCCATACTCTTTGAGAACCTATTATGTGTAAGTTAACACATCGCACATCAGAGAAGCAGTGAACGTGACTCGAGGTGGTATCCTTAATGAGCTGACTGTCTGGCAGGGAAGATACAGCTAGTGGCTACAATGCGAGACTGGGACGTGGGCCCTAAGGAAGAGTAGAAGGGAGAACTGGCTTCCAGGTGATTGTTTCAAGGAGTGTTTTGGGAGTGATGGCACCTGTGTTGTCTACTGAGTTGGGTGGAATCTGGACCTGAAGAAAGGGGAGAATTATAACGAAAGCTCTGATCAAAGGAGGTGAGAGTACCCATAATTCTTGGAGGTTGATTTTGCTCTAACGTTATGAAGTCTGTCAATCCTTGATTGTTTAGGACAGTTCTTGTGATATTGAACAAACTGTGGTATTGTTTAAAATGGGTACTAGTAAGATACATAGCTAAAAAAAAGGGAGAGAGCTTAAATTTTACATTTCTATAAAACTTCATATAAATAAGTTTATCAAACAGTAAAAAAAATGAAAGGGGTTGATCCATGCTCTTGATATATGATTTGGGAAATCATAGAGCTATGAGTTTACAAAACAGTGACCTTCGCCTATTCTTGGGTATTGAAGGAACTGAGTATGGTTTTTTTTTTGGGAAATTTTCAACATAAAGTAAATTTATGTTGAAAAATTTTCAACATTATAAGACTTATAAGTGAAAATCGAAATAGATGATTTCAAATCACATATTAAAGGGAAAATTTGTTTATATAGTAAAAGTAGAAGAACACATTTATAGCTCAATGGAATTATTTTAAGAATTAAAATTTGAAAAATTACATATATTTACATATATTTACCTCAATGACTATCCCTATCTTACTCCTTTTTGATCACACAAAGTTTATTAGATTAGACTTTAAACTTATAAGTCATTTTATCTATATATAGATAGATAATAGAGATCAATAAATAAATAAATCACAATTCATATAAACTATAATAGCATAAGCACATTTTTATATTAGTATTTATTTTGCTTTTAGTCAAAAAGTACACAAAGTGTGTATTCACTTCTTGATTACCACCAGTGAAAGCATTTGCTATAAAAAGCAGAGTAGATTAAAAACTAGGTCCTATGAACTTTAAAATATAGCAACAGATCAGAGATGAGAAATTCATTTTCCAAGTCATCCCCAATTCCTTTGTTTTATTAATCCAGCCCTTCTCTGGTTGCATATTTAGTATTAAGCTGGAATTTTAGCAAGTTTCTTAAAACTTTTAATTCTTTTAACTAGTTGGGGAACTGTGCCCGACCTGTTAAGGCTCAGTATTTGTCGAACATCAGCAGCACAGCAGCTCCCAGGTCCTTATAAGTCATCACCTGACTGTGGCTTCACCAAGACGACAATTGTTTGAGGAGTCCAACCCTCCGAAATAGAGCTGAGAACAGTTACGCTTAGGATAAAAGTATCAACCAAACCACTGTTCCAAAAGGAGCTTTAAAAATCATTTTCAGAAGTGTCTCATAGAACCATTTTTCAGGTATGGAAGTTTAGTTGTATATTCCCTCAAGTTATTAGTTGCTTTTTAGAATTGTGAATTTTCAGGTTATTTAATTTTGGGCGTGACACTGTATGTTTGCGACACTGTCAAGCTGTAAAGAATGTGGAGGAACCCATGGGCATAGGAGTGAGACAGACCCAAGTCTAAACACCTGCTCAGCCACTGCCCAGCCCTTGGGTGGGTCACTTATCCCTTCTTAGCATTTGTCGTCTCATCGGTAAAATGAGGATATTCATTCACCAGGGACACTGGCAAAATTGTGCGCCGTGCCCAGCACCACGTGGGCACGTTCACCCTTCGAGGCGGTTTTAAGGCGTATGGGTCCTTACAACAGGGACTGGTAAATGAGAGAGACACTCAGAAATAGCAGCTGAAATGAAAAACTGTGATGGTGCTAATAACAAAGCTATTTAATTTTATTTCATATATTAAAAAAGACAGAACCACTCTGTAGAACAAGCCCGTAATAGAAGGACAAGGGCTTTGAAGTCAGGACAGGCTGGGACTTGAAGGAACTCTGGCAGGGACACAGCTATTATCATTGGAGACAACTTATTTTGCCTCTTGACTTCAGGTTCCTCTTACGTAAAACGAATATAATGGTTCCCTTGGGGCACAGTGGGTTAAGGATCTGGCATTTTCACTTCTGTGGCTCAGGTCGCTGCTGTGGCGCAGGTTCAATCCCTGGCCAGAGAACTTCCATGAGTGTGGCCAAAAAATTTTTTTAATTAAAAACATTGATATAGTAATTCCTACCTCATAAGGTTACTGCCAAGGCTAACTGGCCTAAGGCATGCCGGATGCCCAGCACAGGGCTAGACATGGTGGGAAACGGCGAAGTGTGAGTTTCGCTCCCTTCACGGTGAAGGATCAGGGGATGGACACTGATTTTGATGACTGGCTTTACAATTTTGATGACTGGCCAACTCTTTAAGCGTCCAATGTTTAATATGTCAGGACTCTTAAGAATCTGCTGTACTAATACCTCAGTGACACAGATTAGTCATGACATTAAAAGAAACAAAATTTGAGGCAGACATCATTTTTGCTGTTGTTTTCACAGGATATTTTCTGCAAAACACTGTAGTGTTTTTTTATTCATAAAAATAGGTAACAAGAATCTGTGTTGGCCATAGAGACAAGTCAGTCTGTGGGCCTGACATATTCCTTTTTTCGTTTTTGTTATGCGTTATTTGCATATGTGGCCAAACCTCCATAAAACATACTAAACAAATTTGTGGGTGTTCGGAAAAGAGTTCTGCTGAGGTCTTTGGAAAGAGAGCTGTACATATATGAATGTTTTTATAAAAGATGTTTCAGAAAATATAGCAGAAGAGTCCCTATCGTGGCTGGGAGGTAACAAACCCGACTAGTATCCCTGAGGATGCGGGTTCGATCCCTGGCCTCTCTGAGTGGGTTAAGGATCCGGTGTTACCTTGAGCTGTGGTGTAGGTCACAGACGCAGCTCAGGTCTGGCGTTGCTGTGGCTGTGGTCTAGGTTGGCACATGCCCTGGGTGTGGCCCTAAAAAAGACAAAAAGAAAAGAAAATATAGCAGAGTTCTCACAGTGACATTTGTACTTTGTCACAACAGTTGCCTAGCTGCATTTTATGTGAAACCACCTAACATGCAAGTGCTTATAATTTTTTTTTGAAGTTACAGTATTATTGTGAACAATGGGATTGCTTAAATCTTTTCCAGAGGGCCAGAACATTCCGAAACACTGTGTTCCACAAGTTAATTTGACAAAATGCAGATTGCTTCATGAGCAACTAACTTCCATGTAGAAAAGGCATTGACCAAGTTAAACCCATCTCTGCCCTCTTCATAATCCATGAAACGGTTTCATGGATGTTGGCAATGTTTCTATTCAGGTTCCATGCCAGCCACCTTGTCTCTTTGTTGTCCCCTGAATGTGCCAAGCAGGCTTCCACCAGAGGGTGTTTGCACTTGCAAATTTTTGCTTTGCCTGGAATATTCTTGCCTCAGTTCTATGAAGAGCTGGTCCCCTCATTCCCTTCAGGCTTCTGATGGAAAATGCTAACAGTTGAGCCTTTCTGTCAACCTCATTTCAAATAGTAATTCTCCCTTTGCTGGGATCCCATTTCCACATCATCTTGCCTTACTGTTCTCCCTGGTGTGTATCACCATCTGATAAGCTTTATGCTCATTGGTCTTGTCTGTTACTTGTTTCCCACCTCCACGCTACTAGAACGTAAACTCCATGTAGATGGAGATTGTGTCTTTTTTTTATTATTACTGTTATAGCTACAGAGCCTAGAAGAGTGTAGATGCTCACTAAGTCTTTGCTAAATGGCAGAGCAGGTTCAGCAGGAAAGTACTCAAGCCTCTCAAATGGGGGTGCCACATGTGGTTGTACAGGGATGCACAAAAGGGGTGCATTTCTATGTGATGGGTACCCCTTGGAGTTGTGCAGTGCACAACCTGTGCAACCATGTGCTGTGGCGCAGTTCTCAATATCCTAATAGATTTCAAAATTAGGGTGCTCTGTGCAAGAACTGGAGACACAGGTGACTCTGGAAGTATAATGCAACATTGAAAACTTGATAAGTGCATTATTTTATTTTCTCTGAAGCTGCATATAATGCAGAAACTTTTTTATTGTTACTGTCCCATTCTTTCTAAATTTCAAGGATGCAAAGAGGTATATCCTGTTTATTTACCTATGGGATACTGACTGTAAGTTGGCTGATGACAAGTAAAATTTCAGTCTCCACATTTATGGATGAAAACTTCAAAATTAGAAATGGTAGATATGTGACCATTTGGGGCAGTTTTTTAAAACACACCAGAAAAGATATCAGAATATGTCATTGGCCTTGAGCTTAACTTCATATTTTTAAATTGCCACTGAGCTCTTAAGTAGAGGCTAATTCTTTGCAGAAATTGCTTGAGTGTTTTATAAGTTCATTGCCTAATTTTGGCCCAAATTGCAAATACAATCTCAGGCAATTATTTCATTATCAATAGAAATGACTGTAGTTACATAGAACCTACTCCCTGCCAGGCATTTCTCATGCGATTCTCTATTCCTTCCAACAACTCTGAAAGGTAAATATTATTCCATTAACCATTATAGACGTGGATACAGATTCAAAAACGTAAGTAACTCTCATGCCACTTATAAACAGTAGAGAAGGGACCTGATCCCCAGGTGAATGTGAGTCCAAAGCTGGCCCCACCCTGTCCCTCCTTCTAACTCCTCTTCCAGAACGATCATCAATATAATTAATTCTAAAACTCCTAACAGCTTAGTAATATTTATGTTTAACAAGTTTAGCATATTGAAGTGTAAAAAAAATTCCAAAAGAGCAGAAGCCCCCAGGGATAACCCTATTTAGGTGCTTGAAATTTTTTTTTTTTTTGTCTTTTTGCCTTTATCTAGAGCCACACCCATGGCATATGGAGGTTCCCAGGCTAGGGGTCTAACAGGAGCTGTAGCCGCCAGCCTATACCACAGCCACAGCAACACGGGATCCGAGCCGCGTCTGCAACGAACACCACAGCTCACGGCAATGCCGGATCCTTAACCCACTGAGCAAGGCCAGGGATCGAACCCGCAACCTCATGGTTCCTAGTCGGATTCGTTAACCACTGAGCCACGAAGGGAACTCCGGTGCTTGAAAATTAAATATTTTTTTTTAAAAGAGAGAAACTGCAGGGGAATGCAAAGTGTATGCTGTATTTATTTTTGTTCGCATCTGCATACAAATATTATACAGTTGCTTTCTAGCCTCGGTAACAAAAATGGTTTCGGTCCAGGGTGTGTGTGTGTGTGTTTTCCCGACCATATGATTCCGAAATGTGTGATTTCAGATGCTGTGATGTGATAACGTACAGGAGAGCTTCACGCTCCAAGGATTCTTAGACCCACCAATTACACTTCCTGCAGGAGCGATCCACTTCCCTTCCTGGCTCCCACTCTCCTTTGTAAATCGACGCCCTGCCCTTCGTGCTCTCCCTCTACACCGTTCACACCTTCATGGAACAGTCTACTCCTCTAGCGTGTGTCTCAGTACACTCCTGTAAGCTCCCCAAAGTCGGGACCGCGTCTTGTGCATCTTTGTGCCGTAGCGCCTAGTGTGCCACCTGGCACAGAGCAGAAAGGCCACTACTAGTAACCCTTCAAGGAAAACATAACCTCACAGAGAATCCCCACAGCTTTTCAAAGGGGGTTTATGGATGATCGTCCATGAACTTCAGACCCCAAACTTCTGTGGATGACTCTTCCCCATTTTCTTTCAATGTTTCGTTTTGCAAACCTGGTCAGCCTCTCCTTTGAATTCTCTCCTGTTCTCCCTGCTTCTTCCCCGGCCCTGACCGTGGAAGGCTCCTAGTTCTCTTACCACTTTGACCTTCCTTCCTGTTTCGGCTCTAATGCCGCCTCTTCCTCCCCTTGCTCCCCAATTTGGATACTCTGCACCGTGGGGGTCTCTCCTCGGTCAGGTTCAGGGCTCAGTTCAGAGAGTGTACCTGCACGCACATGGTCAGTCCCCACCTCTGTGCTGATCAAGCCCAGTTCTGGGTGTGTGCTCTTTCCTCGCCAGCTCTGTGGCCCCAGATGCCTAGCGAACACCCCAGATGAATGGTCCGTTGTCACCTGCCATTCGACAGATCAAAATCCAAATTCTTCCTCCTGTCCCTCCCCCAAGCCGATTCTCCACTCCCTGTGGAGTTCCCCAGGCACAAAACCTTAGCTCGATCCTGGCCAAGCACTCTTCGTTTTTTTGTTTGTTGGTTTTACTTCTTGTCCTAGTTGTAGGGAAATATGCATCTTTAAGAATTAATCAACCCAAAAAAAAAAAAAGAATTAATCAACCCTATAGAACCTTTACCCAGAAAACTGGTCATAGCTACAGACTGTTGCAAACAATCTCAAGATCCCAAAGGTTCCGCACTGGCCTCTAAAAACGCTCTATGGACTGTGAGTTAAGGAACTGTCTTTGTGGAGAAGCCTGACACACCAAATAAAGCGGGCACGAGAAGACCGGATGGTCATTAAAGGTACTTTTTGATTATTTCCCAAATTTGCCTAGAGCCCAGCTTACCACCAAATTCTTCCTAAAACTCAAGATAGTTTCTGCTAAGGAAGGATTATACTTTAGCTTCCACGACAAGAGGAGGCCGTTACTCTCTCAGAGCAGGTAGAATCCCTCTCAGTGCCTTTCATGAGCGAAGGAGTGAGAGTTCTCACGCACTGCGGCATCTGCCTGAAGGTCTTACTCAAGGATAAGCACACGCGGCCCTGATGGGGATGTCGCCTTCCTGGGGACACAGCTTCCACCCGTGTGACATCCACATTCTAACACGGTTTCAAAGAAAGAGGTAGGCAAAATAATCTTGGTGCAAGTTTCCTAGGGCTCTTGGAACAAATCCCCAGAGACCGGGGAGCTTAAAAGCACAGAAATTCATCTTCTCCCAGTTGCGGGGGCAGGAAGTTCCATCAGTGTTCTCAGGACAGTGCTTCTACGAGCTTCGACAGGAGGGCCCTTCCTTGTTGCTCCCAGTTTCTGACAGCTCCTTGTCTCTTGGCAGCATAACTCTGATCACTGCCTCCAGCTCCAGAGGTCTATATTCCTGTGTCTCTCTTTGCATCGTCTTTCCCAAGTCTGGGTCCAAATCTTCTCTTCTGTCCCTTCTCCAGTGTGACCTCGTCTTAACTAACTACAGCTTCAGTGACCGTATTTTCAAATCAAGCCTCATTCCGAGAGGTAGGAACTTAAGATTTCAGGCTATCTCTTGGTGGGGGCAGGGAGGGGAACAAGGCAATTAAGTCCGTAACAATAATATCTAAGCATCAGAAATCCAGCACTGCGCTCTAATTCAGTGAGCCTAAAGTGGCTGTCAGAGTCCTTTTCCACTCACTGCCCTGATTAGCCCTCACTGGAGTTGGCAAGAGAGAGGAGGCTTGAAAAACTCCAGTCTGGGAGTTCCAGTTGTGTCTCAGTGGGTTATGAACCTGACTAGTACCCATGAGGATGCGGGTTCAATCCCTGGCTTTGCTCAGTGGGTTAAGGATCCAGCATTGCCCTGAGCTGTGGTGTAGGTTGCAGATGTGGCTCCCATCTGGTGTTGCCGTGGCTGTGGCGTAGGCCTGCAGCTGCAGCTCCAATTCAACCCCTAGCCTGGGAAGCTCCATATGCTGTGGGTGCTGCCCTAAATAGCAGTATAAAACAAAACAAACAACAACAACCAAAAAAAAAACTCATCTTTGATACTGAGTAAAAGAAGGAATGATGATAAACTGTCATTCTATGATTACAATCTTCTGTGTTTGAAACATGAGGAAGAAAAATAATTCACAGAGAAAAATAGCAAAACTTACTTCTACCCCTCCCCAAAAATCTAATGGAGTAAAATATCTATTTTAACCTTAATTGTATTCTTTAATAATTACATTTGTTTATTATTTACTTTGTCCTGGGCAGTGAAGTTCACTTTTATTAGTCTGTATAGCAGTTCTTATGAAACCGTTTCTCACCAAAGCTTAAGGAGAAAGATACTTTATCATGATGAACTATTTGGTTGATTTCTATTTTTTTCTCAATATGGAAATAACATTTTGTCTGTACCTTTCTTTCCCTCAAACTTTTGTTTTTACTTTGGATGTTTTACATGCAATGATAAACTAGGAAGCAAAGATTGTGAAGTAAGAGCCCTGGCCTGAGAATCTGTATCTGAGCCCTGGCATTCCTGCATGGAATCTAAATATTCCTTCCTTTGTTTTCATTCATTCATTCATTCCCTCCTTAATTAAATAAGCGGTACAAACTCAAAATCTGCCAGAACCAGCAATTGCTATGCATGAGTGACTCAGCACTCCCGTGGGAGACCCAGGGCTCCCTGGAGGTAGCAGAAAAGTAGCTGAAGAGCATGTGACGCCTCTAAAGGTCGCAACTGCCACCCAGCCACAAAAAGCCATCGTCAATTTTTTGAGAATTCTGGGGATTTTTAAAAAAAGAACCAGAGACACAAGTTTTGATGCAGAGTTTCTCAATTTCCAAATCTTGGCAACCAATTGAAATATCTTTAAAACCGAAGTTCAAGTGAAAATCCATCTACAGGAGGGATTCAGCCTGAAAATTGCCACATTGAACCTCTGAAATAAACAAATAGCGAACGTGTGATGGACACCCCTCAACACTGGGACTAGAAAAGCTCAGACAGCTTCTTCCATCACTAGTGCTAATGAGGACAGAGAGAATTTATAAACTGCCCTTACTCATCCATGAAAGACTTTATCACGCTGCTCTGGTGATTCACTCTGTGGTCTTCTCCTTACCTTGCTGGCCACTTCTGTCTCGCTTCCTGAATCTGCCTCCTCCTCCTCCTGACCTCTAAGGGCTGGCGTCTCTCCAGCTTGATCCTGAGCTGCTTCTCCGCATTCACTCACGTCCACAGTGGATGCCTTGATCTTCTGATAATTCGCCAAGCAGGTTCTTGCCTCAGAGCCTTTGTACTTTCTGCCCATCTGCCAGAAAACTGGACTCCCCTAGCTGACCTCATCCAACTCAAAGGCTATAAACACTTTCTATATGCTGAGTATTTCTATCTCTAGCCTTGGTTTCTCCCTTGAACTCTAAAGGCACATATCCAGTTGCTAGCCTGGCATCACTACCTGGGTATTTAAGTGACATCTCAAATGTAATATATCCACTAGTAAGTTCTTGATTTCCCCTTCACCCTCCTGTTCCCATGGTACCAATTCTCAGTAGATGGTACCATTTATTCTGTTCATCAAATAAAAACGTCTTGAAACCCAGCTTGAATCTTCTTTTACCGTTATCATCATATTCAGTCTATCTATTCTGTCCGTAAGTCCTATTCTCATTGTCTCCAAAAGATATCTGAAATCTGAGCATTTTTCAGCACTTCCATAATGGCTGCCCTGGCCCAAACTACCGTTGTGTCTCGTACGGATTGTTAATAGTCTACTGGGGCTTTCGCTTTTGTCATTCCTTATTCTAGCAGACAGAGTGACTCATAAGACATGCCACTCTCTTGCTCAACACCTTCCAAAAGTTGTCCATGTCATTTATGAAACCCGAAGTCCTTAAGGGACCCCCTGGAGCTCCTTAGGGCCTTTGCACTGGCTGTCCCCTCCACCAGGAATGCTCTCCCCGCAGGTAACCGCAAGCCTCACTTTGGTCTGGACTTTGCTTAAATATTGCACCTCTGTCCACAAAAGCAGCCTCAGAGCTTATCCTTAAAGGATGCTATCTGCCTATGTAGTTCTCCCTTGTCTGTCTCCACTGCCGTAAGGCGAGGATCTCATTGCTCTACTCCTGTACCTGGCAGCTGCTAGCTGCTCAGTCATATTTACAAGTGAATAAAAATACCCTTAAACCCTACACTTTAAATATCACGGTTTTAACAAACTGCAAATCACTTTCTTGGCTACCTTATTGCTCATTATTTCTGTTCATCTACGGACAGAAAAACTCTCAAATTTAAAGACTTTGTACAAATCAGTTCTTTGGCTTACAACCCAAAAGGAGTTTCTGGATCACGTTCATGGTCACGTCGAGACTTGCCCACCAGTGTCAACTAAGAGCTATTAAAATTCCTGGAGTGGCTTCCTGGGCCACTGTGGGCAACTCGGCAGTTCCCAAAAGCCTAGACCATAGGCTCGTGCTTGTATTGGACAACGTTTTCATTGGTCTGCCATAAAATTAGGACATTGAAATGCGTTTGTGTTTTCTTGGTTTTGGTTTGCTTTCACTGCGGTGAGAGTACGACATGAGACCTACCCTCTTAACAAATGTTGCCATGCACAACACAGTACTGCAGTCTGCAGGTGCAACGTTGTACAGCGGAGCTCTGAATTTTCTCATCTTGCATAACTAGAATTGGATGAAATACATTTTTTTCCATGAGGGTAAATTCTTTAAGTGCAAAGCTTGCTTTTTAATTCTGAGGTTGTTTGCTTGTTTTTTTCTGATTATTGGAGTATCCCTTTTCTTTTCTAAAATGATCGTCTTAATAGACATCTTTTTGTAAAATGCCATTTTGACATTTAAATGACAATCATTTTGTTTTCTATTCTTTTTTCTTTAATGGCATTACTCAGCAAAAAAAAAAGTGGGCAACTCTATGTCAGTTTCCCACTCTTATGAAATATTACTGCTCCATGAAATTCATAAAAATCTGTATTTTCATAAAATCTGTAATAATCCATATGAAATTCATAAAAATAATAATAACCCATATTATTTCAAATATTAGTGCTCCGTGAAATTCATAAAAATCCATATTAAAATCATAAAAATCCATAATAGTGGTCTGAAATCCCCACTGTTAGACTCACTCCTTGAGTCATACACACAGGAAAGCCTTTGTCATTGGGAAGTCACTGTTGAGTCTACATGTAACCAGAGAAGACCCTAGAAGCCCCTCGAATTTTTTCTGTTAGCAAATGAGGATAGCTTAATCCATCAAATAAGCTAATTTTCATTTGGCGAGGGAGAGCGTGACCAGACACCTTGAGACCCAGAACATATTTTTTTCACTGTACAACAGCAAGTCCCCAAGAAGCCAAAGACAGCTGGCTTTCAGTGTCAAGTTCAAAACCATGGCGAGGCTCACCCCAGGGGCTGGGGGAGACCAGGGTTTTTCTAGGGGGACTTCACCAACAATGAGCTTGTTTTACAATTTTCCCATGAACTGACCCTGCTAATACTAAATAGCATATTCTTTCCACTTGGTTTGGTTCGATTTCCTCTGCCTCAAAGAAAATAGTCTGGTGTGTATAATTCTTTGTCAGCACAGTTATGAACAAGAAGGATAAAACTGATAGAGGACAGATCCACCCTGACACCCACCCTTGGGACTGAGGGAGTGAGTGGATGCTGACATATTTACATGTGATCAGCCTTACCTAGCCATCCTGCCTGACCAGCCAGGATTTTGGAGATCTGACAGATGAAACTGTTTTCCTATGACTGAGTTCATGTATCTGTAATGATTACTGAGCCCTGTAGATGATGAGATACTGCCAGGAGAAAGAGGAAAGGAAAATGACTCAGAGGCTTCAACCTGGTTAAAGCCAGACAAAACGACTAGATTCAACTTTAGGCATGTTTATATAAGTTTCACTTAGAGTGCTATCATCTTATTGGTGAATTTGTATTCTTTAAAAATTACTGCTTATAATTTTTGATTGAATATGATATGGACACTAAGGTACACTGGGAATCAGTCTTAATATTAAAAACTGATTTGTTGAAAGGTAGAATACAGTTTATGTAGGCTTTTTAAAAAATGCCCATCTGGTCCACATCTCAAATCTCATTCGGAAGAATAGTTCAAGTGCTCCCAGCCCTTAGTAAAATCATTAATAAAGACACTGAAGATATCATTTCCACACCTGCTATGAAACTAAGCACTGACCCAGATGCTCAGGATCTAAAATTAATCAGCAGCAGCCTCATTTGAGTAATTTAATTCACAGTGCTTCTCTTCCATTCCCATTGGGCACCCGGTTGTTAACAGAAACAGTGATATCTGGAAAATACTGAGATAGGAGAATTATTAATAAAAGGATTCTAGTGGATCCAGACGTTCTAAGTGGTCTCTAAAGCTGAGGCCAAAGAAATTTCATTTCCTAGAGAACTTCAATATCTTTATTCATTTATTTATTCTACAAATAGTCACTGAACCACCCCTCCGTGCCAAGCACTATGTTTGTTACCTAAAAAAAAAGACACGGGAACCTCTTTCTCGTGGAACTCTCAGTCAAGTGAAGGAAACAACAAGAGAAAAGTAAACAAGCTAATCAAATAATCACAATTTATTAAGACTGTTATTCACTCACGAAATATCAAATGCCCACAGAGTGCAGGCATTGGGCCAGGCCCTGGCAGTACAGCAGGGTATACAAGCAGACAGCTTTCTCGACCCCGTGGGATCTTCAGTCTAATGGAAGTGACAGAAAACAAATGGGTAGAAACATCCCCCCCCCAAACAAAATTAGCTATTTGCAAGTTGTGAGGCGTGCTGAAAAGAAAATAAAGTATGTGGATGAAAAATAATACAATTGAGGGATAAACAGAGAGGATGGACCTGGGATGCTTTTCCTAAGAAGATGCTTCCTGAGCAGAGACCTGAAGGATGATGAGGCAGCCATGTGAGACAAAGCCATGTGCTTCCTGGCCGCAGGGAAAAGTCTAGAGCCTGGAGATGAAAGCCTGAGGCCAACTTCTGGAAACAAGGGGTCAGGGTAACTGGAGCATAACCAGCTGGTCGAGGGGAGAGCACCTGAGACAAGGAGTAAGAGAGAAACTATAGGAGTTGGAAATTTGTTTTCAGTACTGAGATTTGAGCAAGAGGATGTTTTGCCTTGCGAGAAGGCCCTTTGCCTAGAGAAGGAGTTGCAGGAGGAGGCCGGGCCAGGAAGTCAGTTTGAAAAGCTGTGCATCTTCCAGATCACTGCCAATGCCCCCTGGGCAGGTGGCCGCGGTAGAGGCAGAGAAGAGTGTGTAGATTTCTAATACATTTTGGAGGTAGATGTTATTAGGGAAGATGCATCATGACAGGTTCTTAAAAGGGCCAATTAATATGCATCCTAGTTTCATTTGTTCCACACCTAAATGGCACCTGGAACCGATTGTCTGAAGAGGGAACTTCCCCTTTCCTCTTGAGAGTGCATTTCTCTCGGTCCTGTTGCTCTGCTGGCCACTCCCCCCCCCCCATTTTTAAAAGTTTTATTGCAGTATGGTTGACTTACAATGTCGTGATCATTTCTGCTGTACAGCAGAGTGAGTCAGTTATACATACACACCCTTAGTCTTCTCTCAGGATATCCGCTCTGTGGTCTCTCAGGAGCTGGGTGTGAAGCAGAGCTCCAGGGAAGCTTGGTTTATTATTTTAGCAGACGCACTCATGTAAAATCAGACTGCCTGTCTAGAAAAGCCTTCTTAATGTGTCATGTGTAATCGAAGCTCCAGTTACTTTTGGTTTTCTTTTGGTCAAGTCTTGAGAGTAGCTTGAATCTCATGAACTTTTTCTTAGATGTCCTATTGGATCATTTGTTTTTCAGAATCAGTTTTTTATTTCCAATTTCAGCTCTAAATTTAAAAACCCAGATTATTTTAATAGAGTTGAAACCTAGCTCTTTAACTACATTGCAGAAAGTGTTCCCAAGATCCAAATTCCTATCTCAGAGAGCCCTATATCCCTCAAATTTCTAAAAATCTCTAATTGTAGTAAAAGTAAATTTTTAATAGGTGATTCAATTTCTTCTTTGTAGGTTTTCTTTTCATTAAGTTCATCTTAATTGACATTTTCTTAGATAATTATTGATTACATTCAAGTTTTCAATTTAATCAAAGTAATTTATTTTACTGTTATAAGCCTTAATTTTCTGTTGTTAAATAATTTAAATAAATTTAATTGTAAATGGTATTGTTTTTTTTCCTTCTTTTTGATTAATTTTGCCAGATTTGCCAGAAGTTTGTCTGTTTTATTGCAAGAACATGTTCTTGGTTTTAGCTATCAATTGTACAAAAGAATTGTAGAATAGACTTATTTTTTTCTCATTATTATTTTTCATTTGTTTTATTTTTATCTTTATTATTTTCTTTCTCACCAGCTCTCCTTAATTTCTTTTTTCTTTTTTTCTGAATTCCCATGTAGAATGTTTAATTCTCTTATAATTATTTTCTTAGGGGTGTTCCTGTTGTGGCCCAGCGGGTTATGAACCCAACTAATATCCATGACGATGCAGGTTTAATCCCTGGCCTTGTTCAATGGACCCAGCAGCGTTGCTGTGAGCTGTGGTATAGGTCTCAGACACAGATTGGATCTGGCATTGCTCTGGCTGTGGTGCAGGCCGGCAGCTGCAGCTCTGATTTGACCCCTAGCCTGGGAACCTCCAGCCCTAAAAAGAAAAAAAAATGCATTTAGGGCTGTGAACCTACTGTGTAAAATAGCTTTGGCTGTATCTCGTAGGTTTTTGTTTAGTAATATTCTCACATTTCTTATTTTCTGGTTTGCTTAACTCATTATTTATGTGACTATTTCTGAAATGTCCAAGTAATTTAGGGTGTTTCTTCCCTTTAAATTTCCAATATTAATTTCTAGTAATACTTTACTATTAAGATAATGAAATTATGCGATTTTTACTTTAGAAATGCATTGATATATCTTACGGTCCAGATCATGATTAGTGTTTGTAAATAGTACATGATGCTTGGGAATAGTTGCATTTCTTGTTCTTAGGTGCAAAGTTATATCTGCATAGATATTTATACAAACATTAAATAATGCATGTGCTTTATGTCCTTAATTGCTTATTTTTGTCTCCTTGACCTACCAGAGTTAGAAGGCATAAAATTTTAATTCAAGTCATGTGATTCCTTATATTTCTAGCAACTTTTGCTTTTCATGGACTGACATTATGTTACTGTGCCTAGTGTTTCATGACTCTCATGGCTTTTTTGTCATCCTATTTTATCATATGCAATTAACCTTCTGCCCAATTTATTCTTTAATATAAATGTACCACCCCTGTTTTTTTCTTCATGCTTTCCAAATAGATCTTGTCATTCGTATGTTTTCAACTTTGTTATATCTTTTTTTTTTTTGCCTTTTTTGTCATTTTATGGCCGCACCCGCGGCATGTGGAGGTTCCCAGGCTAGGGGTCTAATCGGAGCTGTGGCCACTGGCCTGCGCCGCAGCCACAGCAATGCAGGATCCGAGCCGCATCTGCAACCTACACCACAGCTCACGGCAACGCCGGATCGTTAACCCACTGAGCAAGGGCAGGGATCGAACCCGCAACCTCATGGTTCCTAGTCGGATTCGTTAACCACTGCGCCACGACGGGAACTCCAACTTTGTTATATCTTTTATCTCATGTAGCATCATTTCTTTGAATTTGAGTGAAGTTTGAAGTCTTATGTCTGATATTTACAAAAGCCTATGAACTATCTAAGGAACCCCTTCATCCTTATTTTGAAACTTGGGTCAGGATCCACAGTACCCTCATTATAGACTTTGTCAGATGGTAGAATTGCACCAAAAGATAGAACTCATTTGTCTGGGGTTCCAGGTGGACCAGAAAAGAGGAATAAACAGACCTTCTGGCCATATTTATCTAACATAGTCTTGTAGTTACTGCCTGACATCTCCTAAGATCAGGCTTGACGAAGGCAGAGAGATCAAGCATTCCCTTGACCTCTATCACTTACACCTGCCAGCAAGGCCACAGCACCGTACAGAAGAAACTTCTTTCAGGAGACAAAAGACTTCAATCTCCCTAACCTTACACTTTTCCAGCTAGACTCCTACAGTATATGTCTCCCTTTCGTCTCTAATTTCTTTCACTGCCTCCAAAATCCCTTACCATCAATCAGTGACTCTGTTCAATATTATGCCAAGACTCAGTTCTTGCTCCGAGGGGTTTTATAAAAATTATTGAGACAAAAAGCCATGCAAAATTAGCAATTAAGGATCAAATTATTTGGCACTAATTATTAGGGGAAGAGACTTTTTTTTAGGAAAAAGAGGTATTATTGGCTGTCATAGGTGGCCAAAACATGGCACACAGAAGAGGGCTTTGTATGCTAGGCAGAATTAACTCAAAGGAATGCTCCATCTTCCTGTTGTGTGCCCTATATTCATGGCTCCCAAATGCTTTTCCCTTGGGGATTTTTGGAGGCACCTGTTCGGTAGGTCTGGGTATGGATCCCAAGAATCTCTATTTTCAGAAGCTCTCCTGTGATTCACATCCATGGCCAAATTTAGAAAATATTACTTTAAACGATTTCATCCCACACTCTAAAACTGCTTGTTCTTATGCTGCATAAATCTATTAAGCATCCCTGTAGGTCTTACTTAAAGCTTCCATCTGCCTTCCAAGGTTCCAGTAAGGCACAGATGCTGTGGTTTATCACTGGTGGCATTTTCCAAGTCAGCATCAAAACAAACAAACAAACAAAAAACCAGAAACGAAAAATACAGTCACCTGTCCCTTACTATTTGACTGCTGCTTCCTGTGCCAGTTTTTTTTTTTTTTTTTTTTTTTGCCTTATCTAGGGCCACACCCACGGCATACGGAGGTTCCCAGGCTAGAGGTCTAACAGGAGCTGTAGCTGCTGGCCTGCGCCACAGCCACAGCAACGCGGGATCCGAGCCGCGTCTGCAACCTACACCACAGCTCACAGCAACGCCGGATCCTTAACCCACTGAGAAAGGCCAGAGATCAAACCCGCAACCTCATGGTTCTTAGTTGATTTCGTTAACCATTGAGCCACGACGGGAACTCCTTCCTGTGCCAGTTTTAATTGCAGTGGTCCACAACAGCCTACAAATCATTAGTCATAACTGTAAATATAAAACAACAACAACCACTGCCAGTTATTCCCAGTTTAAAATATCACAGTTCCACTGAGAGGGGAGAGAAACCAGGAATGCATAAAGGAATGAATTAGATATGTTTATTCCAGGGAAAGAAAAATTCAGAGAAGACATGATAGCCTTCTCTAAATATTGAAGTTGGCACGTTGAAGAGGAAGGAAACTCACTGTGTATAACGAGTGGAGCCAGTGCATGAGGTCTGTAGAAAGACAGATATTTCTTAAATATGAGGAAAGAATAAATAAACATGTCTGATAAGATAAAAGTTTCCATCTCAGGGACTGCTCACGTAATGCAAGCCTGGCATTTGTATTAAATGGACTTTAAAAAGCTCCTTCTGGGGGTTTCCGTCATGGCTCAGCAGTTAACGAACCCAACTAGCATCCGTGAGGATGCAGGTTCCATCCCTGGCCTCGCTCAGTGGGTTAAAGATCCGGTGTTGCCGTGAGCTGTGGTGTAGGTCGCAGATGCAGCTCGGATCTGGCGTTGCTATGACTGTGGCTGTGGCGTAGGCTGGCAGCTGTAGCTCCAATTGGACCCCTAGCCTGGGAACCTCCAAATACCGCACGTGCAACCCTAAAAAGACAAAAAACAAACAAACAAACAAAAAAAACCTTTTTCTGTGCCAGAGATACTATGAGACAGTCCCAGGGTGAACTAATTATGAAAATGGCCAAGTTCAGCGAGAGACATGTTCCCCAATGTAGATGTGGAATATTTCGTTGCCTGACAACCTGTAAACACCTATGATGCAAAGGAAAATCAATCGTTTGTGTCTGAGTTGATGGTATAGTTCCTGACCCCATACTTGGTTCAGTTCGTTGATGATAAAGAATCCCCGTGAAAGTCTGTTACATGGCAAAATCGCGTTGAAACTGCACAGTTCTGATTTTTATCAAACACTAGCCAGCTGCCCAGGGTAGCCATGATCCAACCAATGGAAACAGACATTGGGTTCAGGAAGGAAGTAACAAGATAAGAGGGTGATAACAGAATCATCTGGGGATCTATAAAAGTGTTATATAAAGTGAAACCTAGTAGCAACCTTAGAGCGATGGTAGAAGTTTAATCCTGAGCTCTTCCAACTTTGGAATTCTGTGGATTTTTTCCTAAGTGACTAGTACCATCATTTAAGGTATTGAACAAATTTTACATATATATATATATATATATATATATATTTTACATATATATATATATTTTACATATATATATATATTTTACATATATATATATATATATATATATATATATATATAAAAAACATGTTTTCATCACTTCATTATTACTTTCCATTCACAGTCTCCCAGGAAACCCACAAAAGCTATCTGGATAGTGTAAAAGTTTGATCTCATTTATAAAGCACTGCTTTGCATTATAAGAACCCCAAGAACTGTTATTCATCGAACTTCCACATTAAACATCTGCCAAGATATCTGATTAGGTTTTCTGAACAATAATGACTCGGCACAGAAACCAACCATGGAACCCTGTGAGATTCTGTCTACACTAAATAACTGAAATGCTCATCTTCTCTCCTTTGTGTGATCTCTCAGGCCCAAATCATAATGCTAAAAAGTGATTGATTTGGATTAATTTCTCTTTCTCCCTGAAAGATTCAGAATGGCTTGAGGTAACTTTTTATTAGCCAGTCCAGGACGTTTATACAACAATGTAATTAATAGCATTTTTAATGAAAATGATAGCATATTAATTGGTCCTTTTTGGATGACTGTGCTTCCTAATTACTTCTTAACCTTTAAATCAGATATACACAAGGGAACGGAGCAAGATTCATGTCTCTGAGTAGTCGAAAGTTTTCTTTCAAGGTGCTTTTTATGAAAAGAATCCAAAAGAACTGCTTTTTCTCGCCCAGAGGAAACTCAAAATTATATCAAGAGCTAAGTGTGGTATGATGCTTACCGCATTAATATGCTGTGGATGTTTTCGGTGTATCTATTCTTGACACTTGAGTGAGTCATCATTAACAGAGGCATGGTTTAATAAGATTTTAAGGATGATGCCATCAATTTTTCTTTATCATTAAAATTTGAGGTACTTGCAAGAGGTGCTGAAAAGAAGAAAGGCTATTATTAGTTGAGATGGTCTCTTTGAATAGTTCAATGTATATATACCAGAAAATGAGGAAGGCTGGACCCACAGGAGATTTCCAGATCTTTTGCCCCAAACGTCAGGTCTGACTTCATGGAGCTAAACTGGGCTTTTAGATAAGGCATGGTGTGAGCCCGACTTGTTGCCATTTAAACAGTAGGTCCCTTGAAATAGTTAAATATAAACTAGACGAAGAGACAAACAAGTGGATTTCAGGGGACAAGAGTCCAATTTCATGTTCTCTGATGGGAAAGGGCCTCTCACTCTGGAGATCTCTGTGGACCTCAGGCGGTTCCGTTGGCCTTTCTGTCTATCTAGCGCCGTAGAATGAGAGCTACTCTTTGAAAGTCAGAGTTGCTGTTCACTCCTGGAGATTCATTCTGCATCTGTGCCTCACCTCTAGGCCTCTGGCCTGTTAGCTTTTCTACTTTCTCTTTCTGTCTCTGCTTTCTGTTTGGGGAAGACCAGGGAGATTTCTCATCAGACTTTCCTGGAGGATGGAGGTGCTGGTGGTGGAAGAGAGGACCAAGCACACAATCTCTGAACCTTCCTTCTCTTACTCCACGAAGCCACCTGTTTTCTCACTCACCCCATCCCTACCCTTTTGCCTGGTTTCATATGTCTCCATCTTCCATGCCTCGTGATTGGACCATTATGTGCTTAAAGAGTAGACCCTGTGAGAGCCATCCAATAAACCATTATGCAACAATCAAGAATAAGATGCTGCCTCAACTTCCTGCTGCAGGCCGAGGATTCTCGTACAATGCCTTGCCTCCCACTTCGAGAGGTCTGGTGCAGATGAAGTTATAAATGTGGCTGGGCTCAGCATTCCAAAGAAGAGATGACTGCCAAAAACCAGAAGCAAAGACAAAATACTAAACTGTTAGAGAAACAGTAAATACACATATGCACTGAAAACTAAATAAATGGATAGATAAATAAACCAAATGTTTCTTGAAAGGAGAAGAGCAGACAAATGAAAGAAATAATGACAATCACAGCTGCCATTTACTGAGCATTGACACTGTCAACTGTACAAGCCATTTTCAATATATTCTCTGTGATTCTTAAAACAATCCTGGAAGGCAGGTTTTTTTTTTTTTTTTGCCTTTTGTCATTTTAGGGCCACACCAGCGGCATGTGGATGTTCCCACGCTAGGGGTCTAATCGGAGCTACAGCTGCTGACCTATGACACAGCTACAGCAATGCAGAATCCGAGCCGCGTCTGCATCCTACACCACAGGTCACAGAAACGCCAGATCCTTAACCCACTGAGCGAGGCCAGGGATCAAACCCGCAACCTCATGGTTCCTAGTTGGATTCATTTCCGCTGAGCCACGACGGGAACTCCCTGGAAGGCAAATTTTTTAAAACAAGTCCTGGAACAGTCTTTTTCAGAGTGTAAGTTATAAGTTCAGTAGCTATTTCTTAAATAATGCATAAATCAGTATTTCTCTTTGCTTGGTGTCTGTCTCCCCTCCCCCTCCCCCCAGAATATAAGTTCTTTGAGGGCAGAAACTTTGTTTTTCCCTCTTCTTTATCCCAAGCACTTAGAATGGAGGCTGGCACATGGTAGGCGCTCAATAAATACGCCTCCTCTAAAACACAAGGACACTGAGATTCAGCACGAGTCAGAGTTTTATAAAAAGTCACACATTAACTGGGACCATTTGGGATTTGACTGCAAGTTAACCCTTGCTTTTCTCCCCTCCCTATCACACCAATCTGGCCTTTCGTTCTGTACAATTATCCTCTATCTCAGGTCTGCTAATATTCCAGAGGTACTTTTCTGTCTATAATTTACCAATAAGGTTTTGTTTAAAGGACTTGGCACAATAGCATATATTGGTAATTATTTAGCATATACCTATCATAGTGGCAATAAGCAAGTTTCCTAAAAAAATTAATTTTGGGGGAAGGGAAGTGGAAAGTTTCATTCCTCCTGTCTGTGCTGAAAAAGCTCTAGAGGGAGACCCAGGCAGCAAGGCTGGCCTGTCCCCAGCAGCTGCCGTGGGGCTTCAGCTATTGGAAAGATGCGGTTTAGTGTCCTCGTCAGCATTTATTTATAGTAATAAAATACAAAGACATGCACTGATGCACTGCAGCTCATCCTCGTAGTCACCTAAAGTCATTGAGGTAACCCAGCGCGTGTGAGCCGACTGGCATCTGGTGGTGTGAGAGCAGAGTGAAGGGTGTGACTTGTTTGAACCCGGCTGGTTTACAGGATTAAGACTGACAACTGTTGTGATTGTCAGAATAGTGCAAGCGGTTCAGAAGTTCACAAGGAGTGATCAGTGATGGGGGTTTTGGTAGTTCTGATACTAGATTCCAGCTGTTTTCGTCATTCTGGTGCTAGTATGTTTTTACTCTTTCTGCAGTAATCTTTTCTATTTTTCCCTATTAGCTGGGCAAAATTAAAGATTGCTACCATTGATAGTATTCTAAGGAATTACACACTTTCATATGCTGTGGAAGTATAAATTTGCTGAGACATTTTAAGAGCCCGATTTGGACATATTTATTATATTCTTACAATGTTCATAGTATTCAATTCAATACTCCTATTTCTAGATATTTATACTAGAGAAATACTTACGTATCTGAACAAAGAAGCACATTTAAGGTGTTCATGTCAGTAGTGTTAATAATAGTAAAAAGTAAAAGCAATTACAAAACTAGCCAATAGTAATCCAGGGAAGAAATTGGTTAAATAAAGTATGGACCGCTGATGCTGTGAAATATATCTGACATTTCAAAACTACGATGAAAGTACTTTGTCTATCATCTATCATCTATATCAAATACAGACACATCTGAATTGGAAAAATCTCCAAAACATATTACTTAGTAGGGAAAAGGTCTAGTTACAGTATTTTATACACTGTTACCTGTTTGTATTTCAAATACAGGAGTTCCCATTGTGGCTCAGTGGAAACGAATCCGACTAGTATCCATGAGGATGCGGGTTCGATCCCTGGCCTTGCTCAGTGGGTTAAGGATCCGGTGTTGCTGTGAGCTGTGGTGTAGGTTGCAGATGTGGATCGGATCTGGCATTGCTGTGGCTTTGGTGTAGGCCGACAGCTATAGCTCTGATTTGACCCCTAGCCTGGGAAATTCCATATGCCACATGCCACAGGTGCGGCCCTAAAAATCAAAAGTAAAATTAAAATAAAATAAAATAAAATAAAATAAAACATATTCCAAGAGATATATTTCTATAAGTACGTATATAGTATATCTACTATATAATATAAAGTAATATGTATTATATCACATGTTATATGAACATATATAACATGTTATAATATCTATATATTATAAATTATATTTATATATTTTATATCATAATGTATAATTAATATATATGCTGCAATTGGGTTGTTGCAGCTAAGCTCCAGCAAGAGACCCGACAATCATATGGTTTTTAACCACATGGCGTAGGCCAATGAACAAAAAGCATTTCTCTCTCATACAGGATGTGGTGGGTATTTCACAGTCATAGGGTCTGGGGTTCCCTATACCATCGCAGCTCTGCAGTCTTTAACCCTCAGAGTCAGAATCCTCAAGAGCAAGGCTGGGTCACAGCTGCATCCAAATTCCAACCAGCCTTAAAGGAAAGGAGAAACTACAGAAGAAGCGCACTTACTGTCTCAGGGGTCCCAGCGTGAAGATAGCACACATCGCTTCCACTCACAATCTGTTGGTGAACTTGGCCAAACACCCACCTGTCATAGCACAGCAGGTTGCATGTGCAGCCTGGCTAGATGACCACATAGCCAGCCACTGACTATTGCAGTGGAAGTCAAGCGGAATAGGTTTTGGTGGGCAGCTATCCGTCTCCTCCACCATCTAGAGAACATAAGTACAAGTAGAAGACAAAGGGATGTGTAACGTTTAGCTGTAAAGTGAGGATGGGACAGCATCTCAAAGGGAATCGTTGCTTTATCAGTGTTCTTTGAATTGTTTCACACGAGTAGCAGAGATTACTGCTGCCTCGAAGCTGGTCACAACGTTAGTTGACTAATTGCCTGTCTACTTCTGAGTGGGCAGTAGCTCCATGCAGCCCCCTTGACCTCCCTTCTGACCTCTTACAACTCCTGCAAAATTGCCTTTCCATCTGACTCTGCACCTCTGACATTTTTGCCCCACTCTCCCTCCATGCTAACCACCATCGAAATGTCTCTAAAGTATGGGCGCTTGACAGCTCCTGGATTGTAATTTATTAAAAAGACAGGTTGCCACTGGCCTCTGTCCTTGCACTGGGATTTTCTCATTCACTCTGTAACTCACACAAATATATTGAGCATTTATAAGAATACAGTAGAAAGTAGAAAGTTGAAAAAATGAGACAGAATTTTCATGGACACTAGGCTTCGCCTTCAGGAAAGTCTGTCTAACCAAACAGGACATCACTGTCTGAATAGATGAGTCATGGTGGCAGTCAATATGCCCAAGTTAGTGGTAAAGCCACTGAAGAAAGAAGGACTTCAGAATGATGACTGGGAAAAGAAGTTTAACTGAAGATTCCTCAGTGAGACAGGAATCGGGCCCCCAGGCAGGTGTGATGTTTGTCTAGGCATAAAGCATTCTCATGGATTGGGTAGATAAAGTGAAATTCACCGACACCTGCAACATGCTGTGTACAGTGGCAGCCATTCTGCGTTCATTATTCCCTTTATCCTCACAACGTATTATTAGGCAGCCACCCTAATTTTACAGATAAGGGAACTGAGGCAAAGAGAGCTTATATTAACAATTCAGGATCCCGGAGCTGGTAAATGGAAGAGGTGGGATTTGAATCTAGGTACTTTTCTCTTCTGGATAAATCTAGATCGCTCTGGTTTCTAATTACCTCACTGTGTGAGCGTTTCAGGCGTTTCTGGAGGAAAAGCAGAAGCGATGGGCTGAGCGGCAGGATGTTAGTACATGCTTTGGGGTTGAGGTCACCATGGTGTCTGAGCGAGCTGGCCGGTGCAAGAGGAAGCGCTGGATCACGCTTCACTTGGCATCGAGTCCCCCCGCCCCCAGCCTTGGGGGAGAGAAGCATTGCGAGTCAGTCCAGCTCCACTGGTCCAATTTAACAGTTTAACCAGTTTAGAAAAGGGGCTGAGTTTGCACAAAACACACCCAGCCTGTGTGAGTTCATCCACAGCAAATGGTGCTGAGTCCTGTGCTGCTCCAGGTTATTTTGTCACTAGTGAGGGCAGGCGGGGTCTTCCTGTCTCTACCTGGGCTGCACCCGCTCCTCTCAGATTTCTCCTGCTTGGACCTTTCTCAGCGTTTTAGGAGGTGACTGGGTGGCAGTGTCTCTCAGAGATTAAGACGCCTCCGGATTCTTATAGCAGTTCTCCAGCCCATGCCTAGCCCTGGCACGTGCTCGCTGTCTCTCCCAGGCCCTCATCGCCACCTGCTTCTTCCTCCTGCAGCTGCTCTCCGCTGGAAATCCTAAGCCAAAGTCCTCTTTCTAGGCCATTTCCCCCTCATTCTCTTGACCCAAGCCATAGACCATTCCCAAAGGCTGTTTCAAGAGCGTTCCTCCAAAAAGTGCCTCCTTATTTCATCAGTCAAACGAGAGGAAAGGAATCTCAATTAATTGGCTGTGGCAGGGGTGTCCTGTTTTTTGAAGGTCCCAAATGCCAACTGGAGTGGTTCATACTTTTTCCTAAAGCTGTTTTGGTTGTGGGCTGGGACCGGGTGGGGAAGCGTTGGAGTTCCTGGAGCAGATGATAGAACAGGATAACACTGAAGCTTATCGTGTGTGATCTGGTAATAACCTGCGAGACTGATTTCAAGTGAAAAAGACAGTGTCTCACTGTGATTATAGAGAATTACTCTCTGCCCAGTGCTGGGCCAAGCTCTTTAAAAGCATTATTTCACTTAATCCTCCCAACCCACTCTAGGAGTTTGTGGCTTCTTGTGGATGTGGCACATGAAGCTTAGAGAGTTTCCTACGGCTGGTACGTGGCCGAGCTGGGTCCGATCCTGAGAATTTCAATCCGAGAGGTGCAAATACGTCACTAGACTGAAGATAGGGACGCTCCCAGGAGGGGGTGTGAGTCCTTAATATCTAAGGGTCAGGACTCAGTTGGCTTTAGGAATAGACTGGAAAGGAAGGAAGACGGTGCTCACAGAAAAGGCTGGCAGCTGAGAGTAAAGGAAAATGAAGGCAGGGGGAGGGGACACGTAGTGAGCGCTCCCTCGTGCCCCGCCCACACTGGTGATGACGTCATCCCTCTCCACCATCACTTAATGAAGGGGAGGTCTTATCTTATCCATTGTGCGGTTGAGGAGACAGGTCCAGAGATTTGAAACAAGGCCCCTGCGTGGTAGAGCAGGGATTTGAACCAGACCCAGTGGGATTCTCCAGCCGGCACCTCACTGCCCTGCGTCAAACATGGCTTTGAACTAGAACCTGGCCTGGGAACTAGTCGCAACACCACTCCCAGAAATAGGGAACCCTTGGGGAGAAAACCATGTGGGTGGGCACGGGAGGCTGTGTGGTAGGGGTGAGGTGCCAGGGGTCGATTCGGGTGGAGATCTCTTGAGTATCTGGAGGAGGGGGAGCTGATGATGCCTGTTTGGGCGACAGAGTCATGAGGCCAATGCCGCCCTTCAAGGAAAGACAGAGTGAGAAGAGGAAGATGGGAGGGGGGGTGCTGCCCACACATAAGGGCCAGGAGGAACCACTGGCACCACCAAAGGAGGTAAAAAAAGACAGTTGGCACCAGAGGGGAAAATAAGAAGGTGCCATGATCAGAGACTCTCCCATGAGGCTCTGCAGAGATAGTTCCAGACCAGCTGTTCACAGCCAGCCAGCCAGCCATCAGCACATTCTAACCTGCCCAGGCCACTACCATGATATTTTGAATCATGGCAAACTGATTAAGAATATATTAAATTGCACTGATGCTGTAACCACAAAGCCCGATGAAGTATTTCTCTCTCAGGCACCACTGCTTTGGGTGGCAAAGTGCCCTGCTTCCAGCTCCCTCCAACTGGTTCTTGTTTTCTGATAAATTAGTTGCTGAACATTTGCCTGATATAAACAGATAGAAAAACAATAAAAGCCTAGACTCCCTCTGAACATGATAGGAAAGTGTCGGCTCCTGTGCAATGAGGTCTGGAAACAGCATAGCACTTTTGATGTCCCGTCAGGCTTGTTAAATTTCGATTCTACAGAATTTTGTGTTGAGCCAGAACCAGCATGTCCCAGGGTATAAGTTAGACATAATTGGATATGCACAGATTCTTTCAGGTCACCAGGATAGAATTTAATGCTCTAATTGAATGAATGATACTGTTGTGACCTGAAAAGCCCTCTCCTGAAACTTCTAGCCCACTCTGGAAGTAACTGGGCAGGTTGTGTTCCACTGAATGATTTTATCTGTGCTTTCCAAACCTTAAACCTCATAGCTGAAGAATGGCTCCAATCCAGACCTATGGATTTATGTTTTCAGTGGAGGGCACAGGAATTTACATTTTTTAAAGAAATTCTCCAATTAGTTCTGTTGGAAAGTCATATTTAAAAAACGCTGTGCTGTGACATATTTTATCTACTTAACCTCTGCAGGGATTGACCCCGTGGAGCTAAGTAGGGAGGTATTTATTTGTTCATTGCCCATACCAACTGTGATTGTTCAATTTATATTTAAAAATTTATGTACTGTTTTACATAGGTCAAAAATATAAAAACAGGTGTATTTGCTTTTTACCTTTTTTTTTTTTTTGCTTTTCTTTTTAGAGCCACACTCGCAGCATATGGAGGTTCCCAGGCTAGGGGTCTAATCGGAGCTGTAGCCACCGGCCTACACCACAGCCACAGCAACACGGGATCCGAGCCACATCTGCAACCTACACCATAGCTCATGGCAACGCCAGATCATTAACCCACTGAGCGATGCCAGGGATCGAACCCGCAACCTCATGGTTCCTAGTTGGATTCGTTAACCACTGCACCACGATGGGAACTCTGCTTTTTACTTTTTAATTTAAGAATATTTGCTATTGCCCTTTGGTAGGTTATCCAAATTCTCTAACATGCCCTGACCTGGACCAGGAGTGTCCTGTGCTGACAGGTGAAGGGTTTCATTGTGTACCAAAGTAGATCTCTGAAGACCTGGTTATGGATCGTAGATCTATCATTGGGAAGCTAGGTGACCTTAAGCAAGATTTATGCAAAATGGCAATAATAATGCTAATATCTAGTTTACGTACTCATGGAATTTTCATAAAAATAAAGTGGTGTGCTGAAAGTGGCAGTGCTGGAGTTCCTGTTATAGCTCAGCAGTAACCCAATTAGTATCCACGGGGTGCATGTTCAATCCCCGGCTTCACTCAGTGGGTTAAGGATCCGGCGTTGCCTTGAGCTGAGGTGTAGGTCACAGACTAGGCTCGGATCTGGCATTGCTATGGCTGTGGTATAGGCTGGCAGCTGCAGCTCTGAGGATTCGACCCCTAGCCTGGGAACTTCCATATGTCCCGGATGTGGCCCTAAAAAGACAAAGGGAAGGAAGGGAGGGAGGGAGGAAGGAAGGAAAGAAGGAAGGAAGGAAGGAAGAAAGGGACAGTGCTTTGCAAACTATTAAACACTTATATACTATACTTACTATATAGAATTAAAACGTGGGGGGAGGGATAAATTGGGAGATTGGGATCAACATATGCATACTATTATGTATAAAACAGATAAGTAACAAGGCCCTACCATATAGCACAGGGAAATCTTAATACTCTGTAATAACCTATATGGGAAAAGACTGAAAAGGAACAGATATATGTATATATATAACTGATTCACTTTGCTGAACACCTGAAACCAACAGGGATTCCCAACACCAGAAAGGGGAAAAATAGGTGTCCTACTTATTATCTCATTTTCCATGTGGAAAAAAAAATGCATGGAAGTTGAGAGCCTCTTTGGACATTGGTCTCCTGGGGCTCAGTAGAGCCTGATGTTGGTTGCCAAGCAACAAGAACAAGGCTCAAGGACTTTAAGTTCTTGTCTAGCTGGGAAGCAGATTTGGATGGGTTCTCACCAGGACTTCTGGAGTTTGTAGGGAGTCTCAGCCTTGGTTAGATCTTCAGTATTCATGAGGTCTTCCAGCATGCCTAGTCCCTTCGATGCTTGATTCTTGTTATCAGCATAACATCTGGAGTTCCTTTGTAGTTCAGTGGATTAAGAATTGGACTAGTATCCATGAGGCTGTGGGTTCAGTCCTTGGCCTGACCAGTGGATTAAGGATCCGGCATTGCAGCAGGCTGCAGCATATGTTGCAGATGTGGCTTAGATCTGGTGTTGCTGTGGCTGTGGTGTAGGTTGGCAGCTGCAGCTCCAATTCGACCCCTAGCCTGGGAACTTCCATAAACCGCAGGTGCAGCCTTAAAAAAAAAATAATGATAATGTCTTATTCATGTGCTGTTCTGTGCATTTTCCTGTTATCTCCCTAATGAAATCTCTTTTGAGGGATAGAAAGGAAGCCTAAATCATACAGGTCCCACCTCTCAGCATCCAGCATGTAATTATCTTCTATAAAACTAGTCTGGTTGATTATTCAACCTGCCATCCAAGTTGGTTGCCAGATATCCTTCTTTTATTTTTCTTAGTGGACACAAGTTTAGTGACACTTGTAGAGGCAAACTTTGCCTTTCAACTTTTAATGTCCATTGATTTTTCCACTGTGTGTGCCAAAACCCTAAATTGATTCCAGTTGCTTAAAAGAGATGTCTATTTTTCTTCTACACATTTTAGGGGGGAAAAAACTTGAATGATTTCCCCTAGACTAAACCAAAATCAGATAGTTTTTCCAGGAATGTATGAATGAACAACAAAGTGATTCCTTTAGAAGCTGGCGTGCCATTTTATCAGATTTCAGAGAAGTCAAGTAACCCCATATTTCACATGACTCCAGCTAAAAAAAAAAAAGAAAATACTTAGTCGGCAACAGGAGAGGGGAAATAAATCCGAAAGCCCTCTTGTACAGATTTGTGGTATAGAAACTGAACAATCTGATGTCAAAGCAATATGGTAAATTCTACTAGGGAGTATGAATTGCCTTTTAGACAAAAGAATATTCATGACATTGTTGCTGTTTAAAGATAAAATCGTTCTTTCTTGATCATAGGCTCATAAAATCTTGGGTATGTAAAAGACCTTAGAGAATTAGGTTACGTTCCACACAAGGCCAAGACGGTGACTCCTTTAGGCCAAGGATCCTATTTCTGCTTCCTCTTCAAAACATCCCCAGTGCTGAGTCAAGAGCTGTGCGCTCGGGTCCCTTAAAGAGCAGTCGATGGTGTGGATGCTGCCGATTGACAGCTATGGGAGTAAAGGAAAATCTCTCCTTCCCTTTCTGGGTTTGTCTTTCTCGTTGATAACAGCCCATTTTGAGCCATAGAGCTACTGTAATAAAGGGGATTATGTCTTTGGGATTTTGCCTGTGCCACTCATTCGAATGTCATTTGAAGAGCTGCACTGGTGCTTTTGTTGCCTGACGAGCATTGGCCGGCCGCCCTAAGGTCTGGTGCCCCCCCTTCCTCAGAGAACCTGCACATTCACCTGCCCATTCGAAAAGGTTGCTGAGGCCTTAACTTTATATCGCTGCAGTCCCGTCACTGACAGTGATTCCGGATCAATACTCCTCTCGGTGTTGTCAAGGAATTCCCACCAGCTGTCACGTAAAGGTAATTAACACGTCTCTCCATCAGGCATGCTGGTGGAAGAATTGCAAACATTTGGCTGGTTAACCGATCCATCCCTTCCGTGAGAGAAAGGTCGTTCCTCTGGTCATCTGGATATTTACTTTTCTTTAGACATGAACTTCATGGCGTCTTCTATTGGGAGGGGAAATGATAAGGACAAAGGGAATTTCCTAGTACAAATCATCTCCCATTCAGCACTGGCCACGCCCACGTACCATGACATTTAACATCCAACCCTTATTTGGTTTATTCCACTGAATATTAACATACATCATGCTGAATCTGCACACTGTCAGGGCCAAGCTGTCTGAGACGACGCAGACACATCACCATTGCTCTCTGTAGCAGCCTGTATATGTCTTTTACAGTCTATGTGCTCATAAAAGGCACCAGCAACCTCTCCGGGGGACGTTGGAAAGAAAAGGCACTGGGAGGAATGCAAGGATGGATAAATCCCCTACCCTCAAGAGGGCTCCAGGCTCGCAGGAGGGATCCACAGGGGACTGCAATACCATGACCATAAACCTTACCTCTGAGCAAGATACGAAAGGAAGGCCCTGTGGGAGGATAGGAAGGCTCAGTGAGAAAACGGCATCTGAGATGGGCTTGGGAGGTTGAGGAAGACAGCATCCATTCATGCCAGCACCCTGCCCCGCCTTCTGGACTCTGGACCCCTGACACCCTGCGTCTCTTTGGTGGGAGCCTCCCCGTCTGCTCTGTGTTCAGGCAATCCTAGCAAACAAATCCAGTGACAGAGTGTGAGACAGGCTAGAAGGGGCAGAACCCAGACTCTAGGAAGGAAACAACAGAGGACAGTGGCAATGGGAAAGGGTGACAAAAGGAAGAAAGAGACGCTTCCATGACTGAGCCCCCGCAGGAATCTCCAGGTGTAAGGTACAGCCAATAGGCAGCTCCTCGTGCTTTGCTTAGGGTTCACATTCGCCATGGAGAGGGTTCTAGTTAGTCCTGCTCTAGGCCCAGAGAGTTCTGTGGTCCCAGATCAGTGCTGTTCTCTCTCTAGCCCGGTGTCTCTACCGTAAAAGGAGGGGGTTGCACTAGATAGTCCTGCAGATTCCAGATCCCCAAATCTGGATTTTCTGGTGCTATTAGATAAGGAAGTTTTACGTTAGATACAATAAATACTCGTTTGTGTGCATGTTTGTGTGTGTATGTGAGCGAGCTTTATATAGCCAACCTGTTTCTAAAAACAACTTGAGGGAACTTTCAAAAGTCAGCATCGTTGTTTTTAAAAGGGACGACAAAGGAGAATATCGATCCCAAGGAAACCTATTGCGCGTCACCTGAGATGAACTCATTATTGGACCCGAATTTAAGCTCTGAGTTTCCTGGCAGTTAAGACAAAAAGAAATAACATATGCTCGTGGTCTGACAAAAACCAGCGTAATATGATTAGTTCTTGAGAAAAACATCTAGATAGGCTGAGTGCTCAGAAAAGACTACACTTAAAAATACACAGATTTAAGATACATGCAAAAATCCATACTCTTTAACCCAATAATTCCCACTGGAAAAAAAATATGGGGCAGGGAGGAAGACTGCGTGAGAAAACGCTTGTCACAAAATTACTTATGAAAGTACAGAACTCGGAATTGTAAAGAATCAAAAGGAGAGAAATAGTTAATTTAATCACGGTACCTCCTTTCAGGCTAATATGGTGCAGGCATCTGTTGTAAACAGCAGAGAGAGACAAACGCGCTGATGACAGGCTCAGTGAGACTAGCCAGGAGATGAAATGATTTGTTCGCCGAGATTATAACTGTATAAAAATATGGAAAACATCAAAAGGGAGTCCTCAAATGGTACTCAGTATGAGAGCGAGCAATTCCTCCATACTTGCCCAATTTTTAATAATGTTTACAATTAAATTCAAGAGAACAAGCCATCTCCTGTCATGCTTCTGCTTTGCTTTCCAGCTATTCTTTACGAGATTTTCTCTTTTCCTTCAAAGGAAAAGTTTTTAGAAATGCAAAAATAGGAGTTCCCTTCGTGGCTCAGCAGTTAACGAATCCGTCTAGTATCCATGAGGATGCGGGTTCAATCCCTGGCCTTGCTCAGTGGGTTGAGGATCAGCTGCAGCGTAGGTCGCAACTGCAACTTGGATCTGATCCCTGGCCCGGGAATTCCATATGCCTAAAGAGAAGCAAGAAAAAAAATAAATAAGTTTCTCTTCTACTTGCAAAACTTCTCCCAGTTTACCTCTCTTTTCTAGGTTCTTTTCCTAATTTCCTATTTTTTTCATGATATCTGCTATTTTCTGTTACTTGAGCAAAGTGATGAACAGATTATTTCACAGTGAAGTTTTGATGATTTCAGGGTGATTTTCAATGTAAAAGGCCTGCACCAGAAAGAGTAGGGAACATCTCCAAGAAATGAGTCTACAGTGAAGGGTCTCAGGGACCCACGAGACCCAGGAGTATTTCTTTGTGTGGCTTTTGCCGACTCAGAATTTAGCGGCAGTCGCCCGCAACGTACATTCATTCATTATTTATCACTTACCGCTTGTAAGTGTTCAAAGAATTAAAATTCCTTTTTTGACACTGAAAATGTTTCTCTGATCCCCTAGACTACTAATTATATTTTTTTATTATCTGTTGACTGAGAACACCCCTTACAAAGGCGATTGTGAATTCAATGAACTAGTGTTTGTTTCACTCTGTATTTTATTCCTGACGACAGCATTTTATAGCCTTTGAGACTGTGATACGTATTTTTGCAAGACACTATTTACACTTGGTCTCCAAGCAGCGTTCGGTGGCACACACAGCCATGTCCCCCTGGCAAAAAATTCCCCTCCAGTGGAGTAGCAAAACCCTGCAGAGGGGGGCCCTGATCATTTCAGAGTAGAATTAGTTCCAGAAAATTCTTAGAAGGAATTGCATGTATGGATGCCAAAAAGAAGTAAATTCTCTAATACCCCAGGACCATGAACTTGAAAATGGAGGCCCCCTGTGGTACATTCTAAGTTCTGAAGGTCCAGTGACTCTTTGCTAAACCCTCACATTTGCCAGGCTAAAGGAATGTCCAGTGTGTTCACTTTTAAATCCTGAAAATAGAAACCGAGCTGTCAGTTTGCTTATTCTGAGGCAGATTGTCAGTGTTTTCCCTGCTTCCTTTCCTTTCCGCTCTTCTAGCTGCACTCCTGCCCTCTCAGCACACATCTTTAGGTCCAGCACCATCATGGAGGGCAGAGCTAGGGAAACTCGTGACCCTAGTAGCCAGCATTCTCATGGTGAGGTACTCTTCAAAGTAAAAATTAAAAATCTGGAGTTCCCGCTGTGGCACGGTGGATTAAGACCCTGACTGCAGTGGCTCGGGTCACTGCAGAGGTGCCGGTTCCATCCCCAGCCCAGTGCAGTGGGTTAAAGGGTTGAATTCCTTCCCCGGCCCAGGAACTTTTATAATGCCTTGGGGTGCAGCCGTTAAAAAAAAAAAAAAAAGTTAAAAATCTTATTGAGCCATAGGGTGAACAGGAGAAATACGATTTGAGGTGTACCTGATATTGTCAGGTGTAAACCAGATTGCCAGGGGTTTGACCAGGACTCTTCCAGGCTCTGTCATAAAGACCTTTTTGTTTCTGCTCTTGCTGTTCCAGAGATGCGTCTGCAGGCTGCTGCTTAAACAGCCTTTGATGGATGGCTTTACCCCCAGGGCGGGCCCCAGGAGGCCGGCCTGATCCATTCCCAGCAGTTTGGATTTCAGGACTGAGGAGGAGGCTGTGGGGTGGCCCCCCATCTCCTTTCAAGGAAGAGAGTGGCGAGGTCTGGGGGAGGGGAGAGAGCCCCGCCCCCACCCCGTAGCTGGGCCTCTTGTATTTAAGCCCATCAGGCTCTGCTGGCCTCTGGCCTGCTCCCTGGGCACAGGGGCAGTGCTAAATGGAGCTCTGTGTGAGATCAGCAATATTTAGTGATTGCAAGTCTGACATAATGCGCTCTCTCATAATTTATTAAAGTTGCTAATACATTTCAAAAATATGTGAAGAACCTGGAAACCTCATGGCGATATCGTCTTAGTGCATTAACCCTCCATTGATTTTGCAACCCCCTCGGAGTAAAAGCCAGAGTCCCTCGGCCGAGCCGGATCACCACGCTCAGGTCATCCCACCTCTCACCTCTCCCGCCCCAGTCCCTGCTCTTACCCTCTTGGCCTCTGCTCCAGCCTCACTGCTCTGGTTTCTATTCTGGAATGCTCCATGCATGCTTCGGCCTCTGGACCATCGCACTTCCCGTCTCCTCCAGAATCTACCAGGCTTGTCCACCTGCATCCATCAGGTCTCACCTAATGTCTTCTCACTGGGCTTCCTTCAGTCATTCCAAGAAGACTGCCAGCTGCCACGGCCACACACTTCCTGTCTCCCCTCCATGTATTTTTCTCCACAGCACTTACCACCGTCTCACTATCTATCTTACTTCTTGCTCTTGTTTACCGTCTCTCCTCCCCCATGAAATGTAAGCTCCACGAGGGTAGGAACTCGTGCCTGTTTTCTCATTGCTGTCTCTCCAGTGCTGTGAACAGTGCCTGCCACGGAGGAAGCGCTCGTGAAATACGCAGTGTTGGCTGAGCCAGGTTGGGTAGGTTCAAATCTTGGATCTTCCCCTTACTAGCTGTGTAGCCTTGGGAAGGTTCCTTAACATCTCTGAGCCTCAGTTTCCACATTTGCAAAATGAGGATAAAAAGATTTACCCCAGAGACTTACAATGAATGCTAAGAAGGTCATCCCTGTAAAGCACTTAGCAGCATACTTGGCACGTCACAAGCATTCATTAAACGCCGCCTTTATGAGTATATGAAAGAAGCACAGTGATTAAGAGCAGTGGTTCAAGGGTCACGTTACTGAGATCCCAGTTCTGCATCTTGCCCCTTGTATGACTTGGGACAAGACGGTTAAACTCACCGGGTCTCAGTTCTCTCATGTATCCAATGGAGATATTATTAAGAGCACCTCCTGTTCTGATAGGTCTGTCGGAGACGAGGCAGGTGAGACACTAGCGCAACACCTAATGTATTTAATAAGAAACTGTCAATAATAATAATATTGGTATTTATTTGTACTAAATAAACCTTACCAGGTATTATTACCATGTATGTAATTCTCTTAAAAAGATCACTGGACTCTTGGGAGTTCCCATCGTGGCTCAGTGGTTAACGAATCCAACTAGGAACCATGAGGTTGCAGGTTCAATCCCTGGCCTCATTCAGTGGGTTAAGGATCCAGTGTTGCCGTGAGCTGTGGTGTAGGTTGCAGACGTGGCTCGGATCCCGCGTTGCGGTGGCCGTGGTGTGGGCCGGCGGCTACAGCTCCTGTTAGACCCCTAGCCTGGGAACCTCCATATGCCGCGGGTGCGGCCCTAGAAAAGGCAAAAAGACAAAAAAAAAGGAAAGAAAGAAAGTCACTGGACTCTCTAATAATGGATTGATCCCGTTTACAAATAAATCTGAGCAGCAGTTTCTGAACTATGAGGAACAACAGATGGGGGACACTGGGGGTTTCCGGGGGAGCAATGGTTGCATAGTTTACGGGGCGGTCCTGAGACGGAGGGGTGTGATGGACCCCCTCAGTGCTCGGCTGGGTCTGACCTGAGGGGCTCGGAGTCTGGTGTTCATTCTGCCCCTCGCCCACCCCCACTCCACCTCCGCCCCCCGCACCAAGGAGCGGCTGACTGTGAGCCCCAGGGCGCTGTCCACCTCCCCGAATGCGTTCTAGAGCAACACTCAGCAGCAGGAAGCCTGAGAAAAGTTAGCAGAGTGTCAGCTGAGGGTGGGTGACAGTGTGGGCAAATCCAAGTGGGTGGTCCTGGGTGGGTCTGGCGGTGGGCACAGCGGCCCCAGTGGCCACAGGGTCTGGCCTGTGGGCGGGGTTCTCGGATGCAGAGCTCTGGCCCAGGGAAAGGGCCCCGGGAGGCGGTTTCTCAGGCTTTGAACTGGAGGTGAAGAGAGAGGCTCTGTGGTATCCACTGGGCAAACAGGTGAAGAGGGAAGCAGAAAGTTGCGTCATAGGACAGCCAGCCATCTGGCCATCAAAGCGAGTGACCGAGTTGGATCAGCCAGGGGCCAGCAGCCAGTCTCAGATGAGGATTCGTCCTGGGAGGGAATGAACCGGTGAGAAGGGTGGACTCGGGGGAGACCTAGGCTGAACACGGAAGGCCTCGTCCCAGTGTCTCTTCTCCACCATCGTCCTTGGTGCCCCAAAGCGTCTGTGAAGGCGGCCTCACTTACAGAAACGCATATTAACCTTTTTAAAAGCAACTTCAAAATGCTGGCCAGGTTTGTATGTTTTCTTTGACTCTGCTCCTGCTTGACTGAATAATTCCCCACCCCCACCCGCCTCCGCCTCCTCCGTGCAATTTTAATATCAAGGACAATTTTTATCATGTCTTTCTCTGTAATCAGGATAGAAAAATTATCCCAACATTTCCCTTTGAAAATGGATCTTCAGAGACCCAGTAGGCCTTTATGCATTACTAATAAGTTCTTTAGTGAAACATTTTGTCTTTTACTAAAATGAATCTCTCCTATTAAGTCTTCCCTGTGAAAAATCTGATAGCGTTTAGGCTGACTAGTTTCATTTGTGGAAAATCACTGTACGTGTTAAGGATTGGGGAGTTTGTTGCAGTTTATTTTTGATAAGACGAGGGATGCTTGTTACCTGATTTTACAAAAACAAATTAGAATACCCATCCACGGAACCAAAGCTTTGTGTGAAGATAGTGCAGTGTTTTGCTAGTGTAGCCTCCATACTCATGGAAAAAAATAGACATCATCTAGCATCTTTTATAGGTGGCTATACTCATTTCCTAAGGCTGCTGTAACAAGTGCCACAAACCAGGCGGCTTAGAACCACAGAGATGTATTTTTTCACCGTTGTGGAAGCTTGGAGCCTGAAACCAGGGTGTCAGCACGGCCACGCTTCCTCTAAAGGTCCAGGGAAGGGCCTTTCCTGGCCTCCCTCGGGCTCTGGCACCCTCAGAAGGTCCTTGGCTCAGAGACAGAGCCCTCTTCTCCCTGAATCTCTTCACAGTGTCTTGCCTCTGGGCATGTCTGTCCCAGAGTCTGAATCTCCCCTTTTTTACAGGACACCAACCATGTTGGATTAAAGCCCACCTACTCTCACAACCCTGGAAAGTTATTTCCCCCTCTCTGTCCCTCCCTTTTATCTCATAAGATAAGAATATTCGCAGTTCCTCTGTTAAGCCCTTGTGTTGAAGGTTAGAGTGTAATTTACCAAAAGCGCTTAGAAACTCGTGGTACATGATACAGGCACTATTATATAAGTCTCAGCTATTTTTACTGAGGGTAGGATCACACTGCAGTACCCTGGGTGCAGTCCCATCCCAGTTTCTGGCATAGAGCAGATGCTCCACGGTGTTTGTTGAATGAATGAAGGAATGGAGACCTGCAGCTCCTGCCTTCGGGGGGACAGACCCAATAAGCCCTCCCCTCTCCTCTGTAACACCGCTCAGCTTCCCCTCCCGCACCCTGAGCAGTGCAGAAATGCACCTGCAGTGGTGCAGGGGCCCTGCCCGCACCTCCCCAGGCTCTGTGTCCCAAGTCAAGTGCAGCTTCCTGGGGCTGCAGTGCAGTCGGCAGGGCAGCCAGGAGCCCACACCAGCCTGAGAGGAGCGGTGCTCTTCTTTGTTACTAAAAATAGAGTGCATCCTGAAAAGGACGCGCTACCCTTCCATCTCCTTCCAGTGCTGTGGGTGCTTTTTGGCCTGATCAGCCTTGTTGTCTGGGTCTTTGCCCCCACCTTTCTCCCCTTCCTGCCCACCCCTTCTCAAGGCCCCTGACTTCTTCCAGGAAGCCTCCCCAGCTTGACACCAACAACCAGGGCACTCTGGCTTTGTCACAAGTATATTTCTAATCAGGTGTAACATGCAAAATATTTGAATATAAACACCTCGCAGGCAGTCAGTGACCAATCAGAATGCTCCGGAGCTGGGGCAGGGAGCCCCCTCCCACTTGCTGGGCTGAATTTAACTCTTTGATTCCTGGGATCCAGGGGGAGAGGTGGTAGGGTGGGGGAATGGGCTAGAGTGGCCGGAGAAGTGGGGGGAAACACATACTTGGGACTGTGGCTGTTTTCTACGCGGGACAGAAGTTTTCATGCCCACTAAATGTCAGACTTTAAGGCTGACGGTCTACCTGTGTCCGAATTCCAGAAAGTCCTCTGTGAGGACAGGTGATTCACCACATGGTTTTCAAATCAGACTGAAAGAAACGATAAGGTAACGGAAGGTTGTGTCTTTGAATATATTTCACGTCTGCGGAAAATGACCAGCTGCTGATCATACTGATCACGCTAATCAACTGTTGATAATAAAAACAGCAGCCAGTATTTCCTGAGCATTTACTTTGTTACAGGTGCTGTGTGGAAGCCTATTTATAAGGCTTTGGGAATATGACCCCCACAGAGAGCTTGTGCCTTAGCCTGGCTTGTGATTTTCCAAATGGCTGACCCTTATCCATCCACCTCCCCACCGCAAATACCCGTAAATAATCCAGTAAAGATCTCAGCTGAAATGTGTTGTGTTCCGTCCTCTAGAGTCACCCCTGGCCCCTAAACTAGGCAGGGTTCCCTAGAATGCCTTCACCTCGCGCCTTGAGTTCCCCGTATCCTGGCATTGCTCGCTCTGTGTTTTGATTGCTCATTTCATATCCCAGGGCTTTGCACGTGATGAGGCTCAATAAGATTTGCTGGAGGAAAGGAAAGAGGACGGTCATTTGATAACCTGCACTGAGGGCCCCTGTGTGAGGGTCCCTGCCCCAAGGGGAAGTATGAGACTTGGACCAGAAAGGCCAGCCCGCTCTCACAAGAAGCATCTAGTGCTGGGATAGCGTATTTCCTAGAGCTTCTGTTTCACTCGTGGCCGCGGCGATGCTCACACCGATGAGCATGCTGCCAGGAAGTCCAGACTCTCTGAAGTCAGACATCCACTGGACTGGTTTTGTGCTGACACATCATCATCGTCCACACTAAACAGCATTCCTCGGTGACGCAGAAGATAGTTATCTTTTAGCTAGATAAAATGATTTTTTTGTCTTTTTTTTTTTAAGCCGCATCCACAGCGTATGGAAGTTCTCAGACTACGGGTTGAATCGGAGCTACAGCTGCCAGCCTACGCCACAGCCACAGCAATCCCAGATCCAAACCGTGTCTACAACCTACACCGCAGCTCCCATCAACGCTGGATCCTTAACCCACTGAGCGAGGCCAGGGATCAAACCTGCATCCTCATGGATACTAGTCGGTTTTGTTACCGCTGAGCCCATTTACACATCCGGCTATTTCTCCAATTTATGTCTTTTTTTTTTTTTGCCTTTATGTAGAGCCGCACCTGCGGCATATGGAGGTTCCCAGGCTAGGGTCTAACAGGAGCTGTAGCTGCTGGCCTTCACCACAGCCACAGCAACGCGGGATCCGAGCTGCGTCTGCAACCTACACCACAGCTCGCAGCAACGCCGGATCCTTAACCCACTGAGCAAGGCCAGGGATCAAACCTGCAACCTCATGGTTCTTAGTCGGATTCGTTAACCACTGAGCCACGAAGGGAACTCCCTACTTCTCCAATTTAAAAATGATTTTCAAATGAAGCATCTGATGCCTGGAAATTAGTTTCCTTAAATCTCTGGAAGATGGAGGGGCTGTTTTTGGACCTCAGTGATTTCTCCTAACCAGCACATTTTCAGTTAACATATAAAGTTAACAGGATGGATAATCTTCATCAGTAAAGACAGGTCTTGGCCTCTTAATCAAACTGACAAGCAGCTCTTTCCAATCATAAGACACAGTAGCATGAGAAACTTAAACAGCCCACGTTCAAGGACAGATAACAGGATAGAAGCCAAGGAGAAAAACAATGAAAAATGCTTTTTCACATCATTAGCAAATCAGGAGACAGATGCTCAGAGTAGTTTAAAGCATATTTAAAAAAAATAATAAACCTGAGTCTTAAGGTTTCCAAATAAATAAACTAATTAATTTAAAACTAATTAATTAAACAAACTTCCCAGGCAGCCAAAATCCATTTAAAAGAAAGATTGAAACATGCTTTGAAATGGCAAACTACAGACAATACACCTTCCTTGCCTCTCCTCCTCCCATTTGTTAATTTTTATGTTGTATTAAAATGGTCACAAATTGGGCCTTACTGGCACATGCCGATAGTGCTGGAGGGAATGGGGCAGATACCCTGGCCTGATGATAGTAATCTACTCCCAGAGCACTGGTCAGGGCCCCAAGGTTTTCCAGCCTCTGGGGGATAAGAGGCTGCCATAAATGAAATCTAGAGACAGCAGACTCAGAACACTTGCCATTTCCCCTTAAGGAAGGGAAAAGCACCAGCCTTGGGAGAGAGCACTGGGCCTCAGCTGCAGAGTCCAGGGGAGCTGGTGGAGTGGTACCTTATGCCTGCGCATATACTTTTCCAGGAAGAAACAAGCCACAGTTCCCACCGTGACCTCTGCATCTGTCTGCACAACTTGATTCACACTTTCTCTCATCCTCCCCAGAACTCACGGCTGTGCAGTGATGATGGGTGAGGGCAAGACTGGAGGTGTGGTAACTGCCTCAGCACCTGTGACTTTCCGTAGTTTTCACATCTGGCCACTTCTCCAATCTTCTTTACATCTTCCTGCACGTTTCCTCCACACCATGGGCGCAAAAGAGAAAAAGGAACATATGATAGCACTTATACGTGGAATCTAATATACAGCACAAATGAACCTGTCTGCAGAAAGGAAACAAATTCATGGGCATAGAGAACAGACCTGTGACTGCAAGGGGGAGGGAGGTGGATGGACTGGGAGTTTGCAGTTGGTAGATGCAAACTACAGCATTTGGAGTGGATAAGCGATGAGGTCCTGCTGTACAGCAGAGGGAACTATATCCAATCACTTGTGATGGAACATAATGGAAAATAATGAGAAAAAGTGTGTGTATGTGTGTGTATATATATATATATATATATACACACACACATATATATATATATAAAAACTGGGTCACTTTGCTGTATAGCAGAAATTGATGGAACAGTGTAAATAAACTATAATAAAAGTTTTTAAAAGGAAAGCACCCTGGAGAAGAGAAGCTTATAAATATTCTCTTTTTATCTGTCTTTAATCAGTACAATATTTTAATGCTATTGATCAAGATAGTATAGCACCATAAATTGAACTAAATTACTAATAAACAGAAAGTGCTTATTATAAATTCATACATAATCTTGATGATATGGGCAATTATTCATTTCTATGGGACTTCTGGTTCTCATTCCCTTGCAGTGATTCCCTAATCTACAAGCTTCCTCTAGTTCGGATGCCCTTATGTGCTTTGTATTTTATTTGCTATATTGTGTAGTTGGAACTAATAATACAAGGAGCTCATGTAGTTCAGTTAGTTTATTTAAATTCAAAAGAAGTCTGAAAGCCTAAATTGTCGCTTGCCTTACAGGAGAGCTATCTCAGTCCCATAGTTAATTTTATGAAGTAAGCCCTGATGTAAATAACCATTTTATTTCCCTACCCTTTCATTCGCCCATATCCTTCTGGAAATGTGCTGGAGAAGGAAGAGAAGGTTCAGGTCAAATGTTAAACTCAGCCTTTGCACCTGACTTAGACCCAGAAAAATGATGAACCAGCATAAATCTGCTCACCTGCTCAGATCCAGGCCTTCACTTTTCTTCCCACTTGCAGAAACCTTGAGAGATTTTGAAACTAGGGAAACTGAGGCTGTGAGCATCTGATTCACCCAGCCGGTTTAGTCACCTAGCATCTGCTGAACAACTTACATGTCACAGGGACAAAAGCAGTGGTCTGCTTGATTGAATTTTCCACTTTGAAGCTGCGTACACTGTAGGTACTTAATAAATCCTCCTAGACTTAATCAACATTGACTTAATTTGCCACTTCAGCTGATGTGCTTCATACCTCGTCTGTCACCTAGACTCCTCGCAGTTCTCAGAACATGTGGACTCTTGCCAATGTATGTCCCTGGTGTCACTTGGTACTGTCACTGTTGGTTTATGTGGCTTTCCCCTTTCACAAGATCAGGGACACTCAAGGGGGGAACAGATGTGGAATCAACAGTGTATGGCCAGTTGTGCTTTTTTTCAGAGCCACTTTGTCTGTCTCTCGAGCTCTCACAACCCTTGGAAGGACGTGAGAAATGAGAATCCGATCACCCCCATTTGATGGATGAGAAAACTGAGGCACAGACTATTATGAATTTTTTGTAAAAGTTTATCTAACCATTGGGGATGAAGCCACAGCCAGAACTGCAGGATTTTCCACACTCTAATGCATCGCTGCTTTAAACTCCAGATTAGTCACGCCATGTTAATCAGCCCTGGGAAGTTCCAGCAGAAATATCAAAGAAAAACAGATCTTAGGTTCTTCTGAAGAGACATCAAGAATAATAAAGTGTTGGGAGTTCCCGTTGTGGCTCAGCAGTAACAAACCAGACTAGTATCCATGAGGACACAGGTTCGATCCCTGGCCTCGCTCAGTGGGTTAAGGATCCAGTGTTGCTGTGAGCTGTAGTGTAGGTCGCAGACGCGGCTTGGATCTGATGTTGCTGTGCCTGTGGCGTAGGCTGGCAACTGCAGCTCTGATTCAAACTCTAGCCTGGAAACTTCCATCTGCCAGTGAGCACAACCCTCAAAAGACAAAAAAAAAAAAAAAAAAAAAAAAAAAAAAAAAAAAAAAAAAAAAAAAAGGAAGAAGAAGAAAGTGTTAAAGAGCTTGATAGTCAGGCCAGGGAGAAGCACGGTGATAAAAACCTAACTAGTATCAGGAAGGCTGTTTTTAATACCATGCATTTTTCTTGGTTCTGCAGAGAGGGTGTTAGTAATAAAGAGGAGGAGGAGGGTAATAATTAAAAACATACAGGGCTTACCCCATGCTAAGAACTGTTCAAACACTTTCTAGCATTAAATCTTAATCCTTACCAAGGTCTGTAAGGTGAGGACCATTGACATCCCCTTTTTACAGACATGGCAGCTGGAAGACACAAGGGCCCATGGCAAGAAGAACCAAGCTGGATTCTGAGCCCAAAAAAATCCAGTTCCAGAGACTGTTCCTTTTTACCACTGGTTAAACTGCTTCTACAGGAAAGGTTCCAAGACAGAGCAGGTTTCAGGACGGCACCTCCGGGACAGGACCATCTGCTGGGACATCAGGGTTTCCTTGGGTTGGTGGCACACGTGTGAAATGTGCGGGACTCTGCAAGGGTCTTTCATGGCTCCCATGGGATCCTGAGCAGGCTTCTGGACCTGGGTGCTCCCACAGGCCACTTTGGGACTAGTACTTTCTGCCCCATATCGGAGTCGTCATTCCCCATTCCGCAGCCTGGCCTGCTCCCTTGAAAACACTATCACATGCTGAAAGCAGGAAGTAGCCAAGATCCAACAGGAAGAGGTAGAATTCAGTAGATCAGGCTGTGACCCTGGCCTTCAAGGAGAATTCTCTCCCAGGAGGGCCTTTTTAGAGTCTGCTGATCAATGGCATGATCATTTACAATCCAAATGATCCTGGCGTAATACGGCAGGGGCCTGTTGTCAGTTTGGATTGGAGTTCATACAAAATCCATTGCTTTTCCCATGAAAAATAATGGGATAGAGTTGTCCGTTAGCTATTCCTATGGGCAAAAAACTCCTATTTTAATCCCTGTAACAGTTTCCTAATGAATCAGTTTTTTCGCTTCCATATTTTAATCGACTTTTTTCAATTAGAAGTGTACTAGGAAAAGATTCCAAAAATGACTGGGTTGAAAATAAGCAATTTGAAAATCTCATTTTTCAATTATGCTTTTGCTTTCTCACACCAACCTGTTTCTGAAATCTTTTCTTAGCCAAAGCTGCGTTTATTCTATCCCACGCCGTGTAATATAATGACCATGTAATTCTGATAGCTCCGATCTGTTGTTCTGCCAAGTACATATTACAGTTATTTAGCATCTTTCTTCATCCTGTTGAGAGTCAACATGGGTATTCTGTATTAGCATCTTTCATGGTCGCTTATTTTAATAAACTTAATTCAGCTTGAAATTCTTTCTTGCTTCTAAGCATTCTCCCTAAACTAAATTTTCCTGCAGTAGAGATTATTCTTAGAGGTAGAATGAACTGCACAAAGTCTACGTAAACTATGTCAGAATTCTGCTACTGTTCTTAAATAAGTGGATTCCAAGCAATACAAATTATAACAAAATTAGAGCTATAAAACCTAATAATCAGCATAAGATTTTACTTGTGGCATAAAACACAGAGCTAGCTGATCTTGCTTTTCTCCTGCATGGAAACTTGCAGTGGCATTGAAGTCCACAGCCCTTAACTTGACTCCCAGAGTTCTTTGTTATCTGGTTCCATCTATTTCTTCCTGTTTTATTTCTTATCATCCTCCAGCTCCAACCCACACCCCCTTCTGTCCTCTAGCCTTGAGAAACTCCATGAAGTTCCCCAGATGGTACATTCTTCTAGCAAATCCTCTTCCTCTTGTCTTCATTTTGTGTTCTTCCCCTCAACACACAAATACACACAAACACACACTCAGTCCCCACTTACACCCTTGTCAAGTTCTTTCTCTTCCTTCAGGTCTCTGTTGTTATATGTATATTTATATATATTATATAACAATAATATTTTTATGTAATTTACAGTGTTCTGTCAGTTTCTGCTATACAGCAAATGTGACCCAGCCATATACACATTTTTTTCACATTATTCTTTCATATGTTGGATAATGGATCAAGTAATTAGATACAGTTTCCTGTGCTGTACAGCAGGATCTCATTGCTTATCCACTCCAAATGCAATAGTTGAGATCTAACCTCAAACTCCCGGTCCATCCCACTCCGTCCCCCTCCCCCTTGGCAACCATAAGTCTGTTCTCCATGCCCCACGAGTTTGTTTCTTTTCTGTAGATAGGTTCGTTTGTGCCGTATATTAGATTCCAGATGTGAGTGAAATCATATGGTATTTGTCTTTCTCTTTCTGACTTACTTCACTTAGTTTGAGAGTCTCTAGTTCCATCCATGTTGCTGCAAATGGCATTATTTTGTTCTTTTTCATGGTTGAGTAGTATTCCATTGTGTATCTATACCACATCTTCCTAATCCAGTCATCTGTCGTTGGCCATTTAGGTTGTTTCCATGGCTTGGCTATTGTGAATAGCTCTGCAGTGAACATAGGGGTGCAGGTATCTCTTTCAATGAAAGTTTGTCTGGATATATGCCCAGGGGTGGGATTTCTGGATCATATGGTAGTTCTATATTTAGTTTTCTGAGGCACCTTCAGGTCAGGTTCAATGTCACTTCTTCAGAGTCCTCCCCAGAACCACCAGTCTCAATTCTGACCCTCTCCCGCTGTTGTCCTTAGCGTTCTCCTCCCGAACAGGTTTATCTGTGTCGCTGTTTTGGCTAACAGAGGTCTTCACTACTAGACCGCAGGCTCCAGGAGGGGAGGCAACTTTTCTTGTGTTTGGTCACCGTTGGTTAAGTAGCACTTAGCGCAACACCTGGCACACAGTAGGATCTCAGTAAGTATGTATTGAAGGAAGGAAGGCCTGAGACTCCGCCTGGAAATATACCAAGAACAGTGGTGAGCATGACCCAGAACACCTGTCATTCTATACATGGCATGTCCCCCTGGGGGAAGCTAGGCCCCTCCTAGAGGGCTGCAATCTCCACTTTAGCCCCTGGTGTGGGCCCATCTGCCTGGCCTTCTCCAGGGCTCCTGTTCTCCTGTTCTAGAAGATTCTTCACGGGGACTCTGGAATGGCGCCCACCCACTCCACCCCACAAAAGTTGCACCAGTCCCCTTCTCCAGGGGCTGGACTCTACCTCCCTCTCCCTTTTTTTTTTTCTTTTTAGGGCATATGGAGGTTCCCAGGCTACCAACCAATTTATTATCAATAGTGAAAATCCAGGGAGGGTAAAAATCTAGCATTATCCTTCATAAAATAATAGGCTACTCACCAGAATTTAAAATATAATAGAAAAGAAATGAAGATTTGGGAATGGAGGAAGATCATTTGCTTGGGTCTGTTAATCGGTGAGATGGGGAGCGGGGGTGGTTAGGGTCACAGGCTTTGGAGGCAGATGCCTGGGCAAGTTGGCTCTGCCCTTTCTTACCCGTGTTACTTTGAGCAAATTACTTGAATCGCTTATGCGTCAGATTTCTCATCTGCACAATGAAAGTAAAGATTGTTTTCTTTTAAGGGCTGTTGTCGAGTTAGATGAGCCAATACAGGCACAAGGTTTAAAGAAATGCCTGGCTCGCAGTACGCACTAAGGGAATATCGTTAGCATTACCAAGAAGAAATATTTGTGTATCATTTTCTTTATAGTCAGTACAGAATTAGATGTAGTTGTATTTTGACTGGCTTTTTGGTTCTTCCATAAAGATTTATTTCAAAACATGATAAAAGCTACATAATTATACTTAATCTGATGTCTTATATTTAAGATGATTTTCAGTTCTACAGGATCTTTCTCCAGGTACCCACATTTGAAGAAACAGCCCTGAATCACAGTTCAATCTAGTATTAATATTTGGAAGGATATTGCAGCACAGACATCTGAGGCATATGAATTCAAGCCCTGGGAAGCTCTAGGTAGCAAAATTTTAGTAAGGGATCCTATAGGACTCTAAAATCCTACAAGAAAAACTGCTGTCAAAATATAACGAGAGCTCTCTGACACAGTATACAGTGTGTAAGGAAGTTTTTGTTAAGGGGTAAGATTTGTCAGGATACGCATCATCGCCCAAACACTGTTGATTATCAAAGCAAGTTGTCAAAACCGAATGGGAGAGGGCAGAGAGCAGAAGTGTAAAGCACTTTTTTATATCATTGGGAAACGAAACACAAGTGTCAAAACTAGTGGCTCCCAACTTCAGTCCAGGAAATAAAGATAAAACGTCTTGGAAAAGTCTTCCTGTGGCCTCTGAGCTTCTTTTTTTATTTTAACTCTTTCTCCCTTGGTTAAATACTGTTTCTGGAGAGATCCAAGAGGTAGCGTCTTGGAGTTCCAGTTGTGGCTCAGTGGGTTAAGAACCTGACCAGGTCCCACAGCTCATGGCAACACTCGATCCTTAACACGCTGAGTGATGCCAAGGATGGAACCCACATCCTCATGGAGGCCAGTCAGGTTCATTACCACTGAGCTGCAACGGTAACACCCTTAGACTGCTTTGATTTTGGATTATTTTTAACTGTGGGTCCAGTTTGCCCATATTTTTACACTAGATCTTCCAATGCTTGACCTAAGATGTCTATTTCATTCATTAGGAAGGTGAATGAAAAATCCGCAATATGAACTTGAAGCTAAGGAGATGTGCTGACCTTGCCCAGTGTTATAGAATTACTTTAGCAGACACATGCTAGATTCCTTTTAAGGTGCCCATTCCCTCCTTCCGGGTCGGCCCTGCAGAGGGTGACCCAGCCCCTCGTGTGGCCAACACTGGGGCCTCCGGACAGCATGAGCTGATGTGTATGGACGACCAAGACTGAGCCCAGGACCCCCGTCTGCCCTTCTCCGTGGCGGCGCTGGGCGATTCCCACTGCCTGAGCTGCCAAAAGTGCAGCTGAAATTAGCGGGAGGCAGAGTGAGAGCTCCAGATGTTTAGAATTAGGATGACTATAAACAAATTTGGTTCCCCAGATCCAGCCAGCTCGCTTTTTAAAATTACTTTTATCTCTGGTAAACAAACCCATGTTCTCTTTCCTTGGTTGCAAAGAGACTGATTCTTTTGGGAATGACAGTCCTCATACTGGTTAACACGTTTCGCTATTCTCTCTCCAGAAATTGCATAATTCACACATCAACATGATTTGCTCCATCGGTAGTTTGGAAAACTTGGGAATTCAGTATAAACACTACCATGTGCCGTGATTCTTCAAGACGGGTTTTCAGCACACCTGTCACCCGATTTATTTATTTATTTTTTTTCACTTTGCCAACTTTAACATCCGTATGTTACTTTGGCCATAAACACTTCTCACTATGTCATATCGTGACATTAAGTCTTATACAGCTGTCATGGGGGTGGGGCGGGGACACAGGGCAGCAGCTTTCATGTAGCAAACTGATCTGTTGCAGATGATTATTTGAATTTATGCCTGGAAATTGTACCCGCACAGCAGTTACTAAGGAATGTCCCCTCCTACACCAGCCCTGCCTCTCCTCCCATAATTTGAATTAGGGCCGTCTTTGGCCAACCCAGAGCGCACACGTCAAGACGTTCTTAATGGATTTTATTTCAATTATCACTATCCCCACTGCACAAATCTGGCACCTAATTATTCCTATTTCGTCATCACCCCAGCATGCATGAACGCACATTTAGCAAGTTCAAAGTCTCATTTTGATAAGTCACAATAAATAACGCTCCTCTCTCGACTGCCTTCCATGCGTCCAGGAAAGGTCTGACTCTGCTCTCAGAAGTCACCTTTCTTTAGTGTCTTTCGTCAGTTAGAATCCATAAAAACAACGACATCGTCTCAGGAAGCTTCCCTGAGCACGGTTGATAATCATCTAATGACCGATTCACTCCGGGTTATGTTCCAGCTCTGTTGTACGTACCAACCTTACTTGAGCACACAAACACACACCCCTTTGTCTGTATGGAAGGACTGTGCAATGGTTGACGATAGAGTTGAAAGCTATTTACAACAGTCCTAACGCCAAAACTCTTTTTTACAGGGCCGTTGCTCACGAGAGAATTGCAAGTATCTTCACCCTCCAACACATTTAAAAACTCAGCTAGAAATTAACGGGAGGAACAATTTGATCCAGCAAAAAACCGCAGCAGCAATGCTTGCCCAGCAGATGCAATTTCTGTTTCCAGGATCCCCACTTCATCCAGTGGTGAGTACACTGCCGCCGATGATGGGCTTGATGATTAAAAGTACAGGTACCGGCAATGCCACATTGACCTAAAATGGCCCCCTTCTACTTTGTCTCTTTGGCTACAAATAACTCAAATAGCTCTGATGCTTAATAGATGCTGAAAATACGGGTTTCGAGATTATTTAAATGGAAAAATGCATGTGGCAGCAGCCGGCGAAGACAATTTCTAATCGATATCCGGGAAATCAGTGTCACTTAAACTTGTTGCCACCAGTCAACTGCATACTGGAACCATCTTAGAAAGAAAGAATTCTGCATTTTCATTGAGGGTATGAATTGATGGTCTCTAGAAGGAAGAGGTTTTGATGCCTAAGACATTTTTAGCCACATAACAGATTATTCAGTTCAATGGTGTCATTTTAAGGAAGGGGAAACGAGCAACCAGAGAAGTTAATGGATTTATCCAAGGTCCTCAGCTAAGAAGCTGGGGAGCTGGGCCTGACATTAGACACCTGAAGCAGGGTGCTCTGCACAGTCTGCTCCTCCCGGAGCCTGACGGAAGCTCCCCGAAAGAAGTCTGCTTTAGCCACAAGCCTCCCGTCCCAGGGGCCTAAAAGGGTGTGGCAGCTGCAGGGAGGAGCGCAAGACCAAATGCCCGAGGTAGTTCAGTCTATGAATATGGATTGTGTAACATTTTCCCCCTGATTTCACAGTGTTTGGAAGTACTTCCTTAAAGGTCCAGAGATTGTTTTAGGAACAAGGCCCTGGGCGAAAGGAGTGCATTTTTGGCTTTAGTGGTTTTTGTTGACATTTGTAAATTATTTGTCAAAAACAAGCTAATTAAAAAAAGCAGCCCATCAAGTGAGTGAAATCCCCTTTTTTAAAAAAAGTACATACACAAAAGACAGTTGTTTAAAAATCAGTCTTCATTGTGTGAAAATTGTACGTAATTGAAAGCTGCTAAATTCAAAAGGACAGTAACCAGGGAGTTCAGTTTTCTTCCTGTGTGTCTAGGAGATGAGGTGGGGGGAGGAGGGTGGTCCAGGAAGAGGGGAGAAAATCTCAGCACACTGTTGGCCATTCTGTGGTCTCCAGGTTTCTGCCCAAGAATAGTGGCACAAAGTAGCCAAGAACCAGCTCTGCCCCGAGTAAAAAAAGTGCAGGGGCGGGGGATCCAGGATGAATAATAAGATACAGTCCTGGGTATGGACAGACTCATGGAAAAGGCGAAGTCAGGTTCAGGCACAGGGAGTTATGATTTCGGAGGAGGCAGGACAGGCTGCTTGGAGAAGATCCCGAATAAGTACATCCTAAAGGATGAGTGAGAGTTAGCTGAGATGGAAGGGCAGCACAGGTATACTGAACACCAAGTATAGGGATTTAAGTGGTTCTATTTAAAGCTACACTCATGTCTTCTTTATGGTTCTCCTCATTGATACATACGTATAAATAATTTTATTATACTACCTAAATGTTTAAATAAGGTAGTTATGCATATTAAATAATGTCTATGGGAATAAATTTAGAACCACATCGGTCAACATAGTAACAGTGCATTATGTTTCACTCCTTTTAATCCTTCCCCTATTTATTTAGATTTGGTAAGAACTGACCCTGGAGCTCAGTAAGTGGCGGTGTTAGTAAGAAAACCCCATTCCTCTTGTAAACTACTTGTTGAATTTTTTTGAAAGTTATGTTTATGTATCATCTCAAATATTAATTAGAAGATAATCATCACGATTACTCCATGAAAAAGGAACGTCACATTTAAAATTTTAATAGAAGTGTTTTTAAAATCACACAAAAAAATAGAACAAAGAATGTAATAAACTCTAAGATCATTAACTCTACAAACAAATAACTTCAGAGGCTCAGGAATGAATGAGTGACCTAGTACAGTTAGCAGGCCACATGATGGCCCTCCAATTACAGGTAGCCTGGAACCTGGAAATGTTACCTTACAAGGAAACTGGGTCTTTGCAGATGTGATTGTTAGGCATCCTGAGATGGGGAAAGTCTCCTGGATTAAATGCAATCACAAGTATCCTTGTAAGAGAGGCAGAGGGAGAGCCGACACCCATTCGGAGGAGGAGAAAGGCAGTGTGCCCGTGGAGGCAGAGACTGCAGTGATGTGGCCACAAGCCAAGGAATGCCAGCCGCCGCTCGAAGACAGAAGAGACAAGGAATGGATTCTTCCCTAGAGCTTCCAGAGGGAACCCAGTCTTGCCAAAACCTTGATTTTGGCCCAAGGAAATTGATGATGGCCTCCAGAACGATGAAAGGATAAATACGTGTTGTTTTTAAGACACCAAGTCTGTGGGAACTCATTAGACTAGCCACAGGAAACTGCCACATTCAGAGAATGCTCAAGACCAATACACTGAGAGACCTAGAGGAGCAAGCACCACCCCATTTCTAGGTTTCCTTCTAAAGAGCTGTGGATATTTTTTCCACTCCCCCTATCTCCCATCTCCCCATCCGCTGAAATCTCTCCACCAGCGGCCTCCATACTGCTAAACCAGCGGTGCCTTTTGGTTTCACTGTGTCCATTCCCCCTCTGAGTACCATGCAGTCAGTCTCTCCTTTGTGAACACCCCTTCCTGTTTGACCACTCCTTCCTCCTGCCTCCTTTGCCCGCTATTTTCCTCTACTATACGTGGCGGCCGCTACGTCCTGTCCCCAGGGTTCGACGGGTCTCCCACCCACCCTCTCCTTCATGGTCTCATCCCTTCCTGTGGCTGTGAACCTGCAGCCCGAGAACTCCCAAATGCCTATTTTCAGTCCAGTCCTCTCCTCTCAAGCCCCAGGTTCATATATCCAACTTCCTGCTGGACTCACCTCACGGGAACTTGCCGAATTCAAGACCAGTTTTTTATTCTACTACATTCCCATTCCACTAGGTGCAACCAGCAGCTTCAAACCTAAACTGAGCAGATCCCTTCGCATCCAGTTCATTGGCGAGTCCTGCCATACATGCCTTCGGGTTCATCCAGTTTTCTACCTCCCAGCAGCCTCGTCTGAGCTACTATCAACTTTTTTTTCCTCAAAATTCTTTATAAGCTTTTCCCTCCTAATCTGTCAGTTTTCACTCACGCTTTATTCTGTTGTATCCTGCATACAGCAACTGCAGGAATCTTTTTTTTTTTTTTTGCTCTTTAGAGCCGCACTCATGGTACATGGAGGTTCCCAGGCTAGGGGTTGAATCGGAGCTACAGCTGCTGGCCTGCACCACAGCCACAGCAACGCGGATCCTTAACCCACTGAGCAAGGCCAGGGATCAAACCTGCGACCTCATGGTTCCTAGTTAGATTTGTTTCTGCTGCGCCACGATGGGAAATCCTGGAGGAATCTTTTAAACACATAAATGGCATCTTATTACTCCCTTGCTTAAAACCCTTCAGTGTGGAGTTCCCATCATGGCTCAGTGGCTAACGAATCCAACTAGGAACCATGAGGTTGTGGGTTCAATCCCTGGCCCCGCAGAGTGGGTTAAGGATCCGGCATTGCCGTCAGCTGTGGTGTAGGTCACAGACATGGCTCAGATCTGGCATTGCTATGGCTGTGGCGTTGGCCGGCGGCTACAGGCGGCTACAGCTCCCATTAGACCCCTAGCCTGGGAACCTCAGTATGCTGCGGGTGTGGCCCTAAAATGACAAAAGATAAAAACAAACAAACAAAAAAACAAAAACAAAACCCTTCAGTGTGTTCCCATATCCCTGGAGACAAAGCCTAACCGTGTAACCTTGACCATATCTATAATGTCGTCCATGACCTTGGTCCCCGCCCAGCTCACCAACCGATGGTGGGTAACTCCTCCTGTATCCACTGAAGGACAAAAGCAAACTTGCAGTTCTCTGAACACACAGAGCTCTTGTTTGCCTCAAGGCCTTTGCTTGCGATGGACCTTTCCCGCCTCTCCTCCTGTATTAACTTCAGCTTATTCACAACGACTCCCTATGCCCAGCCCCCAGCCCTGTCACTACCGGTGAGGCCTCCTCCCTTCTGCGCACGCACAGAATGAACATGAAGGAGAAAACAAACTCTTCTTTCCTCTTGTAATTCTTCTGCCACAAATTCATTTTACTTGAAGTCTCACCCCCCTTACACCTCCTGGCAGGTCTCCTTTCTCCGTTTCCTGGTAGAACAGAACAGCGGTTCCTCCCTTCTGTCCCCTCCCGGCACGCGGCCCCACCCGAGCCTCCACCCGCCACCCAGTCTCCACACACACTCAGGATGAAGCGGTAGGAGCCTGGCGCCTAGCAGGGTGGAGATCCAAGGCCCTCTGCACTCCAGGCCTTGGGGACGTGGTCCCGCACGACTCTTCTGCCCTCCAGAGATGCTTCTGGGAATAAAGGGAGAAGCTTAAGGGGCGCCATGTTTTCAGCCTTTCAGTTTGAGTGCCACATACCTACCCTTCGAAGTCAAAGCTTTCTAAATGTAGTCAGCGCGCTCGCGTCATGTTTTAAAAAGTCACATAACATTTTAGAGCCATAAAATACCTCCGGCCGCTCAGTCGTGACTCCCCAGCAGCCTCCTTCCTCCCTCCCTGCTACCAAATGTCCACGAGCACGTGCGCATGTGTGAGCATGTGACCTCTGAACCCAGATCTCCGGCAGGGAGGTGCTGAGCGGGCAGAGGCGGGGGAGACCCAGGGCCGGGCGGGGGCGGGGCGGGGGCGGGGCGGACACCGGCGCGTGGGGTGAAAAGTCCAGACGGAAGAGAGCAAGACCAGCGTTTCGGACGCGATTTTCCTCCAGAAGATTTTCAGCGGCTCTTGTCCTCAGGCCTCCCTCGCTGCAGTTAGTGCTGAGGGATGTCAAGGACCAAAAGAATCTCGTCTCAGACAGCCTGGCGACAGCCCTCCTGCAGGAACCACGGGGCCAGTTCTCCTGCTGCCTTTTCTTGTCTCGGCTACCAGTTCAGACCCGAAGTCAGACATCAGCTTTCACTCTGATTTCATTTTAATTAAATTCGAATCCAGGCTGAGAACCACTTTTCTGGGCAGCAGCGCCCCACACAGCTGTTCAGGGCAGCTCCCACCTCCTGTCTGCCGGAGGCCCTGGCCGACCTCGGGAGCTGGCTCCCCAGAGTCCCCGCTTTACCTTCCAAAGACAGAAGGGCAACTTGTGTTTTTTGTTTGTTTGTTTGTTTTTCCCTTCCGCTTTAAGAAATTACCAACCAAGTCGAGTGAGCGCAGAGGAGTAGAACGAGTGGGACTGGGAGCCAGGGGTCCTGGGCGCTCTGCCTTGACGCTGCCTCCGCAGCCCTGACCTTGAGTAATCCCGCGTAGGCCCCACTAAATTGCTTTCACCTGTAACGCTGCACCCTTCTCGCTGCCATGCTCACTTCTCACGGGTACTGAGAAGATTAAAGAAGACACTGTGTGTGAGAATGCTTTGAAAACAGCTGATCCTTTCACAGATGTAAGGTATTACTGTCACTGATGATGATGACGATAATAATAATAATGTGCTCATCTCTAAAATTACCATAACTGTATTTTTTGCTACTCCACTTCAACGAAGAACACTCTAGATTTTTAAAAAAGAGAAGATATCTGACTGAATCTGTCTTCATAAAGCCTGTGAACTTTTAATTTCACATGAAACATACTTTCCCGGTCTATATTTCAAAAAGAGAATATGGTTGCTATCATTTAATAAGTTTTTTATACCTCTGTTATTATACTGCTAGGCTGATTACATTCCTGTTATAGAATCAATGGATAATTTGGCTAGGGAACTTTATTAATACTAACTTTTTTATACTACTATTATGTCAGCTGCTATTTCTAGAATCCTGACTGTGGGAAGTAAGAGAGAAATAACACCTCGCTCAGCCCAATTCTTTAAGCTGGGCAGTTTTACTCGCCTTCAGAAGGTGAGAAAGCTAAAGCTCCAGGAGCTTGACTTCCCGCCCAGAGTAAAAGTTCAAGACTGGCAGAGCCTGTGATTCGAATTCATGTCTCTCTTAGTCTAATATTTGTGTTTTCACTGTTAAATAACACTCTCTGTGAACTGCGTCACAGCTGTCATCAGTAAAACAAACCGCAACATTCATTTTCAGTGATTAAATTAGACAAACAAGTAGCCTATTTTGGAAAGCACAGTTTAGCTAATTGCAAAAGATTTGTTGCTATCCAAAAAGGGTTTGGGGAAATGAGTTTTGAGGTTCTGAGAGCCCACTGACAGTCCAGGTACAAGCTGAATTTGTGTCTCCTTGCTGGCCCTGGCTTCAGGCGATCAAAGGGAGGGAGGCTGGGGGTTTGCTCAATAGGCAGAAATGGAGATGTCAGGGAGGGCTCCTTTCTCTGTTAATGTTACCATTAGTTTCTGGGTTAAACTACACAGTTAGTACTAGCGTTTCTTAATACTTATTTTCACTCCTCATCTATGACAGTGGTCCCCAAACCAGGCTGCACATCAGATCGTGTAGTAAAAAATTTTTAAATGCAAATTTCAAGTTCCCTGCCTAGACCTAGTGAGTCAAAATTTGTAATATGTCTATTTATGAAATCTCCCCCGCCCCCACATTTCTGATATAGCTGGTTCTTTGAATCACTGATCTGTTGTGATTTATGACCTTTCAGAATTGATTTTCTTAAATCCTAACATTATGTAGTCCTTATACCATTTTAAATCACTGGGCTTCTTTTCAAGGGTACTAAATTATAAAAGCTACAGTTAACTCAAAACCACAGCGTTCTATAGTTATGACTCAAATGGGTTGAAAATGGAAAACATACACATATAAAATTCTGTAGAAAGTCAAAGCAGAAAAAAATCCTAACTGCCATCATTTTCCCATGTTGAGACCTCAGGCTGCAACTTTCTCCCAAAGTGAATTTTATGTCTGAGCTGTAAAGATCTAAGAGGCCCTCGTTCGAGTGCTATGACATCAGCCCTCCAAGACCATTAGGATCACCTCTGCCCGCCCCCTGCCCCCAACCGCTCAAGTAAAGACTTTCAGCCTCTGCACGAACTCCCCAAACAAACTATCAATAACTCACTGTTTTCTAGCATGATCATTTGTATGAGATATTTTTCTGTTACTTGCCATCAACAAAAAAATTTAATAGACATAGATTATTATTTTTCCCATATGTTCAACTCATTCGGAGCTATAAATAGACAACAAGACCGTCACCCAGAAGGTACAAATAGAGAAGTAGCATGACATGGCTAGCAGCATAGTTCAGTATTAGAAAACTGCATTAACATGTGATTGAGAATATCTGAAAACTGGTCCTAAAACTAAATAGTTTAAAAGTCATCCAATAGCTAGAAACAAACCAACCAACAAAAAACATTTGGATCCAAGTCAGTGCAAAATTTATTCCAAGGAAAGTCTTTTATTTAGCATCTTAAATTTTTAATATTAGTACTTTAAAAGTAAAGCAAAGTTTGTTGTTCTCTTAAGGTACATTATTTCCCTTCTGAAAGGCATATTTTCAGGTGAAGCTTTTAAAAATAAGCAGCCCATCAACCCTCTAACGTATTTCTTCTTATCCCTGGACAAAGAGTGTATTTGTAGGTACTGTATGTCTTTATCACTGCTGCATTGATTTGGGAACATAGGAAACCAAACCAACTTTTCATGGCCAATTGAAAAGTTCAGGGTCTTCTATCCAACCTTTCAGGAAAGGAAGATTAGATCTAGACATAGTTAAACTAGAGCAAGAAATAAATGGTCTAAATGAAAACTGCCTGTGAATTTTAGGATTGTACTTGCTAGTGATGGAATATAGAAATATACCGGTAAGTCTAGGTGAGATAAAATACTAAGCAATCCCCACTTTTTGAGAACGTATAAACTTGGTCAACCTAAATACCAGTGATAAGCAAGGTTTTCTTTCTCCCTCTCCCTTTAAAAGACACGGAGAAATCAAAGATTATGAGTCAGCATTCCATAAGTTTTACCACCTTAGTGTTAAAGCATTCAATAGTTTGGAATGATGAGTGATTAGAGTGAAATTATTATTTTCTTTTCTTGAGAACACTTTCATAGGAATAAACATTTAACCTGGCCCTTGTAATTAGGTTGCTAGGATGTTCTCCATGTGTTTGTATGATTTGGGGAAGAAAGGATCTCCACAGATTTGATTTCTACTAAACAAAAAACAGAGAAGTTCAGTGAATTTTCGCAGTTCAGCATTGATTTATGCAACTAACACAAAGAGTCTTGCATGGAATGGATAAATTTTGCTCAAGTGACACTTGCTGGTAACTTTTTAAAGTTTCGTTCTAAAGAAATCTTTGTCCTGTGTTATTTTCCTTTTAACAGCCCACTTTTCCTGTAGGTCCCGCAATAGGGACAAATACGGCGATTAGCTTTGCTCCTTACTTAGCACCTGTAACCCCTGGAGTTGGGTTAGTCCCAACGGAAATTCTACCCACCACACCCGTCATTGTTCCCGGAAGTCCACCTGTCACTGTCCCGGGCTCAACTGCAACTCAGAAACTTCTCAGGACTGACAAACTGGAGGTACTTCAATTATTTTTGTGCTCTGAGATGTATTTGCGGTAGAAGTGTAGTTCTTTGTGAGTGAATGCTCGTAAGATATTCAGTCTTACAAAACAGCCATGCACACACATCCACCTAAAGTGAATTATGCATTCATAATTCTGTCCTTTGAATTTAAGGCCAAGTATAAAGTAGGCTGAAAAGGGAAAAGAATTCATTTAATACAAACAAGAATCTGTTGTGTGGAACATGTGTTCAGGGGCAGAATGTGTAATAACCCAGGGAACACTGAATCAGTCACTATGCAGGCGTGGAATGGCTCCCAAACGCCTCCAGCTGTGCCAGACGTTAACCTTTGCTGGATCCCGAAAGATCTGGGAACAAGCAGGTTAGGAGGCCGGGAGATGCTCAGAGATGGTGTGGGAGGAAGGAATGAGGTCTGTGACTGCTGACCAAGTGCTAGGGTCATATTTCAGAAGGTTAAGACCGAGTCATGTCCTGGGATGTCAGCCCAGGTTGTATGCAGGTGAACAAGGGGAAATTTTCATTATTGATTTGAGGTACTTTCTTCAAGTATTTTTACAAGAGTAAAGGAAACAAATTCTTGTATTTATAAAACATAACCCTTAAGCCATGAGTCAAACCAATTCACCTATACTGGGTAAGATTTCTCTTTAATCAAGGGGTTCATCCATTTATCTTAACTACTGTATCTGATGGTATTTAATAGAGCGTTTCATATGGATGTACAAAGAGTCCGATAGATTTTTCAAAGAGCTTCGTTACTGATTCCAGTTGTTAGGTGATGTATATGTATGCTTAGCGGGCACACTGCTTTATGTTGGATCATTCTAGAATGTTCTTTCAATGTGCATTTACTTAAATATTTACCCAATAAATCTTGAAAACAATAAAATGTTGCGCAGTGTTAGGTTCCATCTGGAGTGGGTCCCACAACGAAAAGACTATAAATTTCCATTGCTACTGTTTTGATCAAGCCCATCTCTGTGAATACTGAACAGCCCTTTCATGGGACTGGAAAAGAGTTTGGAGCGCCACCTGGTGGACCCATAAAGCTTTCATGTTCAGTACGTGACTGCGTCGTTTAGAAAACAAATTAAATCGGCAGAGTTGGGAACAAGTTGTCCTTCCCAGCATGACTGGCAGACAATGACATATGTAAAAATGATTCACAAGGACTTTAGCAAAGCAGCTTTGCAATTCATTCAAACCAGGAATGAAGTTGGCTGCACACAGAGCCCCTCGGTAAATGACTGATAGCTGGTCTACAGCTCAGGCAGCCTCAGCCTGAAGTCATTCCACTCACAGGGGGAGGCTCACTCAGAATCTGTGGGAACATCTTAGTAACTTTTATTTTGTACATTTTATGAGCTAAAAATGGAATGTTGGATAATATACAAAGTTAGAAGGAAACAACTAATAATTTTGTGATTTATCTGTTTACCCTTTCAACCCTCTTGGCCACTGGTCATTGAAACTATTTCCTGAGTATGTTTGACTCTCACAAGGCTTGAGTCATGTCAGTGACCCTTCCTATAACGTCGCAAAGGATCAAGATATAAACCACCACTTTAAGCACATCAACTTTGGGCCTTGAGCCTGGGAAGAACATAACTTACAATTTTACTAGTAATTCTTCCCTGATAATGATATTTATAAATATATGTATTATATATTTATTTGTGTCATTCATGTTATCAATATTAAGGGCAAGATTAAGAATACTCTGTAAATTCCAAAGAAAAATTTTTGTACAGTAAATTTGATCCATGAGAATTCTCAGAGGACGGCACATTATCCTTAAGTTTCAGGATAATTAAGGATTGAGGAATTTTAAAAGAAAAAAACAGTACATCAAACACTTCAAACTCTATTCACCTTCCCTCTTTTCATTTCTTTCCCTTTTTCTCATCCCATATTTCTCTCCTTTTCCTCTTTTCTTTGTTTTTATCGTCTTTCTGTGCTGTCAAAAATAATAATATTGTGACCTTAAATGAAGGTTTTAGTGTCAGATATTGTAGTTCTGCTAATTGATGATTATAAACTTATGTCATCTTTGTAGAGCAGGTGACACCTACAGGAAAACAAGAGTATTCAGATTCACCCACCCCACTTCTCATCCTCCTCGAGGAGGAACAAGTTTGCCAGGCCCCCTGAATTCTTTCTGGAGTTGTGCAGCCATGACCTTGTGGCTTAATCTTTGGTGAAATTATTTCTCCATGCAAAGAAAAAAAAAGACCTGTATCATCCCAGAGCTGTCATAGTGGAAGATGTGGATATATGTAGATGTCCCAGTTTTATATATATTCCAAATCAGAATATATAAAATAAAAATTTTTCTTTCACTCTCTCTCTTCCTCATTTCTTCCTTTCTATAGATAAATAAAACCCAAGGAAAGTGGAGGCTTTGTTGATTTTTTTTCTTTGTTATTGCAGCTAGACTGTAGATTTTTTACTTGCTCTCTCAATATAGATTCTCATCCCAGAAAAGAGGGTGAAGCAAAACCCAAAATTAGGTTTTTATTTAGATTCTCATCCCAGAAAAGAAGGTGAAGCAAAACCCAAAACTAGTTTGGGATTCCGGTCATTGTTTTCTGGATAATTGAACTCTTGTTGTAAATGGCGCAAAAGCCGCTGTGAAAAGAAAGGAAGAGCATTTAACTCCTCTTTTTTTCACCTCCACGCCGCGCTCGCCGAGGTAGTTTGCGCGGCCCTCGGGCCCCCTTCCGCATCGTGTGCTCTTCTCCCCCGTGTCCCAGGTCTGCAGGGAGTTCCAGCGCGGAAACTGCGCCCGGGGAGAGACCGACTGCCGCTTTGCACACCCCGCCGACAGCACCATGATCGACACAAACGACAACACCGTAACCGTTTGTATGGATTACATAAAGGGGCGTTGCATGAGGGAGAAATGCAAATATTTTCACCCTCCTGCACACTTGCAGGCCAAAATCAAAGCTGCGCAGCACCAAGCCAACCAGGCCGCGGTGGCCGCCCAGGCAGCCGCGGCCGCGGCCACAGTCATGGTAAGTGGGGCGCGCGCGCCGCGCGCCTTCCACGCGGGGCCGCAGCCCCGGGCCGCGGGGAGAGGGAGGGCTGCCGCCCCCGCTGCTCCGCTGCCTCCCCTCCGTCCTGGTCGCCCCGTTTTGTTCTGTTCCGTTTCCCCCTCCTTCCCTTCTCCGGCACAATAGGTAAATCCCTCAGGCGCAGGGAACTCAAGGCGGGGAAGGGCGTCTCCTCCACCGGGCTCGGCCCGGACCCGACCGGCCGAGCAGCCCGGGCTCCCCGCGCAGGAGCCCGCGACCGGCGCGCTGGGCGCTCACGGCCTCTCCCCTATCTACGTTCCTTATCACAAGGGCCCTGCTACAGACTCTCCCCCTGAACGAAACTCATCGTGAAACATGAAGATGAGCTGTATGTCTGATGCTTTAAAAAAAAAAAAAAAAAAAAAAAAAAGGACCTGGAACCCAGCCTCAAGCCCCTGAGTCACCGTACTGTCCCTTAGAAACAGCAGCCGCCTCCCCAACACCCTTGGGAGCCTGTTACTACTCCACTCTCAGGCCCCACCTAGACCTTTGAGATCAGAATTCGAATGTTAAAATATCCCCAGGTGTCTTGTACACGTTAACATTTGAGAAGCACCTGTCTAGAACACTTCAACTTGGCTATGTTCTGGAATTACCTAAAGGGCCTTGAAAGGTTCTAACATCAGTCCCTTCCCCAAGTATTTAATTGGTCTCCTTGTGACCTGAGCACGTGTTTTTTTGTTGTTGTTTTGTTTTGTTTTCCCCCGAAGCCCCTAGATGATGCTAGTCTGCAGCAAAGTTTGAGAACCACCTCACAGCGTTGTAGAATAATGAATTTGTTTACGTGTGAGACCTCTGGTTTGTCAGAAGTCTATGATAGGTACTGGGCATCCATTCAGTCAAAACACATAATGAAACCTGCCCGGCATCGAGCACTTGCTGGGTGGAATAAATAAGGCAGCTTTCCTTGCCCTCGGGGAGCTCAGTTCAGTAAGTGACAGCAGTAATGCTCCTCAGTGACATGAATGGAAAGGCATAATGGGGTCCAATGGGGCAAGACTCGGTGGCCAGTCGTCCCCTGGGGGAGACTGCTGTGGCTTCAGAGATGAAAGATCTTAAAACACATTGTTGTAGCTAGGGACCATCATCTCATGCGCTGATAACTGATCAAAATACAGGGGTAGCTATTATGCAAACAAGTTCACCGTTCTTTCCATAATGAAGGTCTGGCCCCGTGGTAAGCATACAAGGATGCAGGGAGGAAGGCATCAACTTGCCCTACCTCACCGCCGCTAAGTGCGGCCCACGTGGTTATTCAGACCGCTCTAATCTCAGCTTATTTCCAAGTAACTTGAACCCTGGGTCCCTCATCTCTCTCAAGGTTTCTTCTCGGAGTCCTCTTCCCTGTAGTGTTTTTTCCTCATGCCCGTCTCATTCTTACGTCCCTGGACATAGCAGTGATTTTTCTGGATGTGTGAGTTTCTGTATATGTGGGAATGTATGCATCCAGATAAGAGTCAGTACAATATAGATAAATTCTCGCCACTTTTGTTTTAGTAAAAAAGCGATTTTCAAGACATAAATAGGAGCAGCGGGTGAGGGGCGTGTAGGGGAGATGAGAATAAATTGGTCACTTAATGCTGATGAAAAAAAATTCTTTTGGAGAGCAAATGAGGTCTTCTGGACATTTCTACAGTGTGGAATCCATCTTCCCATCCACTTAGTGAAGATTTCATCCTATGAAAAGTAAAATGTTTTTCATTGCTGTCATTCTTTTAGGCCAGCCCTGATTTACTCTTAACTAATGTGTGGATGGTTGGGCACAAAGAACACGTTTTTTGCCTTGAGCTAATGTTTTAAGTCATAAGTAGGTATCAAGGATTTCCCCAAGGCTAGTCAGGACTCTGGTTGCAAGAGGCAAAAGCTCAGATGAAGTAGCTTAAATGAAAGAGGCGGACTTGACTAGATCCTTGAGTGCCCTCCAAAGAGAGAGGAGGTAAAATCGGGCTCAGAGTTTCCTGGCTCCAGAAACTTGAAAACCAGTGGGTCCCTCACTTTTCTTTTTTTCTGTTTCTCTTGGTATATCAGCTCCATTCTCTAAGACCAGCTTCTCCAAACAACACTGGCTATGGCTTCAGACACCTCTAAGGACACATTCTTACACCCATCTTTCGACAAGGGAGGAAACAGTATCTTCTACTCTAGCTCTAATTAGAAAACAAAACAAACAAATGAAAAGCAGGGTCACTTTGGTGGCTGTCCTTGTGGTCAGAGCCATAGCATGCCATGATTGGCTCAGCCCGGATCACCATGACCGTCTCTGGCCACCAGAGTATGAGACAAGCTTCTGGGACTCTGAAAAAATTAGTCTCTATACCTCAAACACCTGCCAGAAACAACAAACCACCAGCACTAATAGTGACCTTTAGAGCTGAGCCCTGAGCTTATCTGAGCCTTGGTTTATCTGCCTGTTACCCAGAAGTCCCTGTTCGCACATCCACAGTCAGTATGTTCTTCGAGCACTGAAGGAAGAGTGCACCCAGAATATTTCAAGGGTAGAAGACAGAGAGAGGCTGATGGAGATAGAGAGGAAATGGTCATTTACCCGAACAGCCCGATATCTTTTAAGTCAAGGCCATACTCGTGTCTGGGCCCTTCTGTGCGTTTCCACATCATGCTCACCAAGCTTGTTGCGGTGGATGTCAGTATGTGTAGTTACCAGAGTTTCCTAGATTGTTACCCGGGGCCCAAATTTGGAGCTGTGATATATCGAGTGATCTTGAAGCAGCATCAAAGATAACCCAAAGGAATGTAGTTTCCGAACAAAAGCCAGCTTCTGACAATAACATGAAAATTATTCAATGCGTCATGTCTTTTTTAGTTGAAGTGAGAGGAAAAATTGGATAAAAAAGTATTCTTGATCTAGTAGCAAGATTACGTGGTACACCAAAGAAAAACGATGATTTTATTTCCTTATTCAAAAAAGCAAGTGGGAGTGACGGTTGCAGTCAGGAGATATTAGTATTCCATTCACCCGGGTACCATATCTGAACACCAAGGATTTCTGTGGTGCTGTTTTATTATGGTCCAGGGATTTCCCCTTCTTTTGATTAATTGAACCCTGAAAAGGAATGTAAAGCTGATTCCAGAAAAAGAGACATTTCTTGCCTTTAGAGTCTCATTCTTTCATCGTACCTCTTAAAACATGAGCATCTTCCTCACCAGAATTTTTCCAATATCCAGATAGAACTTCTCTTTGGTAATTTTAACACAAAGGGTATCTGATCTTCAAGCAGGCAGTCTTTCTTCACACACTCACCAAAATGGGGCTACACCAGGAGATGCCTATTTTGTAAAAGGAGACAGGACCAGCTGCCATCAGCTAGATAAGTTTCAATTGCTCAGGGAAACACATACAGGGACTTTGAATTCCATCCTCCTTGTCCACATCCTTTTCTTCCTCATTAAGGTGGCAGCTCTGATTCCTGTCACCGGCATTGCCCGACTCTTCACCCTTGGTCTTTGCGTGTAATGCCGGACCCGGGGCTTGCTTGCCTTGACTTGAAGTTGGTTTGCTCTTTGATTCAGATAATGAAAAACCAGTGTGCATGTACCCAAGGCTGGAGAAGGCCCAGAGAGGGCAGAGGCTCAGAAATTTTGGTGAAACCAGCAAGAATGGATATCCAATTCCTAGCACATAGTAGGGGCTCAATTAAAGAGAACGGCATTCTCTGTATCAGTGCCTAAGGAAGCTCCCAAGATGCACCAGGCTTGGTGATCTCTAAAGTCTGTTCTAAGCCTGAAGATCTTTCAATATAGGTAAGCAAATGCCTGCAGCCACATAGTATCTTCTAAAGAAGAATACTTGTGTACTACAAAGCCGTATCACAACACAGTTATTTGTCCATACGGTTTTTTAAAATCCAGTCTACACATGCACCTCAAAGTGTGAGGTGTGTAAGCTATTAACTTGACCCTCCAAGACCTTAGTGTTTCCTTGAAATGACAAGCTGTTTACATCTGATAAGGATAACCCCAAACAAGGAGTGGTAGAGCGGGAGATGCTGTCACTGTCCAGCTCTCAGCTTCTTCAAATTCCTTGATTATTATAATTTCTGTCCAAATTACATTTCCTCAACCTAAGATCAGAAAAAAGAGAATGCTACCTTTCAGGTGATTATCCTAGGGAGAAATATTTAGTGTTTCTTTTTCTGCTGGGAGACTTGTTTAAATGATTTTGTTAAATTAAAATTTTGATCATAAACACCAGCCTTCGGAGCCATGAGCACTCTTCCGGTCAGCATAAATGGAAACGATCAACCCAAGAGTGGATCTGTTCCGTTAACTCCCGAGGACTGGGTAGTGGGGGGACTGAATCCTTTAGTTGAGGCCAAAACGATTTTGAATCGAACCATCCAGTTAATGTTCTTCATGTCCTTTAGGAGAACAGTCTGTGGAGCCTTAGGTCTTTAGTAGAGACTAACATAGGCAAAAAGAAAAAGAAAAAAGAAAGAAATAAAAGCATCACTTAGCAATGTAAAACTACACAGGAAATGAAAGATGTTAAACAAAAGTGGTGTCCCAAAAATTACATCATGGCAAACTTACAATGAGGAAAGAATATTCAGTTACAAAGAAGCTTTTCTTATTGTGAAGGTTGTTGGGTTTTTTTCAAACGTTCAGTTCCACTTGCAGAGCAATGACTTCATGTTATTTGATGGCCTCTATCCAGACCATCTTCCAAAACCTTTCCCCCAGGGGCAGTTTTAAACCTCTTGGCTACCTATAGCCCTATCCACTTTATCTCTAGTCTCCCCCAACCCCCGACCTTAGGTCTTTATCTCCTATCACTTCCATACTTTTAATCCTGAATATTAAATCATGATGAGCGGCTCTTGACTTGCCAAGGAAAATATCATTCGTTGTTTCCTATTTTGCAAGTTACATACCATCCCATTTTCTTTCAGATGCCATCGTTGTAACTCAGCTTTAGTGTAAACCATTTTGTACTCATTATACAAACCTTAGGGATTTACCTATTGTGCACAACATAGAACAGGGGTGTTTCATTTTTTATTTGCATTGGAGCTGTTTCTTTGAATTTCTTTATTTTCATAGAATTCCATCACAAAATTTTTAGATTTTTTACAACAGTATCAAGGAATAGGAAAATTTCTTCCTCATGGTCTAAAGCAATCACTACGTACCATTATTTCAGCTGTTTAAATGAAACTATCTGCCCAAAAGTATGGTTATAAGTTAAAGATATTATTTTACTTCTAGTAGTTCAAGCAGTTCTTTGCTGTTTTTTAGCTGTTTGCTATTTGTTCTAACCAAGAGTTCCACATCTCATTAACTGGGTTGCTCACTGATTGTGGTTAAAAGTACAAATAGAATTACTGAATATCAATCATTTTGATACCCAAGGACATTAAAAACCCTCTAAAGGGTATTTTCTTAGTGTAATCCTCCGGTAAGTTGTTTGTGATAAATTGAATTAAAATTTCAAATGTGGTGAAAAACATAGAATGGATGATAAGTTAGTCATTAGAAACCATCCAATAGCATAAAAGCGGGAAATTTGAGGCCCTTACTATTCGAAATCAGAACCTAAGTCTGGAACTTTATGCCATGTTGCCAGATCCACACTAGCAGAGTGAAGAGAAAAACTGAGACAATTATCCACATAATTCAGACAAAAAATTAAGATCCAAACCCAAACAGTTTTGCCTAAATAATCTTGTGTTTGAATACTTTTTTGCCTGAATTGTTTGTCTCAGTTTGCCACTTCATTTTGTTAGGCTAGATCATCATTAAAAATTACTTTTATAAAAGGTAAAAAGACATCATCTTTTTTTTCGACTTGGATCTTGTACTTAGTGTATTCATATCTGAAAGCTAACTTATCAGAAGTTCTTTAATCCCGTGGCCCTTAAAAGTTTTGCATTTTTTTCTGAAGCAATATAAAAAATGCTTATGGTGTGTATGCAAGCTGCTGTTTTAATTAACTTTCCTGAATTTCAAACATCTATATTTTACTCTCTTATATGCTTTTAACTAAGGTATAGTAGATGCATTTTTGCTTCAATACTAATTTAAGGTGTAATATTCATTTCTTTAGAGAACATTTTTGTTGTTGTGCATGCCTAGTGTTTTGTACGTTGTATATTGCATTCAGAATATTTTTTTCCTTCTCACCTATCCACAATGCAATGCCGTTCCCATGATGCACCTCTGCTTGCTGTTTACCTGTATGTTAATTCGCTTGAATCCCATTGGCCCACTGCCATCATGTGCTCGCTGCCTGTTATTAAAAGACTCAGTCGACTGCCAAAGCAATGAAGCGACCTCTCGAAGCATCTGTAGACCTGGTACTTTGACCTTTCACCTTTCGCTTTGCATGTAGCTTTTCAGAAAACCATCTGAGATTTGTATTACTTGTAAAATATTGGTTGCCAACAATCTTATTATTAATTAATGAAAAAAATTCAATAAGGTGTTTAGCTGTCTCATTGTCCTATGTAATATATGAAATGAATTAATCCTAACAAATTTTAATACCTCTTCCAAAAGAGTGAAGCAAATTTAAATTACTTGGCTCAGAAAATGCTCATTATAATTCTAATTAACCTTTAAATTCAAGAAATTGCCATTTAGTTAAAGCAAAGAATAGGTATTAATAATAACACAAATGCTTCTCCCCCACCCCCCTTAGAATAGTTTAACTCATTTTAAAAGCTGAAGTCATTTTTGTTGTTGCTTGAGAGTTTTTCTTTTCCTTAGTTAAGATGCTACCGTTTTGGGTTACAGAAATCATGCTTTCGCTCTCAATAACAAATTCTCACTCATTCGACATTGCCGCTGTTTAAATTTAAGGTGCATGGCAGAGGCATCTCCTTAGCTGTCATTTTTAAAAAGAATGTGGCAATCGGTGATCTCTGTGGAAAACGGAAGCTGGGTGTACTCTGAGTTACACATCTCTTACCCGATTCTTCACTTACAGGCCTTTCCTCCTGGTGCTCTTCATCCTTTACCAAAGAGACAAGCACTTGAAAAAAGCAACGGCGCCAGCACCGTCTTCAGCCCCAGCGTCTTGCACTACCAGCAGGCTCTCACCAGTGCTCAGCTGCAGCAGCACACGGCGTTCATTCCAACAGGTACGTGCCTGACCGTCCCAAATCCTGTGTCCGTGTGCCCTCCGGTCATGTGCTTTCTTCTCATCCCTTTAAGCTGTTCGGTGGCATCTAGTTTGCTTTGAAAGGTGCGATAAATACAGCCTGAAACTCATCATTGTCCCAGCTGTCTAGATAAATTTACCCTGCTTGGAATGAGAGCTAAAGACGGTTAGGATTCTAAAGCCAAATATTTTATAGAGTTAAGTGACAGAAGGAACCTGTGAGGAGCAAGTAGCAGTTAGGGCTTTTGGTTTCTTGAATTTACACATGCTGTGTAAAACTGTTTATGTAAATAAGACCTTTTATGTGTGACAATTGAAATTTGTCATTAACCCTGAATGACCTAAAAATAGCAAGTCCAGTAAATACTAACCTTTTTTTTTTCTATTCCTATTTAGAGTACTAAAAAAGAACGAGGCTATTCAAATTAAAGCAATCCTCTACTCATATTTTTACATCCATTCTTTCTCTTTCACCATCCTTCTCAACCTCCACCAAGTTCACAAATGTAGAGAACTCTTAGCTTCAGTTTCTAAGCCAATGCCTGATAATATTAGGTGCTAAGGTGCCTTAACTCTGTCATTCCACTCAGCGATGAAATCCATTAATCACAGAATCTTAAAGGTTAAAGGATTTGTAGTGATCTCCTCATCCAACTGATTGTTTTACAGATGAGAAAGCTGAGGCCCCCTAAATGCGAAGTGACTTCCCAAGGTGGCACTGCCAATGAGAAAATGGACCTAGAACCCAATTTCCTTGTGACCAGTCTGATTTACATGACATGACACCAGCCAGCCTCCATTTGTGGAGGCCACAGGGTCCTCCTCTAGAGCGAGGCATAAGACATCCGATAAAAGTGAAGATACCAAAGTGCAATGCATGCCATCCCTCCTCCATTTTTTAACCCACCTCCCTGACCACAGACCTACACACACCATATACAGACACAAAGAGTCACTGTAAACTGACTAGGGTTTTGACTTTGTAGTCTTTGCTAAAAGTAGGGATAATATTTGCAAAAGAAATAAAATTTGCTAGGGTATCAAAAAACAAAAACAAAAAACTGAGGAGTGACTTAGGTCTTAGTGAGGAGACTGTCCATTGAGTTCTTAGCTTGAAGTCCAAATTTTCATCCCATGATAGACACTTGACAGCCAATACAGATGAATAACAATTTTATCAAAAAGAGCCTATTGATCCCAATCCAATCCACTTTTCAGTAAAGTAGCAAATCAGGAATTAACATAGGAGGGAGTTAAATAAGTATTTCTATTGTATTCTTTACATAAAATCTGTATTTTGAAATGAATCATTAACCTCTTAACATCATTTATTGGAGTAAAAATATAAATTACATTAGTAAAGTAGTTCTCAGTATTTAGTTTTCTTATTTTAGTTCTGCTCTTCTCTTAAACTCAGAGGCCTATAGAGTGGGTCTCTAAATCAGTACTTACTGGAGTTCCCATCGTGGCTCATTGGAAACGAATCTGACTAACATCCATGAGGACACAGGTTCGATACCTGGCCTCGATCAGTGGGGGTTAAGGATCTGGTTTTGCTGTGAGCTGTGATGTAGGTCGCAGACATGGCTCAGATCCTGTGTCACTGTGGCTGTGGTGTAGACCAGCAGCTACAGCTCCAATTGGACCCCTAGCCTGGGAACCTCCATATGCCTCGGGTGCAGCCCTAAAAAGATAAAAAAAATAAAAGTTAAAAAAAATCAATACTTATTGGGACTTCAGTCTTGTCCTATTACAAACTTAATTAGTGACATTTCAGTGAAGTCATAGCACAGCAGTAATTGTACTTACAATCCACTTGATATAACATGTTTATGAAATAATTATCAGAAGGTGAACTTATCTTAAGGTCCTGTGTGATTTCTACAAATGTCTTATTTTATAGACCTTGTCACTAGATATTTTACGAGAAAAAAAAATTGTGGGAGAGTACTCAGGGGAAAAAACACAACAGGACAAGTCTGTTTCTGAAGACTGGAGGGTAGTGCCACTAGCATTTCCTGCGAGTGCCTCCAAAACCTGGAGCTAAGCTCAGCAAAGACAAGGCCTCTAACGTGTATTTAACACTTCATTTCAGTAATGACTGATTTGTTAAATCACTGAAAGAATTGTCACTGAAAAATATTTCACCTGGCAACCGTTTAAAGACTTCCAAAGCAAGAATGAATAACGTCCCTTTTGCCCTGACCTGATTATAGTTGATGAAATGCGCTGTTTCTGGGACCCAAAGGCTGGACCAGCTGCTGTGGTTGTGCACTTCTGCCCTCTGCTGGAATCATTAAGAACTGTTCCAATGTGTCCCGCAACCCTATATTGAGTGGCTTTGGGGAGCGGAAAAGTGGGTCCTAACCCTTAATTCTGTGGATTAGAAGTGTTCGCACGTTAACGTGATGTAAACTATCATAGTGAACAAACATGTGGATCTCATGCTCTGAAATGGTATTTCAGCTTCTAAAAAGTTCTCACATGTTTCTTTTAAATAATGAAATAAAATAAGTTTATTAAAAGGAAATTAGCATAACCTTTCCCTCACTTAAATCCATAACAGAAAGTCCAGTTTTCTTTCGGCTCCAGTTTTTATTTCAGGCTTGCTTTCTCATAAGCCGCATTTTCAGCTTAATTTAAAAGGATAATGTTAACAATCATTGTTAATCATTGTGGTTTGAAACCCTGCAGATGAAGTGATGATGTTCAAAAATAATTTCTTAAATTGATAGATGATGGACTTACTGACTTTTAAATGACAGGTTTTGATTTTTCTATAAATACTTTACATTAGCAATTATCATACGTATGAAACAAAAAATATTTTCTGTTCTCCTGGAAGTAGTTACGATTTATTAAAAGGCCATTCGTAGAAAAGTTTTTGACATGCTGCTAAAATTCTCCCATTGACACAATGTAACTTTGAATTTTAGGAATTCTACCTCCAGGCTGTGGAGTTATTAATAAAAAATATGATGCAAAATCTGGGATTCTTCTCCAAAACCATACTAATATAATTATCACCCTGGTTGATACCCTAACACATTTGCAGTGGGTGGGAATTTTCCTTTTTTGATAGGAATTATTTTAACCTCGTAGTTATACTTTTTCTTGGCTATGTTAGGAAAGTGGCAAAAACCATACTTACAAAAATAGCAGCATAATAATTCTTGGCATTTCTCTGACAGGTTTATTCTGAGTTACTGTAAGTGTTGCTAGAGACCGTTATCCCATTATTCTTCAAGATCACTCCACCAGTGGCAGGCATGATTATTTGCATTTTGCAGATGGGAAAACTGAGGCTGTCCCTATGCTGCAAAGTGGAATATATATAATTCATGGAGTTGTCTAGCTAATTCTGACTCACAGATTCTAGAGTTCAAATATTTGTGCAACTGAAGCAGAAAACATTTGAGAAGTCTTCGTTGATAGAATTAGTGCTATAGTGAACTGCTTCTGCCATTCAGAATCAAGACAACCCACTGACTCGCTCCTTGGTTTATTTCATTGTATTGGAAATACAGAATAAGTACAACAAGAAAGTGCAGCACAGATACTGCCTGATGATCAGAAACCGTAAGGTCATCACACATCATGGTGAACGATCTGTCAGTGTATCGTGAAAACCATATCTGTATAACCCCAGCGATATGTATTTATCCCATTCAATTTAGCGAGCAGTGCTTGAACATGTAGTCTGTTCTGGGCTCTGAAGCCAGTACAAGGGATACAAAGGAGTCAAGGCCAAGGCAAAAACTGAAACAATGCAAAGCATGAAGGGCTGCCTTAGTGAGTGGGCAGTTATTTGGGAGTAAAGGAGAAAGAAGCAGCCAATTTGGCTTTCAGATGTGCAAAAGGTAGTGGCAACAAGGGTATGGAGAAAGAAGGACTTTTTAAAGGAGGAGAAAATTGCTTAAGACTTTGAAAGGGAAGTTTTACCTGGGTGGGCGTTGGGAGAGCGGCGCAGGCAGGGGGAGCGGCATGGCTTGGGAGGGTACTTGAGGAGTAGCAAGTCATCCGCTGCAGCTCTAGTATAAAGTACTGAAGAGGCTGGGGGCGGGGGCCAAGAGTGGGATGAAAAGGCAGAAAAGGGGCTTAAAAAGTTGTTCAGGACCCGAATCTGGAATTAAGATAGCCACACACTGCAACTATTATGTGTTTCCAATAGTCCTATCACTTTTAGGACACGTAGAGATGTTCATCGCATTAATCTGATTGAGCATTTCAGCCACCTGCTGAACTGAAGCCAAAGGGCCCGTCCAGTCTTAGCCCAGGGTGGCTGCAGGAGCTGCTGTTGAGGGTTTGCAACCCAGGGTCATTCGCATGTGTCCGAGAAAGGACAGGGCTCTGAGAAAGCCCGTTCTTGCAATGCGAGAAATAACATGGAATTTTTATAGGCATAACTTTAAATCCAGCCATGGTTGACTTTAAAGTGAAATCATTCGCAAACAGGGTACTTTAAGACATTTAGAAACAAAACACACTGCTCCCAATACACTCTCACGGGTGGCTGAGAGCATTCACTCAGTTGACTACCTTCTGTGTGCTCCATGGACATAGACAGACATGAACCTGCCCTCCCAGAGTTTACAGTGGAAGAGAAGTGGATGTTCAGTAAATGCCATATCATAGACAACCAGCATTTTTGTGAGTATAGCGAATGACAAAGTAAAGAGTTCAGTAAGACTTAAAATAGGGAACTTAGTTAAGTAGCAATGTGGAGGTAGGTTAAAAAAAAAAATTGAATAGTTTTTTAGAGAAGCAACGTGGACCTTGAGACCTGGAAAATGATGATGTTAGGCAAAGGGGACAGCTTGTGAGAAGCGCAGAAGTAGGACAAAAGTGTGATAGCTTTGGTTCAGAGATACGCAAGGCTACTCCGTCTGGAGCTGGGTGCCGGGGGAAAGGAGTATAGGATCGGAAGGGAAGACTGTCAGAGACAGGCTGTGGGAACCTTTATCCTAGAAGCAATGAGAAGGCAAGGAGTTATTTCCAGCAGATAAGCGAACCCATCGGTATTTGGGAAGGTCTGCTCCACCAGCAGAGTGGAGAACGGACTAAAGGGGAGGAGGGAGGATAAAGGAAGCAGGAAGTGAGCACGTTGCTGCCCAGCCAAGCCCAGACATAAGGGTGGTCACAATGTGAGAATCAGCAGTAGAGATGGACCAATAGACAAAGACACAATGCATTTTTAGAAGCAGAGTTGCTTTGTCTTACTGCTGAGCTGGACCGGGGAATTTTGCAAGGCAAAAAAGGTGTCAGGGAGAACTTTCGGTTTAGCTACAGCTGCTCCATCAGTGGTGATGCCCAGCAGGAAGACGGCGATGGCTTTTCTTCCCGAAGTGGAGAAACACTGTGTGGGAAAGAGCCGCGCTTGGGTATGTTACGTTTGAGAGGCTTGTGAGACAGCCAAGCAGAAAGGCCAGATAGGCAGTTAGAAAGAAATTCCTGGCGCTCACAGGAGTGATCTGGGCAGGATAAATGACTGTGGAAGCCTCGAGCTCATAGATGGTATTTAAATCCCAGACCGAATGAGACTGTGGAGTGAATGACATACTAGAAGAGAAGTAAGATTAGATGAAAAGGAATCAGACTGAGCCCTGGAAAACTCTAGTGTATAGAGATACAGAGTGTATGTATATGTGTATGTGTGTCAACAGGAAATCCAAGGAAAAAGAGTGATTTCTTATGGAGAGAATAGCCAAGTGCTAAATGTTACCATGACTCAGGAAATTAGATGAAGATGGAAAGCTTCCTACAGATTGCAGAAATACAAAGTTCTTTGATGACACTAGCAGTTTGATTGGAGAAGTGAAAATGAAAGCCAAATTGGAGAGGATGGAAGAATAAATGGGAGTCAGGAAGTGTGTGTAGGTTAACTTTCCAGAAGTTTGATTGTGAAGATTAGCAAGCTAAGGTTGGGAGTTCCTATTGTGACGCAGTGGAAACGAACCTAACCAGTATCCATGAAGACGCAGGTTCAATCCCTGGCCTTGCTCCATGGGTTAAGGATCCTGCTTTGCCATGAGCTGTGGTGTGGGTCACAGACACGGCTCGGATCCTGGGTTGCTTTGGCTGTAGGCCAGCAGCTATAACTCCAATTCGACCCCTAGCCTGGGAACTTCTATATGCCGTGGGTGTGGCCCTAAAAAAAAAAAAGGAGAAAGACAGGATGTCATGAATGGGATTTGGAGATGCTTGTGTGCGTGTTTGGTTGGCTATATTAGCACAAAGGTGCTGAAGCACCCAGGAGTAGCCCAGTTAAATAGCCTCTTTTCCTGACTAGTTAACGTTTGCCTGATCAGAGTGCAGATCAGGCAAAAAGTCTCCCTCCTGTGTGACTAGTTGAGGAGAGAGAATAAAGACAAACACTTCTCAGATTCCTCATTGAGAATCTCAGAAGGCAGTTCTAAAGCCCTTAGTGGGGACACTTACCCTCATTACAAACGGATTCTCTGGCACCCACATGTCACCCAGTCTTTAGTTATCTCAGTCCTTGTATTACCATGATTTTCACTGTAAGGAGCGGAAGCAGAAGTAGGTAATTCCTTTCAATAAGGTCCTTTTTTTCAGTATTCTACAACATACATACTATTCTGTCAGTTTCCTGATTCAAGGACATTAATAAGACTCCCCACCGCTAAGGAGCCATTCCCAAGGAAGAGCTGAAATCCTCCCTCCGTCTCTTCCCCCACCGACTCCCTAGACACCAGCTTCAGATTTCCTAGGAGTCTGGCCAGAGGTCCCCCTCAGGGATCACCTAGTAGCAGCCATAACAAAAGCCCTGGCCCTTGTCCTACCCCAGCCCCAATTCTGCTTTTCCTCTGCGGTGTTAATTGCCAGTCACCATGCTTTTAGCATGAATCTCAGAGCAGAAAATGGGACACACAGACACACACACACACACACACACACACACACCCCATTTCGTAATAGGAACTTCAAGTCTTTCTGCATCGAGGGCTTTTAAACAGTCATCTAAAATTCACCTGACCCGCAACCCTTTGATTTAGAGGATACAGAATCCTAATTGCTGTTTTCATTTTCATATTGTTGCTGATACCAAACATTTTACAATTCAAAAACAAGCAAATTTTTAATGCGCTGAGGTCAGTGTGATCTAGTGAATACAAAACCTGACCTGGATTTAGGAATAGAATTCTATTTCTAGCCTCACCCCTGACTCCCACCATGCATGACCTTGGAGTAGTTACTATGCCTCAGATTTTTCATCTGTAAAATACCCACTTCCTACCTCAGAGGATGAACTTGAGAATGTCTGTAAGATACCGTGTGTGATCTTAGAGGAAGGAGACGGCTGCATTATCACATGTCATTCTTATTAGAATCACATTGATGGATATGAACCAAAAGTGTGAAAAGCAGTCTAAGGAGTGAACGCTGAATAATATTGGCTTAAAATAAGTCCAGATATATTTGTGTCCGCACTGAAAATGTGAATGACTCTCAAAGACTGTTCACTAACCCTACTTATTTCTGGTTGTGCTTCAATCTCACTTTGAATGTTAACTCTAAACCGCTAACCTGTTTCTTTCCCTTTATCCACTTTTTTCCACCTACCATTGCATGACATGCAGGGTCAGTTTTGTGCATGACACCCGCTACCAGTATTGGTAGGTTCCAACCTTTTTTATTTGTCTTTTCTATTATGTACAGTACCTTCACTTGCTTGAGATTGATTTCAGAGATGATAGAAATGCTGTAGGAACCGGTAGATCTGAAGGCTTATTTGGCTTTAGAGTTAACGTATAGGGCTTAAAATGTCCTTGTATATTTAAGAGGATGACTGTTTCCACGTGACTATAGAACAACCACTACGAAACCACAGTTACAAGTCTGCTGTTTAATGATCTGTATTTTGTTTCTCTTTAGAGTTTAAACCATTTAGCATAAGAAAAACAAACAAAAGAGCTTCCTTTATCAGAGAGGCAGGCTAATTTCATCAGTGTTTTAAAGTTTCTTGTGGTGTGCCTTTATCTCCTCTTTGCTGTGTGTTAGAGTTATCAGAGTTTCCCAGAAGTATTGATTTTTAAAAGATTATAAATGGATGTATTTTGAAAACAAATGTCTCAACTGCCTTGCTGTATTACCCTTTTTAATTTGGTGTTGACTTATTTGTGGTGGGTATTTGTATTTCACCACTCCCTTAGAGGTCACCTTTTCATAGTACAGTCACAGCTGTCCCCACGTACTCCAATGCCTTGGAACAAAAGTCTGTCTTAAAGACATATGGATTAGTTCTATTTAAAGAAAAAGAAACATTGGCAAAATTTGTCTGGCTGTTTCACAGTGACTGTGTTAGAATTTACATCAAGGCCGTGGTTTTTGTTCTACTCTTTTTAAAACCACAGTCCCCAATAATTCTGGTTCCAAAAGGCAGCCCCAAATTGACGTCCCCACCCCCAATTCAGCTGAACCACCGTTACTTCCAAGAAAATTCTAACCCAAAGTAAGCCTACATGTTGAGCCTTTGATGTTTTAGGATGATGACTGAAAATGAATAGTACATATTCTTGCTTCATTTGGACGTTAGGTTTCACGTTTTTAGAAGCACCCTTTCTTATGCGCACCACAGACTCTGAATTGGGAATGATCTATTGTTCGAAAGAAAATGTTTATAAATACATCAACCAAAGTAATCTGCTTTGGCCTTTCTGGGAATCACTGATTTTGTTTTAAAACTTCCTTTAATTGTACCTGTAATAAGCTATTTTCCCTTTTTTATTTCTCTCCCATGCTTCCTTGCTTTGCATTGTGATTGCATGCCATCTGCTGGTTTAACCCATGATGGCTTGCTGCTGATATTCACCATGCCAAAATACCACTTCTCTTACCATAATGCTACACCCTCCTGTTCATTGCTCCCATGGTTCCCCTCCTGAAAGTACCCATGATGCACAGCGCTACGTCAGCCACTGTCTCTGCAGCAACAACTCCTGCAACAAGTGTCCCCTTCGCAGCAACAGCCACAGCCAATCAGGTTTGCTCCTTTTAAAGCTTTCTTTCACAAATCCCAAACTCTAAATGAGTGCTGATATTTAAAAAAAAAATTCTCGGTGAGAATTTTTTTTTCATGTTTATCCATCAAATTTTATTTTTTTGATGAGTTTATAGCCAGCATTTATGGACAGGTTGCACTTATTTAGAGTTAACATTTACTGCCAATAATGATGTAGCTATGTTTTGTGTTGCACTGTTTGTTTTCGTACCTAATATTGTGTAATTAACCTGACAGGCTTAAATTCCTTTTAGTACAGAAGTACGTATCCAGTGGTTTGTGAATTGCCACCGAAAAATTGTAAAACACACGCCTGGGGGTGCTTCACAACTGGCTCTATTTTGAATCAGTTCACACAAACCCTCTTGTCTGTTGTGGAGGAGAAAAGACACTGCTCCGCTTAGGAAAGTCTCTCCTTTTTTCTTAGTGGCAAATTTGAGGGTCGAGCGATTCTTGTCGACATTTTCACCTTGAGGTCCCGTGTGGCCCCAAACTCACTCGGATCCCACTGTATACTCTGTTCAGAAACTGGCCTAAGAGCCAGGCCATTTCTTCAAGAAGACCAACAGGCCACCGAGTTCACAAAGGCTGGATATAAAACTGATTGGGACGTTTGATTCCTTTGGATTAATGCAGGTGCCAATAAGACCGTGGGGTGGACCATTTCTCCATGAGGGCCGGTTGGTGGTGTCCCACTCTTATCACAGGCTGTCTGTAACCCTAAGCCCAGCCAACCGGCATGCAAACATGTGCTCCTGTCACAGGGAGAGGATTAGGAGCATAAACTCTCACCTCGCCCGGAAATCACTTTATTATTATGCTTGCCTTCCCTTCACAGAAGAGCAGTTTTGCTTTTGTCATTAGCGTATAGTTTCGTTTTTTTTTTTAAGTCAAATCAAGTGTACTAATAAGAGATGACAAGATATACATAGCCAGAGGCTGGAGGGAAGGAAGGTCTTTTGGAGACATTGGGAAGAATCATGTCTGGGCATAAATGGCAGATTCCAGGGAATTCCTGTTATGTCTCAGTGGTAACGAACCTGACTAGCATCCGTAAAGATGCAGGTTCAATCTCTGGCCTCGCTCAGTGGGTTAAGGATCCAGTGTTGCCGTGAGCTGTGGTGTAGGTTGCAGATGCGGCTCGGAACCGGTGTTGCTGTGGCTGTGGCGTAGGATGGCAGCTGTAGCTCCGATTGGACCCCTAGCCTAGGGACTTCCATATGCTGAGGGTGCAGCCATAAAAAGCCAAAAAAAGAGAAAGAATGAGGCGGGGGGGGGCAGATGCCAGACTGCACTGTGCATGTGGGAAGGGGTGATTCATGTGCCTTTCCCTGTTCTAGTGAAAAAGTGATTCCAAAGCTACAGGTTTCATCACTGAAAAGACAGGTGTAAATGCACTTGAATGAAGGAATTTGAAAGAGTAAAATCCTGAGAGCTCCTCCCGTGCCTTCCAAATTGTGATAAAGCAGAAAAGAACGAGGAGGAAGCGGGGAGAGGCAGTCAGAGGCAATATCAGCTACTGACAGTGCTCAGCTCTTCACTGGCCAGCTCAAGGTGCCAACTTCCCTCTTAGGATAGCTGACCCAGCTTCCAAACAGATCTAACAAAGAACAGCAAATACGTGTCTTAGCTGGGAAGGTTTTTTTTTCTTAATGATGGGGTGGGAAAAGGGAGAAGCAGTGTTCATCCTTCCATTATTAGCATTATTCAAAGCACCTCTTTTCACTCGGTTATTCCTAGTCAGGGAAACTGGAAATGCTTCTTTGTGACTAAGTCCTGCCTTCTTTTTGTGATTTTTTTTTAAACATTTTTTGGTTACAAAGTCCCTCCATAAGAAAATAAGCTTAAAGTGTAATATAACTTCCGTTACAATGGAATTAAGCCTTTATACTTTATGGCAAGGTAACCACTGCTAATACAGAGTGCTCTTTCCTATGAATGGAAAGGAAGTCAAGATAAAGAAATACTTTATAGTTTTCGGGTAAATTCCTTTATAATGATAAGTTCTAGACTGTGTGTCATAAGCGGTTTTCCAGCCTAGTGATTTTTTGGCTCCATCTGGTTCTGGCAGAAAAAAAAACATTGCACGATTGTATACATGAGTGTAGGTTTATGTATGTGTGCAGGTAGGCAGAGACAGGAAGCATGGACTATTCAGAAGCTAAAATATCTCTCTCTTTTTTTTTTTTTTTTTTGCTTTTTAAGGCAGCACTTACAGCATATGGAAGTTCCCAGGCTAGGGGTTGAATCGGAGCTGTAGCTACTGGCCTACGCCACAACCACAGCAACATGGGATCCGAGCTGCATCTGCGACCTACACGACAGATGACGGCAACACCAGATCCTTAACCCACTGAGCAAGGCCGCATCTTCATGGATCAAACCCACATCCTCATGGATCCTAGTCAGGTTCACTAACCGCTGAGCCAGGAAGGGAACTCCCTAAAATACATCTTTTTACAGCAGAGTGTGATTGGTTAAGGAACTAACAAGTTAACTTCAATTAAATACAAATAAGTACAATTACAGGAGTACCTGGGAGTAGCTTCAAGAATTCTAGATTCTGCATTTTGCAGTTTTTCGGCTGTAATCGTTGCTGGACTGCATTTCAATGATAAAGAAGAGAAATCATTTAGCAGCTCTTGACGGGGGTCTGCCTGCACATAAAAAGAGCAGAAAAAGAAACAGTAGTAAACATATACTTTAAGATATAATATTCTTAACGTCTTTTCAACAAGTTTCAAAGAGCAAAGCAGCTACAAAAGAATCTGGAAATTCTTTTAGGGCCCAAGAATTCAGAATTCAGAGATTTCTGATGACTGTAAAATGGCAAGTTTCCATCCTGTTGCCATTTTACCCTTTAAGCTCACACTGAATCATATCCGTGTGAATTACATGTCACTTAAACAGGACGGATCTGTTTCCCCCGTTGTGAAAGGAAACCTAGAACTAGGTAACCTCCAGCCTCCCAGTTCTAAGGTTCAGCAAACCTGTGGTTCCTTAGCTGTTGTCCTGGGCCCACAGTGTGCAGTCGTAAAGGTAATAAACAGGATAGAAAGCGGCGCTGATGATTTCAGGGTCCCGGGAATGACAGCACCCTTCCCTCTCTGTCGTCACCGAGAAGCCTGTCTTTAACACACAGTCGGGAAGGGTTCTGACAGTTCTCCAGTTCCTTTGATCAGTTTAGACCATCAGTTCAAATAGTTCAAATCCCATAGGTCTTTGCAATTAGATAAAAGTCGTTCCTAGAAGAAAGAAGATGGACCAAAACTCCCCTGACAGCTCCTCCGGTCCATTGTTCCATTACGTATTGTCCCCATGCTAAGTCAGGATGAGTAGGCGACACATCTGTCAATTCTACTCCCAGGGCTTAATTGAGGCATCAGCATGAAAGTTTCAACTGAACTTAGACTTGAGGCTTGAAATTAAATGACGACAAAATCCAGATACTTTTGGGGAATAGAAGATCATTTTTGGTTATTTGGCTGTAAAGGTAGAGATAGAAGCAAAAATACAATATAAACTAATTTACTAACAGCTATTTCCTATTTCAGGTAAGGTCTTTGGGCCTTAATACACAAATTATACCTAATAATAATAACGCTATCATTTAAAAACGACTTACATGGGCAAGATGCTATTCTAAATGGTTTCTCTCATAAATTGCATGTTATATATCCTATATCTTTTACATAAAAAAGCATATATATGTAGAAGATACATTCACTTAACCCTTTTTTTAAGGGTTAAGTGTTACAAGTATGATTATTGTCACCCCCAATTTATAGATGGTAAACTGAAACAAAGGTTAGCTCCCTTAGCCAAAGTTAAGCATCTAATAAATGGTCGTGCTGGAATTTAGATGCAGGCAGTTTGATTTCAGAGGCCTTGTGCTAAACCATCATGCTACACTGCCTCACTCTACAATTATAAATAAACGAAAGTCACTTCTTCCACAAAACTATTTTTAAAGTGAAACCCAAGAGCAGCAAGCTCTAGTGCTTTCGGGGAAAAGGGAGCCCTGCTAATGCAGCTCAAAATAAGGTGAATCCTAAGCTGGGGAGAGGAACTGAATCTGAGCAGAGCTGCGAGCTAGTTCTGCAATAGCCAGGTCATGTTTAGAAAGCATGTACATAGTTGATGTATAGTGTATTAATTATAGGATATAACCATTGATTAATATTCTGTGTAATATTACAATCAGTGAGTAGACTGAAAATTATGAATAATTTCTGTGCAATTAGATGAGAACTAAGGCGAGAAGTAAAAAGTGAAAGCTGATCCTTGGGCTTCTTTTGTGTGAATCATGGCCTTAGACTTTACTCTCAGGCTCTGCCAATCATCTCACAAGTAGCCTGGAGACAAGGGAAATCCGAAATGAAAATGAGGGTACCAGATAAGCCAGTCAATTTCAGTCCATTAACGGAAGGTCGGAATGTATAAGTTTACAGATGCCTATATTGAGACCAGTTTAGAGTGTACATGAAAAGAGATAAAGATCAACCGCTTAGTATATGGATTACCTAGAATTAGTCATGTTATAAGAAATTTTATTTAATGAAGTGAGAGTGCAAATTAAAATCCCTCTAACTTGAATTATTGCAGTATCTATCCTGCCATTGCTTTATTATTTTTTTACTTCAAAACTACATTCTAGGAGTTCCCCTTGTGGCTCAGTGGTAATGAACCCAACCAACTAGCATCCATGAGGACTTGCGTGATCCCTGGCCCCGCTCAGTGGGGTAAGGATCTGGCCTTGCCATGAGCTGTGGTGTTGGTCGCAGACGTGGCTCGGATCTAGTGTTGCTGTTACTGTGGTGTAGGCCGGCAGCTGCAGCTCTGATTCAACGCCTAGCCTGGGAATTTCCATTTGCAGTAGGTGCAGCCTTTAAAAAAAAACACAGACAGAAAACCAACAAAAAACCTATATTCTATTTCAAAAAAGGAGAAAATAATTTCCAAGTAATTTTAAATCTTAGTTTCCTCATTGATATACAGAGATTATTCAGTTTACCTAATAACGTCCTTGAAGGCCCAATTAAAATACAATTTATATGCAGTCTTTCCCTGAGCCCCCGCAGCTAGAATTTGTTTTTCTAGCCTCTGATTCCACAAGGACTTTATCTGCATGTTCCTTAAAGCATCATCATTAGATAGATGGAATGACAGCACAGATGTACAAAGGCCAGGAAGTGTAAAGCTTAGCAGAGAAAAGCTAATAATCCAGTTGCTCAGAGCGCCAGTTTTCCGGAGTGACTGCAACACAAGTTTGATTCCGACTGTGCAGGACCTTAAATGCCAAGGTGAAGGGTTCGGCCACTGAAGGTTTTCAAGCAGAAACTGACAGAACAGAACTCCAGGGAGAACGAGCGGATTTTGGAGTCGAGGCAGGAGAGTCTGCAGAGACCACTGAGAGGTTTTAACAGCCTAAACTGGGACAGTGGCAGCTGGCAAGTGGCCTTGTTTGTTTTGCCTTTGCCTATTACAAAGGGAGAGACACTTTTAGCCAAAGAGAAATGTAAAATCTATTCCATACCTGGACAAAACCTGTCCTAAGAAATGTGACATGGCAGTCAAAATGAAATTTGGGCTGATAGGAACAGTTAACCACAGGAAGCTGCCTCTGGAGGCCCAGAACTCAGTCCCATCAAGGACAGCGTTTGGGTGGACTCCCTGGTCAGATGCCACCTGGGTGCTTTTACCCCTGCCTGTGGCTTCCTCTCCCTGCCTCGGGGAGGCTCCAGGCCCACAGGAGCCCCAAGACCCCCCAGGCCTTTGCAGGGAAGAAAGGGTGCCTTCGGGTTTGGAGTGAATCCCTGTTGTCTGTCTACAGTTCCTCAGCTAGAGCTCTGTGGACTTCCAGGGCGATTGTTCATCTACTTCCGCCCGGGTTGTGAGTCCAGGCTAGGAAGAAAAATTCTCACACATTGACTATTGGGAATATTTTAATGGAGCGCCCCAAGCAACACCTGTGAAGCTGGTGACATCAAATTATATTTCTGGCAATATGTCAGACACTAGTCACATCTCCAAAAAGTGCTGATTCATGTTCACAATTATGGCCTCATTCATCGTCTTGTCTCATCTTCTGAATCCTCCCCCACAGATGAAACCCATTCAACAGAAAAGTTGGCCTTGGGAAGAGCTTACTGAAAATTAGTTAATAATATATCATCCATTCCTAGACCTCCATTTACTGGGATATTTGATAAGTCAGAAAATTCCGTTTTCCAGACATGCCTGATATGTTTACTCTGTATTGTAATTTCAGCAATATCTTACCAGAGAAATCAAATAATTACATGCAACCAAATACATATATTATGCTTTATCTGGCCTTTTACAGATTACTGAAGAGAGATGAGAAAAGTTTTAAAAGCACTGGATTTTACTTATTTCTCACTTATAAATGTGAGCACAACTTCAAAACTATTTGTATGTAGATTCTTGGATATCTGTCTAAAAAGTAACAGTAAATCATCCTGTCCTAACCAAGAAATCTAGAAAGGTGAAGCCATGTTTTACTTATTCTCTTATCTCAGGAGTTTTATAAAATATCTATTGTTCAAAGCCATCTGTTAGGACTATATTCAGACAAATGTAGGAAGCATTAAATATTCCCCGCTATTCACCACTTGACCCATTTGGAGCCTGTGTTTTTTTTCACAACAAATATCTTGGTTCTGCAAAAGCCCCAGCGTGGGAAGAGTCGACCCCCATCAGCTCCCTCTCCCAAAATACACAGGAACGCGGCCTGCCTCCTTGTCAGATTACCAAACTGTGAACTACTCCTTTCTCACAGTTTGCTGGGTCCTGGGAACAGATGACAGAAAGCAGCTGGGCCCCAAGTACACGGTGCTCCAAAAAGCCCTGGACAGCAACTATCTGAATCCAGCCCTTGTACATAGTACTCAGAGAGTTCCCTTGTGGCTCAGTGGGTTAAAGACCTGGTGTTGTCACCGTTGGTTACAGCTGTGGCACGGGTTCGATCCCCGGCCTGGGCACTTCTGCATGCCATGGGGGCAGCCAAAAAAAAAAAAAAAAAATACAGTGCTCAGGCTATCTCATCATTGTAACAGTGCTAAAGCCATCTCTGACTTTGTGCTGATAGTCTCTAATTATAAAGGAGGGTTCGGGTTCAGCAGTGATCTGGTTGCTCTGAATGAGGCAGAGCTGCCATATCAAATACTCTGTGGACAGAGAGGTCGTGCGTGTGCACACGCGTGTGTGTAGAGGGGGAGAGATGGCAGAGGGAGGGGGAAAGAGGAAGACTGATTGGAGCCTGATATATCGCTTAAAGTAAAAAACAAAACAATAAAAAGTCGCGCCACATGCATTCAGTTAACCGCTCTTAGTTCAGGCTGCTTTTGGCCATTCGAGTCTAAATTCTGTGGTACAACGTGTCTAGGGCTTTAGGATCCAGACTCGCTAGTTTGGTCCAAAAATGTTTTTAGGCGTGAAAGCACGGAGAGGTGGTCTCTGTGTCTTAGGTGGACTTGGGTCTAGGAGAGCCACGTAGAGGCAGATTATTTTCTCTCTTGGAGAAATCAGAAAATAAGAAAAAAGACCTTTTATTTTCCTGCCTCAGAAGCAGCCGCTTCTTTGCAGAACGCTACCGTGAGGTTTAATTAATATGTGTATTTGCAGTCTCTCCGAGGAAAGGCTAAGTTATGTAAGTGTTGTAATCTAGTACATTTTCATTTTTCATGAATAATTTACATCTCGTGCTGAGAATCTTGGGTAGAATTCTTTTGTCTATAGCACCTAAAGACATATTATCAGTTCCAGTTTTGTGCAGCTGAAGAGAAAATGTCAAGTGTTCTTATGTGGGACTTTACTGCCTGGTGGATTGTCCTACTTATTATATCTCAAATCCCATCCTCTTTTGCATTTCGGGGGCATTTGGAGGAATCTCTTTAGATTGAAAAGTCATATTCCCAGGAGTCCCTTGGCTTTTGTGGACGGTAATCAAATCGTGGTCAGTTTTTCTAATTTTAGGTTTTCTCTTTTGAGAGGCCTAAGTACACAGTTTATCCTGTATGTGTTTATTTCCACCTCTGGATTTGCAAGGGAAGAGAGATTAGGTGGAAGACAGTAACTCTGATCCACTGCCGAGGGTTGAAAGATGAATGGGGTCTCATTCTCAATAAAAGCTGCTACGAACGGAGTCAAATAATTGTGATTTATAGGCATTTACCTCCCCAAGTTCTGCCGCCGCCTCCTGCCTTCTCTCACTTCCACCTGCCTGCTTGGGGAAGCTGCCAGCCTTGCAGTGTTGGGCAGGTGGGGAGGAGGGGTCCTCGCTCCCTCGTGATACAAGGAGGAGTCAGCGAGCCTGTCGCTCCGCTTACCAGATATGATGCCACCATGAGTCAAAGACAAACTGGCCTTAGGGCTGGCCTCTCTGCTCTTCCTGGCATTCCCTCTGGGCCACGTCACTGGAGGCAGTGGCTTCCAAGGTCAGACCCATCTGCGTCTGCTAAACATCCTAGAGGCCACCGGTGTGGGGAGGTGCTGAAGGTACCTGGGAGCTCACTGCCTAGTCCAAGAGACAGAAAGCGGTCAGACAGTGTCACGAAGTGAAATCATCAGATACGTCAACGTTACTGCAAGGGCCTCACCCCTGAAGTGGGGGGGTAGGTTCTGAAGATTGTATAGGGATTAGATTAAGGAACAGACAGGGTTGATCCTGAGCAGGGTGAAATTTTCAGGGTGGAGCTGGGGCGAGGGGACCCAGCGCTATGCTTTATGTGTGCTCTCCCATTTGACCCTGCTGGATGGGTCCCATCCCCCCTCCTGAACATGTGAAGGAATCAAGGCTTAGATTTGGCACTGGCCCTCATCAGTAGAAGACCCTGCATTTGACCTCAAGACTTTTTGATCCTGAACTCAGTGCTTCCCTGATCCCACTTTCTTCCCCAGTAGCCTGCGTGGCTCAGACAGGAGTTTCAGAATCGGCCTTGGACTTTATCCCGCGATAGATGCAGAAGGAGCAGCTGTTACATCAGCTCTAAAGAGGGGGGACACTGAGGCTCACATCCACCAAAGGCTACACTGCAGGGCGTGAGTGAAGGGGAAGACACATTGGGGCGGTACTAAAAATATTCGAGAGGCAGCGGAGAGGGCTCAGGTTCCCAAGGGCCACTGAGGCGGGATGAGAGCAGGTCGGCAAGATGCTAAATGAGAGACTGGAATCACTAATCAACTGGCCGCGAACGGGCAGGCGTGAGCTGGCATGGCGTTAAGTGCAGGTGAACTGATGAGGAAGCGGCCTCATTGATGATATCGTGAAACTGGGAAAGGGAGAAAAGCGCAGATGTGGGGGGAGGATGAATACAGTCATCCCTAGATATTTGTGAGGGACTGGTTCCAGAACCCCGACTGATACCACGATCCGTGAATGCTCAAGTCCCTTTTATAAAATGGCACATTTGCATATAACCCACGCGCACGACCTCTCTTTAAATCTTCTCTGCATTACCTAATACAGTGTAAATGCTATGTAAATGGTTGCCCGTGCACAACAAGTTCAAGTCTTGCTTTTTGGAACTTTCTGGAATTTTTTTTGAATATTTCCTATCCAAGTTTGGTTGAATCCACGTAATGCAAAACCCACAGATCCAAAGGAGGACAGACTGTAATCGACAAAGTCAGAAAGATTCAGGGATGCAGTTTGATCCTTTTCTCTCCCACTGGCTCTTTCCAATTTCTGCAGTATCTAAGGATTCACCAGTGTTCCGCTCCCTGCCACAGCAGCTGCTACAAGGCGTCTCTCCCAGTGACTTACAACAAAGGATGAGCCCTGTTGACCTTTCTCCACTTTTATTTGTACTATAAAGGACAGATTTGCTGACTGGTATTCTCTGACACTGGTTTATGAAAAAAACTAGAGCTAGTCTAGCATTTAGACCCCATCGTGCTGTGGCATCACATATAATGAATGTGCTGGAGCTGTCGGTATGTTCTAACTCTTGGGGATCAAGTTATATTATTCTTATAATCACTCCCCTTGCTCTGGAGTTTCAGAGATCTCAGCCTTTATGTCCTTGTAATCAAATACAGAGACTCTTCACTATTTACTACAATGCATTTCTGGACGCAGCATGCTTAAGCTGATCATGGTAAAATGTCACTCATTTTCCCAGTCACTGTTACGCCAGGTACTGCAGGTCTGACTCAAGACCTGCATTAGCCACATCAAAGTTAGGAAAGGCGATAAGTCATAAGAGCAAACTGACCACAATCGTGCCGTACTTCTACAATAACCAAAAAAAAAAAAGGAAGGATGATGCAAGCTACATTATAAATGGGGACAAGATCCCAGATCAGCAAAGTGGCTTACCCAAGTCACGTAAATAATAAGCGATCCAGGACTAGAACCCAATCTTCTGTGTCCTGCCTAAGGGTAGTGCTTTTTCCCTTCCCCCACCCTGCCCTCCTGAGAAGGAGCTTTAAATGATCATTAACAAGGCCCCAAAGTACTACAGAGCATATGGACAGCACAAAGACAACACAGCATCTCTTTGTTAGTAGGCCCTTACCAGATGCCAGACCTTGGGTAAGCTTTTATATGAATTATTTCATTAAAAACCAAAATGGCCCAGTAAGGGACTGTTCTTACTCCCAATATACAGATAAGGAAACTGCAAATTTGAGAGTCTGAAGAACTTGTTCAAGATCATCTATTAAGTGGCAAAACCAGATGTGTGCCTCCCCCAAGCTCCTAACCTTCCATTTTAAAATGGAGGAAAGGACCTAGAACGGTTAAGAGACTCACTCAGGGCTACGTAAGGGGTTAGAGGCTGAGTCCCTAACACCACGCTTAGCCCTCTTCCCCTCCTTCAACATGCTGGATCTACGTTTTCTTGAGCAATTGATAGATTTGCTCCCTCCTCAAAATTGACAAAGGTTTTGGAGGATTAAAAAGATACCCTGGGATGTTAAACTCAATTCCTTCTTTTTCTCCAAATTTTATTTCTGGCAATAATTTCATAACTCTCCCATTAGTCATTCTTTCAATATTTGTCATTGTTACCCAGAAAGGGCCAGAGAATCACTTTTGTTACGAAGCTTCAGGAGAAAAGGAATTGCTTGAATCGATTCCTTGTGTTCCTCTTATTTTCTTTGCTCTTCTCTGACCCCTGCCACATTAAGGATGACCTTGAACAAGGAAAGAAGTTAAAGCAGGGGAATCTAAGGTGTGTGAAGAATGAAAAGGAAACCCATTGTATTTCTTTGCCTTGGAAAACGATGTTTAAGAGTTGATTTTTTTTTTTTTAACATAAGCTCATAAGTCCCGATTTTTTTCTGCTGTGCATGTGGACCTCTGTGAGAAGAGGTAAAGGTTTGAAAATTGAAACACAGATGTTTATTAGACAAGATTGGATGTACAGAGACGTCCGTAAATAGTGGTTTGCTCTAAGCACAGTGATCTAAGAATTATTAGTAAAATGCTATACCTTGTCAAAATATTCACATTCATGTTCTGTGGCTTAGCCTAGGAAATTAAAGTAGGTGAACTATTACCATATGATAACAGTAGTATTATGTGCTTATTGGCAGCAGGTACTCGTTAATCGTTAACTGCTTTATCTAAGACTTACAGCAACTTATGAGTTAGGGACAGCATCTGATTCCCAGTACAGAGGTGAGGAATACTAGGAATGAAAGATGTTGAATCACTTACATGGTGACACACCTATAAGGCCTAGAAACTGGGTTTGAGCTGGATCTAAAGTTAAAGCATGGGAGATTCTGCCTCTCATAGGATAAAACTTTCCACTGCAGGAGACACTGATCATTGTATGCTACTGGCTGTTGATGCTTTTATCTTAAAAGGTTTTAGTTTGAAAAATGATTAATGTGAATGACAGTCAAGACTTTCATAAATAGTAGAGAAATTCAGCCTGTATTTATTTAGTTATCAGTGACAGGTCAGGACTGACGCACGCAGAAAGGGAGGTGTGGTTGACATTTTAGAGAATCTTAATCTCTTCAAAATCGAGTTTATCACCACCATACACGGAGTGTCATACAGATTATAGGATATCTAAATGCACACTATTATTGCCTAGTTAGATGCTGAAACCAAATTTTATTTAGAATTATGACTCTTAAACTCAGGGCAGGGAACCAACATTTATCAGAAATCTCTATTACATATTAGACACTTCAAACACATTATTTCATTCAATAGTCAACAGAGCATTGTGTTTTTATCTGTTCTGAATAATGTGCTCAAGATTCAAACAGGTTGGAAGTGGCTGGACAGTTTTAAAATAGGTTCGCCAGCCTCCAAATTCTGTTCTCTTGTGTCTCCACCATATTTGAATTAAATTGGAACTTATGGTCAGTGTAGGATTGGGATGAAACTCTTTGTATGGCTTCCTTGAAAACTTCTAACTACTGAGTTTGACTGTTGGTTTAAAGGTTTAACCATGTAAGAAGAAAGTTCCAGTAGAAGCAAAGCTTTTTTTAACTCCAAGTTCTGTTTCAGAAATGGTCTGAACATATTGTTAGTTGATGAGACCAACCAGGAAAATCAAATTTCAGTCCAGTAAACGAGAGCTAAAAAAGCTGATTGAGAAAGGACACCCTCTCACCCTTCCCAGGGTGGTAAACTGGAAAAGAACTTCTGTAAAAAAAAAAAAAAACAGTCTACCAGGCTGGACTTTCATTAAAAAAAAATAATAATAATAATTTCAAGAGAGAGGTGTATGATCTTGTTTATGTGTTGTTGGATTTGGTTGGCTAAAATTTTGTTGAGAATTTTTGTGTCTCTATTTATCAAAGATATTGGCCTCTAATTTTCTTTTTCGGAAGTATCTTTGTCTGGTTTTGGTATTAGGATGATGGTGGCTTCACGGAATGTCTTTGGGAGCGTTCCTTCTTCAGCCTTTTGGAAAGTTTAAGAAGGATGGATATAAGTTCTTCTTTGTATGTTCGGTAGAATTCACCTGCAAAGCCATCTGGACTTTGTTTGTAGGGAGTGTTTTTATTACATATTTATTTTCATTTCTAGTGATTGGTCTGTTCAGTTGACCTTTGCAATTTCTTCTTTTTCATTCCTTATTTTATTTGGGTTCTTTCTCTCTCTTCTTCCTGGTGACTCTGGCCAGAGGTTTGTCAATTTTGTTTACACTTTCAAAGAGCCAGCTCTTGGTTTTATTGATTTTTTTCTATTGTTTTTTTGACTCTCTATTTTATTGACTTCCTCTCTGATCTTTATTATTCCCTTCCTTCTGCTGACTTTAGGTTTAAAGAACCCTTACCAGTTTTTCTCCAGTTTCCACAGAACCTTACCCTCACGTAAATCTCAGGTTAAATGAACATCACTACTTGAGAAAGAATATTTAAGCAGCCTAGAGAAGGCAACGTAAAGGAAGTGATCAGAGGTTAATTTAGTTGTAGGTAAAATCATGGACTAAATTCCAAAGTAAGCTGAGGAATTTAATGATGATTCCAGGATGCAAACAGAAAGGTTCCATTTTTAAGCCAAAAATGGGGAGGATAAAAAGAAAGACTAGAGGAAAAGAAGGAAGACGGAGTTAAGTATTGGCCATAAAGGAGAACAGGGAGTTATTTAATGGGTACGGAGTTTCAGTTTGGAACGATGAAACGTTCTGGAGATGGATGGTGGTGATGGTTGCACAACACTCTACATGTACTGGACACAGAACTGTACACCCAGAAATGGTTAAAATGGAAATTGTTGTGCTCTGCATATTTTACCACAATATTTTAAATTTTGGCAAAGGATCCGAATAGACATTTCTCCAAAGAAAGGATTTAGGGCCGGAAAGAAATGGCTAATTGTACTTAGGTTTTTGTTTTATTAAACTATAGTATAAAATTACTCTTTTCACATTAAAAATGCTTTATTGTTGCTGTGTTTTCCTTGAGTTCAGTTTTCATAAACCAGGTGGTTGAGTGCAAATGCAGATTCTTCTTCAGTGATCCATGCGTGTTAGAAGCTGGGTCTAGAAAGTTCCCACGTGGTGCAGTGGGTTAAGGGTCCAGCATTGCCGCCACTATGGTACAGGTTGTGACTGCAGCGCAGGTTCGATTCCTGGCCCAGGAACTTCCACATGCCTCAGGTGCAGTCAAAAAAAAAAAAAGGGAGGAAGCTGGGTCTATTCTGAGGCCTTAACAAAAGCCCACTGCTACTTCAGTACAACACATCTTCATACTTTTTCTCAACAAATATTTATTAAGAGCCCACCATGTGCCATGTGAAATTTAGAATTCTGGGAACACAGCAATGAGTAAAACAGCCCCTTTCTCATGGCGCTTACGCTGTCAGGGGGAATAGGCAATAAACCAACAGGTAAATAATTACAATTGAAGTAATTATCATATAGTAAGGATCACCTCAAAAAGTAGAGAAGCTGAAAGAATGAGCCTAACCACTGAGCTTGGAGGGAGGACAGTTAGTGATAAAGAAAAGAAGACGGAATTCAGGAGTTTTCTCTAGACATTTTCTTCCTTTGCTTTCCGTTTTGCTGTCTATTATAACAGGATATTTCTGGCACTTTCTGAGGCATTATTAGGGAGGACAGATGGCAGCCCGATTAACTACCCACCACTGCAGAGGTGCCAGTGTGGTACAAGCAGAGTGAGAAACAGGCTCAGACGGGGCACAGAGCTGGTTGGTGGCACAAACAAGCCTCTTGAAATTCCTCTCCTGAAGTCTCTTTTTGATTTCTTCTTTGCACCGTTATTTTACACACATCAAGTGGCTTCGTTAATCTCTCTTTCTGTCTCTCTGAAACACATACACAGGCACATGGGCAGAGAACTAAAAGGGGAGAAAACAAAAGTAATTACACTGGGAATTTTGTTAGATGGCAGTGTCACCCTGCCGTTGGAAAGATGCATGAGAGGAGTAAAGTACGCGCAGGCACACGTCCTGTCCTGCACATGATATTAATCGAGTCGTTCTTTTTACCGAATCCCAGAATTTGGTTACTTTTCTGCCTTTAGGGTCTTAAAAGCCAATTCTTAGCAGGCTGAATTATACATTCTGCTCCACTGTTAGAATGAATACTGCGGCCAAATTGTGCCCAGGATTCTAAGTCTAACATAATGGTAGTGGATATAAAGCAGGGCCTTGAGCAGGATCGGGGCCTCAATGCTGAATCCAACGGGAACTTGTTTCTGTGATTCGTCTTGGCCTCATTCTTCAATTTCTTACTGGGCACAAAACCCCATATTGAAAAGAACAGGCTTAGATTAATGCTTTTGTAATTTCTTTTCAGTTGCTGCATAAACTGTTTTTTTAAAGGTATAAAAGAGTTTTCTTAGATCCTGCCTTCATGGCCAGAGGTCACCTTCAGTGAAACACCCTCCAGTATGGGCAGCCTGTGTGATCCCAGAGGGCCTGACATGCTTCACACTTCACTGTATATATTCGAAATATAGTGTTTTTAGAAATATGTTATTACCTTTTCTATAACGTTTTAGAGTATTTTGAAAATAGTACGGCCTAATTGTTATATGTTATTTCTTGAGATAGTAGAGAAATTTATCTTTCCTTAATATGCATACAGTCCCAAAATTTTAAAATATTTGTTCAAAATTCCCTTTGTCACTTGGCTTGAAACTCAAGTCATTTTCCATAGAAACAGTGATGAAATTGATGGTTGGTTCTCCAGACTGGTCCACATTAGTGTTATTTAACTCATGACATTTCTCAAGGGTTGTACTAACAGCATGGAAGAAGCTAAATCCCATGTTCATGGGTATTCCTGTATCTTTGGGATTCAGAAAAGATGCCCACGGCATCTGCTTAACCTATGCCCCCAGACAGCGTGTGATAGAAAAGCCCTTTACCTTCTCCACCTGCGTAGGGTAGAGGAACCATAACCATGATTAGTTCCATGCCTGGAACGCTTGCCGGGGAATGTGTGGGGGGTAGGGATGGGATGTATGGCATGGAGCCAAGAGTGCCAGGTGATGAACACGAAGATAAAAGCTGCAACCTGGTTCTGTGTGGCCACCAGATGCATTCACAACATCCTCTTTCTCATTTTCCTTGGAGGTGCTGCTTAATTTGCCAACTTCTCTTTTTTTCTGGCTGTCGTGTGGCCCTTCCAATCCAGCATTTTGTTTTATTTTGACCTCCTCTGGCACCCGCAGAGCAAATGTGGTCACACAGACCCCCTTTTCCTGAACAAGCACATAAGACTCCTGAATGTGATTTTCTTTTCAACACTTCTACAGCATCAGGGCAAAGCATCAGGAAGAAAAAGTCTCCTCTCTCAAGCGCCTTTACCTTCTTCTGCCTGTATATCAGTTTGGAGATGTATGGATTTTTAGATGATCTGAGGACTTGATTCCCATCTTACCGTGGAAGCGACCAGATTGATCCTCAGGATTCCTTGAAGGGAATTGGGGTTGATTGCAGCTGGGTCTGGTGTGGAGAAGGGGCTCATGATCCAAGCATCACTGCAATACTCACAAAGAGTCTAGATCTTTCCATGTGCCATGGACTCATGGAAAGAGTGGAATCCTACTCAAGTCAAGAATTCTTGTATATATATATTCTGTCCAGAGAATACAAATTGTCAATGTGGACACTGGTCAGTAATCTTTGGTGAAGCCAATGTTATTGCCTTTCATGCAAAAACTCAATTACTAATATATTTTAAATGATATTTCTCACATATTAGAAAGTATATCTGAAAAATCTTTTTGTTTGGATACCACAGAATGGAAAATATTAGACAGACATGAGTCATTAACAAAAACGTCATTGAAAATAGAGGAATTAGGAGTTCCCAGTGGGTTAAGAATCTGACTGCAGCAGCTCAACTTGCTGCAGAGGTGCAGGTCCTGTCCCCAGCCCTGCGCAGAGGGTGAAGGATCCAGTGTGCAGCCATCACTTAAAAAAAAAAAAAAATAGAGGAATTAGGGCTTTCCATGTAAACTTTCTATTTATGACAGAGGGCAAAGCAGTAAGCCTGACTAAACTTCTAAGTTTTGCTAAATATTGTGGCCATGTCAGCCAACCTCAGACTGCCCTTCTCAAGCGTGCAACTGATTGTCATACCTGAGAATTTTCTCCCACAACCCTAAAATATCCCTTTTCTGTATAAATAAAAACCCATTTGGGGGAGTTCCCATTGTGGCTCAGTGGTTAACAAATCCAACTAAGAACCGTGAGGTTGCGGGTTCGATCCCTGGCCTTGCTCAGTGGGTTAACGATCCGGCGTTGCTGTGAGCTGTGGTGTAGATTGCAGACACGGCTCGGATCCCGCGTGACTGTGGCGCAGGCCGGCGTCTACAGCTCCTGTTAGACCCCTAGCCTGGGAACCGCCATATGCCGCGAGTGGGGCTCTAAATAAGACAAAAAGACCAAAAAAAAAAAAACCAGAAAATAAGAAAATCCATTTGGAAAACAAACCAAATATGGTAGAAGACACTGCCCTCCCTCAGAACAATATTCCCCTCCAATGATGAATGTGATTGTTTTTCCAAGTGTCCTCTCATATACCACTAATTTTCTTTGAACTTTTTCTATAACTGAAATTTGCAAATAGTGATGGAACTGGCCAGAGTTCTTGAAAGTGTGCATTTATTAAGAGAGATGGTGAGAATTACTCTGATAACGCATGTTCACCAAGAGACCAAAGGGACCTGCCTTTGACTTTGGTAATTCATAGGACAGGGATGCACAGTGGCCCACACTACGATCAAGTGTAGAGCTCTCTGGCAGCCCGAAATGTACAAGTGTCTGTCTGCTTTGTACAGCTGGCTTCAACCAGAATACTTCTCAAGTGCCACCTCTCAGACAGAATCAGGGAATCTCAGACAGCCGAGGCTGCCATGGATAGGACTGTGGAGTGCCCGGGAGAAGCTGGAGATGGACAAAATACTAACAGTGCGGAGGCCGGAGGCGGGACGGATGTGGGCGGATAGTAGGGGGAACACGTGTGGCGGAGTAAGAAGAAAAAGACACAGATAAGCCTCCTTAGCTTGGCCAAATTTTTAGGAAATTCCCTTCGGTTTTCTTTTTTTTTTTAATGCTATTTTGCTGAAGGAGAGAGTGACATAACCTTTCTTGATTAATTTCTGAGGAAATAAGGCCTTGTAACCATGGGGAAAGATTTCTCAGAAATCTGCCAGGTCTAGAAGTTTTCTTCAGGTGGCATTTTTGTTCATCTGCCATGTTTCCATCCTCTGAGTGATTCTGCCCCCAGCCTGCAGTATTTGTTCTTTGATCCGTATAAAGCGTGGGGTGCGGATGGGGAAGTTTCTTTTTCTTGGCTATTCCTGAATCCTTAACCTCACTGACAGGGTAAGAGAGATACACTGTGCAAGAGGTTCTTTTCCTGCTGCCTCCATTGCTGCCTGTCACTTGTGAGGCATCCACTGGTCTCCTGTTGACACCGACACCGTGGCATTATGTCCTCAGTGAATTCTTAGTTATTCCACCGTACGTGCAACCGACGGTAAATCGGTGTCTCCTGTGTGCCCAGCCCCATCCTTGTTAGTAGGGATCTAAGGAGGAATGAGACGTTGCCCCGTCCTTACGAAGCTCAGTTGGCTATGGACCCAGTTAATGCAGCAGCCTTGCTGGGAGATGTTCGCTTGCGCTCTGGCGCTAGTGGTACCCGGATCCATTGAGATGCCTCCAGATTTCAGCAAGGCCGCACAGATACTCGATCAGGTATATTTTATCTGCCTCTCCAGACTCAACATTGCAAGATAGTCCTGGATGGTTATTCACAGGAGGCTTTAACTCAGCCTTTATTCCTCTTTTCTAATTGTTTCATGGTGTGGATTCATAGAAGCAATTGGTCTTGTCACTGAAATGTTTCTTCCTATCAATTAAACCAAACAGTAAGGTTTCCTATTGAATCTAATATTGAGCTAACATTTTAAAGGATAACTCATCTGACACCTCTGAATGTCTGCAATGAACCATAAGAAGTATGAACATGTCTAGAAGTCATCTAGAAGCTCACAGTCTCCAAAGTCATTTATATGCACATTTCCTGGAGACCAACCATAAGGTAGAAAACTCAGAAAATATTAATACTTGATACCTCTGAAGCACTGGGGAATTATACACTGATTTGTCTTCTTTGCGCCCTCTTGCATGAAGGTTAGTTAGTTCAGCTGTTGGGTTTGTGGTACTCATGCTTTCAAGTTCAGCCTTTCGGCCTCTGCATGGACTGTTTTGCTTCCACATTCTGGTCAGGTCTTTTTCAAGTGCACACCGAAGGTGAAGGCATATGGATGGCTCAGTCTGAGTCCATCATCACCTTGGAGAAGACAAGGCAATATGTATATTTCATAACAGGTGAATCAGTCAAGGGCGGGGCAGTACATTTCTTCTTAGGTAGAGGATACCAGCGAGTCAAGTACCCTGTTCCTCTGGGTGCAAGCCAGATGTCTGAACGTTGCAGGCTAACTCCCTGTTAGACCTCTTCTCTTGATTCGCCCATCATCACCACTGCTGCTCTCTTGGATGATGCCTACGGACTTGGTGGCTGCTTGGCTCAGGAAACTAGCAACCAGGCTCAGTGGCTGTCTCCTCCAAGACAGTAAGGCTCCAGGAGAACACAGAGTGGCAGCTCATAGCTGAATTCAGCCCAAAGAGATGTTTGACCCATACAGAGTTTTCAGTAATGTGAATCAGTGGCTGAATTTCCAGCTTCTTTTGGCAAGTGAAAGGTCAGGCAGTAGAGAGTGCTGATGTCTGCACCGGAGAACGTTGACTGGGTCACTGCTGCTCCATCTCTTCTAGACACAGACCCTTCTATCTGCCACACTTTCCAACTGACCCGCTCACTCGGGCACTTTTCCTGCCTGGCCTCAGGAGCCTTATTACCCAGGCAGTGCCTAACCCATTCCTCTTCGCAGTGAGCTTGACTGCCATTGCATTGAGTCAATGGTAGTTATGGCCCTGGGGGTGCAGGGACTGTCGAATGGCCGCTTATAATGCGTCTGGTGTGGAAACAGCCCATTTGATGTTCTTGGGGGCTATTCACATTTTTGTCTTCAGTAGATAAAGATGAGACTAATTGTGTGCTGGGCTCATGCAGGAGTAATTTAAGGATGTGGATAAGGCAGAGTCATTACATTCTTAAATCCAACCACCTGGAGGAAACGCTCATGGATAAATGGACTCTGTTGCAGCCAACTGAGAATTCTGCATCACAGGTCCTCTTGTTGCAAGTAGAGGGTCCACTGAAGATTTACCAATGCAGTTGTGATTTGAGGTCAGGTGTGTCTTTGTTTTAAAAATACAATCACCGATTTTGTGGGCATCAGCTATTCTCATTTGTGTGTGTTCTCTTAGTAGAAAAAAGAATCATAAAAGATTAGCTGGAATCTTATTTTAATAATTTAATCTCCTTCATCATGGTTGTGTTATATAAAATAATGCTCATTTGAGGGACTAGTTTATCAGACAGATAAACAGAAATATAACTCCTTCAATATACTGTTTCTTTCGTATCATATAGCTTGCCAGGGCTCCTTAGAAGTGACTGGGTGAGTGCTTCTGTAGCTGTAAGCAGATGTGTTTGCAGCGTCTGTCTGGAGGCAGCCGAGGGTAGGCTGTGATCACCAAGGCAAGGAACACGGCGGTGGCTGGGGTTGGGGAGAGGCAGGGCCCAGAAGCCCACAAACCATCTGCAATTTCCACACCTCCAGTTCCTGCAGTCAGTCCCTGCTGCCTCCTGTCCAGTGCTCCAGGCTCTCTTTGCTCTAAGCCTCACCCCCGGCCTCTGCTTTCCCTGATTCCCAAGCTCCCAGGAGGTTTCTAAGCACTGACCTCCACAGGCACCATAAGAGCTACAGACCTGCTCTTCGGAACCCCTGGCCCCACTGCAGACTGTCACTGCTCCCCGGACGAGTGAGCCATGCTAGCGAGCCATGCTAGTGAGCAGAGTGAGCTCCAACGCTAAGCTCATGCTGGTGCGCACACGTACTTGGTGCACTGGGGAAGCCAGCTAAAACTGTCCATGCTGTCTTTTCCAGGTCTGCAAAATGTGACTGGCAATGCTGACCTAGCTCTTAAGACTCTGATAAAAATTTCTAAGGCCTCCTAGAAAATCAGAGGAGTATCTATTAAAATTAAAACAAAGGAATTCCCTTTGTGGCTCAGTGGTAAAGAACCCAACTAGTATTCGTGAGGCTGCGGAGCGGATTCAATCCCTAGCCTCGCTCAGTGGGTTAAGGATCCGGTGTTGCCATAAGCTGCGGTGTAGGACACAGGTGCAGCTCGGATCTGGTATTGCTGTGACTGTGGTGTAGGCTGGCAACTGTGACTCTGATTCAGCCCCTAGCCTGGGAACCTCTATATGCCGTGAGTGCGGCCCTAAATTAAAAAGAAATAAATTAAAACAGAGACAATTATGATGCTTTAGGGAGGGGACCTTTGGGGGCCCGGTGTGGCAGCTGTTTCTCTGACTTACACATGTGCTGGCAAACCCCAGGAGAGATTTTGATTGCCCTTTCCAAAGAAATCACGGGCTGCGGTACCTGGAGGTTGAGGAAGAAGCTTTGGACATCAGCCTGACAGGGCAAGAAGGACGTCCCTGACACCCAGTCTGTCGAGGTCACTTTGGTGAACTGTGATTTAACTAATCATGTTTTTAAAATGGACCAGCTCAGAATTACAAGTTGACAACATCAGACTCAGAGATCATTACCAGGGCCACATAAGCCTGCTCCTTTACAAATGTATGTTTTGTACCTATATTGAAATATCCAGGCACTTCTGAAGCTTTTGGTCCTCCTGGCCATTGAACTTACCCATGGAGACTGAAGAGGTTTTCATATATAGAACACATTTTATACGTTCATATGGAATTGGTGTGGAAGGATCTCCAAAGAGAGGCAGCGGAATAACAAAACATTATCTGTTCATCTTATTTTAAGTTATGGTTTTTGGTGGGAATCAAAAATATAAATCTGACTAAAGAAAAGCCATATTAATAACTAGATAGAAGATCCCTCTTTAACCTCAAAATGGCTTCTCCACACTCCTCCCCATTGACACACGCACACCGGGCCCTCCCCTCCCTCCAGAGCATCCTTCCTGCTGGAACCTGCCTGCCCCGCCCCTCCCCTCCCCATGGGCCCCCCTGAGACCTGTAATGTCATTTGTCTTCTAGTATCAGAAGCAACAAGCAAACAGGCAAGTTACATAAGAGGTACTCGGTAACTAGTCCTCATCTGGATTTCTGTTCTGTCCATATCTCCAAAATGTGTTTCCTTCAGAGTACATTTAATTCAGACTGTGCCAAAAAACTGCATTTCTCTGGGAAAACATTTAATAATCAAATTGTATTTAAAAAAAGAAATGCTACCACCGAAAAAGTGAAACACCCAAAGCTTTCCTACCTTCTAAAGTCAAATCTCTTGAGGCTCCTAAGCTCATAGCTACTGGGACTGTCATTCATTTTTTAACAGCACAAGCATGCAGTTCTCAGGACAGCCCAAGTCATAGACCAGGGCATGGCCAGGGTTTTCTGGCCTACATGTCAGGTATACGTAGAGCTGAGAGTCTGAGAGTGCTTTATCCATATAACGGGTGTGTGTAGCCTGGGCAGAGGGAAAGAGCAGCAGGGGTGAGCCCAGTTAATGCTTTTAGTTAACTTCAAGGCTGACTTACAATTCAGTTAAAGCCAGGTGGTCGTACATGTCTGTTTGTCAAACTCAAGTCCAAAGCATTGTTATCACTAATTTCTGTGATATAATACAGATTTGCCCATTGCTGGGCTCTCTGTAGGATACTTTTTCTTCCCAGGTGGTTAGAAATTTCATTCTATACGGCACTGTCATTTCAGTTAATAAGCAAGAATGTGAATATATTCTAAAGTATATGTTGTTATATATCTTTAAGAAACTGCAAATTTGTTTTCTGTAAACATTTTAGAGAAGACTTTTGTTAAAGTAAAATGAAAGAAAAAAGAAAAACAGGACATGATTTGATGTCCTGGGGCCCATTCTTATTTGCAAACCATACAGATAGGATTGAAGCTAAGGGATGAACTAGAATAATTCCCATTTAATAATTACCTAAATCTGAAAGTGAAGTTATAATATAACCATCTGAATAATTTGAATATTAGCTATTTGCAGTGACTGTTCAAAGATATATGATAATATTTACATATAAATCATGATATCTCATTAGTATTTTTATTTATATATTAGTACATGAAATACTTTTTCCCTAATGGATTTTAAATTCCTAGGACTTTCTGGAAAACAAGGGATGACATTACCCAAAGTTTTGAGTTTCCATTCAGTGTAAATATTTAACATATATAAATTTTTCCTCTGTTTTAATCACTTCCATACACATCTGTGTGTTGCAGTAAAATAAAGGATACTCATACTTATTTCACGAGAGAAATTATTTAACTGTATTAGTAAAACTATTTTATATAAACTGCAAAAATTCCCAGTTAAAGTGAAAAACACTCACATGCATAAATTCGAACATAATGGGTTAAGAAATTACACTAGCAGAAACGAGGCTTTTATTGGGAATTGGATCCCAGTGTGTAGGAAGATTAGCTGACCTTGACCCTGACTCTAAAGAATTTTTACTGGTTATTTCCTAAACAGAGACTCTTGACTATTTAATAAATAAATATTTTATTTATTAATTGCACAAAGTTTGGTCACAGCATTACTCCAAGAATAAATGTTTTTGTTAGAATGTGTCAGAAGCTTGGTTTTTAAGCTGATATGTAGTGGACTAGGTCACCTGGGGTGTAAACTCCCTGTCCTTTGTAAAGTCGTGGAGTTGGAAATAAACTTAGATCAAACTCCAGAGACCACGGTTTACATTTGAGAGTTTAGTTTAATCTTTGCTTTTGGAATTATTAAGACTGTTTGAACTTCTTCATTAGAATGTTATTTCTTTTCTCTTTGATATGGGCCACTTACACAATCCCTGAATTTGAAACTGGCTGTTATTGTATCTTGGGAACAAAATTACTTTTGATGAGAACCTATCTTTCAATTATAAATGCAAGTTAATAGGCAAATTATACCTAATTTGTTACACACTTTAAAATAGGTATATTTAATCTTTACAAATAACCTAATGCTTTGATTAGACTTCCTGATCACATTAGCAAACATGAACTGAATGACTGATTGAACTCATTATAAAGAGATGTGAAGCCAAAACTAAAAAAAGGAGATCGAGGTCTAAACATACTGATGCCCACATATATGCAGTCACAGTCTTAGAAAAAAACACTGTGCCTTTGAGTCATTATTCTTTAGAGTGGCCACAGAGCTGAAGGGCTTAAGTGTGCAGTTTTTCAGCATGAAGGGTGGGGATTGTGCAAAATTATAACTGCATCAGAACTATGGGAAACGGCAGAAAAATCCCTATTCTCAAATGTCTATTTTCAAAGAGTAAAACTTAAACGAGCTGTTTCCCCTCACAGAAGGATGTCTAAATCCCGCTTGTCTTTCTCTCTAACAGATAATTCTGAAATAATCAGCAGAAACGGAATGGAATGCCAAGAATCTGCATTGAGAATAACTAAACATTGTTACTGTACATACTATCCTGTTTCCTCCTCAATAGAATTGCCACAAACTGCATGCTAAATAAAGATGTAGTTCTTCTGGACAGACCACAACTCTAAGAAGCTAGTGCTGCTATATCATATATGAGTATTAAATATGGTATGCTTAGTATATTCCAGCCTAAGATAGTTAACTACCTGAGACCAGCTGTGATGTTTAAAGACATAAAGGATAAAGTTTACTTTTAAAGGGTTTCTAAACATAGTTTCTGTCCTAGGAATATTGTCTCATCTCCATAACTATAGCCGATGCAGAAAGTCCAACCAGTTTACTCATTTCGACTCAGAATATTTCCAAGTTAGCAATAAAACAATTAGCATTAGTTTAAACAACCTACTCCAAGGGCAGGTTCGAGTCTAACTTCAATTACTGTCATTTCATTTACCCACTGGATCAAAGCTATGTTTCACTTCTTGACAACACGAATGCTGCAGCAAAGATGAGAAGTGAAGTAAAACCATCAACCTGCCCTGCAGGTCTAAAATCTGAATGGAAATTCAAGCACAAGTACTGGGGGACACATCAAAGTGTGGTGTTTGGTTTGCCTGGAGATGCCGCATTGAATCATGTGATTCTAGAATAACATTAAGTAGATTGAAGAAGAAACTTTGCACGGTATGAGCTTCATACCCCACCAAACAAAGTCTTGAAGGTATTATTTTACAAGTATATTTTTAAAGTTGTTTTATAAGAGAGACTTTGTAGAAGTGCCTAGATTTTGCCAGACTTCATCCAGCTTGACAAGAACGAGAGGCCCATGCCAACAGTCTAATCAAAGGGATTTTAGTCTTTCAAACTCACTATCCGGTTGCCTGTTACAGAATAATAACGCTTCTAAACTAAAAGCCTAGTCAAACAAGGAAGCTGTAGGTGAGGAGATCTGTATAATATTCTAATTTAAGTAAGTTTGAGTTTAGTCACTGAAAATTTGACTGTGACTTTAATCTAAATTACTATGTAAACAAAAAGTAGATAGTTTCACTTTTTAAAAAATCCATCACTGTTTTGCATTTCAAAAGTTGGATTAAAGGGTTGTAACTGACTACAGCATGGAAAAAAATAGTTCTTTTAATTCTTTCACCTTAAAGCATATTTTATGTCTCAAAAGTATAAAAAACTTTAATACAAGTACATACATATTATATAGACACATACATATATATACTATATATGGATGAAACATATTTTAATGTTGTTTACTTTTTTAAATACTTGGTTGATCTTCAAGGTAATAGCGATACAATTAAATTTTGTTCAGAAAGTTTGTTTTAAAGTTTATTTTAAGCACTATCGTACCAAATATTTCATATTTCACATTTTATATGTTGCACATAGCCTATACAGTACCTACATAGTTTTTAAATTATTGTTTAAAAAACAAAACAGCTGTTATAAATGACTATTATGTGTAATTGTTTAAAACATCCATTTTCTTTGTGAACATATTAGTGATTGAAGTATTTTGACTTTTGAGATTGAATGTAAAATATTTTAAATTTTGGCATCATCGCCTGTTTAGAAAACTACGTGCACCAACCATGTCCTTTTTGTTTGAGGAAAAAGAAATTTGCCATTTTAATTAATGTTGGTCGAAGTCTAATGACTACTTATATCGTAGGTTTGATAACTCTATCAAAAGAAAATCACATTCTGAGTGTAATCTTACATAGTGCTTGTATCTTTGCATTTGTTTTAATTTGTGGGAAAGTATCTAACTTGTATTTCTTTGGTAGTTTCATCTTTATGTATTATTGATATTTGTAATTTTCTCAACTATAACAATGTAGTTATGCTACAACTTGCCTAAAACATGCAACCTTATTTTCTTTATCTTTTTTTTTTGTTAACTCACTTAAACTCATTGAAAACAGAGTATACATTACTAAAAGGTAAATTATGGGAATCCCTGAAATATTTTTGTAGACTAATTGTTGTAACATTGTCTCTTTTTTCTTTTGCTTCATGATTTTGATTTTAAAAATTATTAGCACACGACTATTTTCAGCCCTTTAATAATAGAGCATGAAAAACATCACCTGTATCCCCAAGCAAATATAGAAGACTGTATTTTTACTATGATATCCATTTTCCAGAATTGTGATTATAATATGCAAAGAGTCATAAATATGCCATTTACAATAAGGAGGAGGCAAGGCAAATGCATAGATGTACAAATATATGTACAACAGATTTTGCTTTTTATTTATTTATAATGTAATTTTATAGAATAATTCTGGGATTTGAGAGGATCTAAAACTATTTTTCTGTATAAATATTATTTGCCAAAAGTTTGTTTATATTCAGAAGTCTGACTATGATGAATAAATCTTAAATGCTTTGTTTAATTACAAAAACAAAATCACCAATATCCAAGACATGAAGATAGCAATTCAACCAATACTGTAGTTAAGAGATGAACTCGCCACTTGTATGGAAACTACATTTCACTCTTGGTTTTCAGGATATAACAGCACTTCACCGAAATATTCTTTGAGCCATACCACTGGTAACATTTCTACTAAATCTTTCTGTAACACTTAAAGAATTCCCTCATTCATTATCTTACAGTGTAAACAGGAGTCTAATTTGTATCAATTCTGTTTTGGTTGTAATAGTTCACTCACCCAATGTACAACCAATGAAATAAAAGAAGCATTTAAAAGGATCTCTAGTCCTCCTCCTTTGTTGTTGTTGTTGAGACGGATAATTAGCCAAAGAAAATGGTTTTCGCATTCACATAGATAACATTTGGTAACTTCAAAGAAGATCAAGCTTTCTATTTTGGCTTCTTAACAGTAAGAAAAACAATTTAAAAGGATCGTTTTGGAAGTAGTTTTGGTATTCTTTGAAATTAGAAATAAAAGTTAACCCCACCACTCAGCCTCTTCTTCAGAATTCTGTCCCAATATGAAGAGATGTGAACGTCAGTAACCAGGTGGGGGACAAAACGTCACATTCATTAACAGACAAGAAAGTGCCCATTAAACCCTAAAACAGGTCAGACTGGGCAACGTGTCCTAGACCACAGGCTGCTGGAAGAGGCAGAATGATGTGCCCTGTCCTAATGCAGACGCCCTGCCGGCTGGGCCGAGGGGAGCGCGAGAGCTGAGCGTCCTCCCTGCGGGCAGGTGCTCAACGAAGCGAGTCCTCCTAAGAGGGGCTGTGCGCCTTCTCAGCCTTCTCATTTCTCCGTCCTCTGGGGCCCGTGGTATTTCTCAAGGAAGGTGGGAACGGCCTCGCCATGCAAGGGTTGGCAGAAGTCGCCTCCTCTATGGGCCAGGGCAGGACTGGGGAGAGAAGACTTTGTCCTAGGCAAGTGTGATGCTTCAGACCTGAGTGGTTATGAGACCCCTCACGAGGGCAGAAAACACAAATCATCCAACAGACTAACCATACACACATAAAGGCGCTTGTATTCCTAAACTGTGCCATCAGGAATTCCAAGGGTAAAAATACTTTCACACCTTTGTGGATGTTTGAAAAACTGGCTATATGTTTGGCTGAGCAATGCCTTTAATTGCACAAGAGAAGTTGCCAACCCATCAGTCACTCCTTACAAGAAAACATTCTCTGTTAATAGTAAGTTCAAGATGCCAAGTTTTGAGAACAAGTTGTTATTTTAAGTGAAAAAAAAAACTAAGAGAAACTGTATTAAAAATTTTCACACCTGGTTTATGAAGTGTAATTTTCATCAGTAGACTGACTTTTTATGGTACTGCATCAAAATCAAAAGTGAAATTTAAACCTGAGAGGACAAAATTAATTTATCTCTTCAGCACAGGAAATATTTAAGTATAAAACATCAATTATTCTATAATTATCTGCCAACAGGAAGGTGTTGTTGTAACTTGGGGAATCCCAAGCTAAAAACGATGTTTTGAACTCAGAAGTATATTCTATTCATTATTAACTATAATTATTTCGCAACAATTTAAACTTTTAGGGGCAGTCAGGCAAACCAAAATATAGTTCAACATTCTGATATCTGGGAGAAGGAAATACTGGCTCACTAAAGAATGATTTCTTCTTGCCCCAAAATATCCAAGGATCTCTGCAATATTGGGCTGTCATTACTGCTGGACTGGTTTATCTCCAGAGGAATGACTGAGTCACTATGAATCAGTATGACTTGCACAAAATGGAACACAGTGGTGACCTCCCTCCCAGCTCTCGGTGGGAGAGGCGGACAGCAGGGATGGAGAAGGGGTGGGACCGAGAATGTTCATCAGGGACCTGCTTCCATGCCAGCACTGTGCTGAACAGTCTACATAGGTTTCTAAGACGCCCATGCTGTGTGGCTGAGGAGAATTCTAATAACCAAGTTCTAACGACTGCAAAGATTCTTCTGCAAGATGCTGTTGTGATGAGTAGCTTGATTCTAGATCAACACTACCTTTTGGTACCTGCCCTCAGGGTGGTTAGATCCACAACTCGGGAAAAAACCCGTCAGGGTGATTTCAACTGCACAACCGACGGTCACGTGGCCTCACTTTATCCCTCTGTTCCAGCGGCTGAGAAATGATGCCCCCCCATTTGAAGGGTCCTTTCAGGCTCCCAGGGTAAATGTCATGTTTGCTACTTGGCTTCCATTTGAATCAAACCCTGTCAGACATCCCCTCCAAAGTCGGTGAAAAGCACATAGCTGTTTTCATGAAACAGGGTAAAATCAGAAGGTGACTCTGTTTTGTTCAGCCACACTTGCCACAATCCTGAGCATTATGAAGGAGCTCTTATGGCTGTAATGCAGACGAGAATTCAAGGCACATAAAAATCAACTCACTCTTTCAAGGTCACACCTAGTAGCGGAAGCCTCAAGCTCCACCTTGTCCTAACTCCACGGTCATATTGACATGGGCAACCCTCAGGTCCAGATTTCAGAAAAGAATTCAAAAGAAAGCATTCATCTAGGTTTAGGATGAAACCATAATAAGAAAACTTTACTAGGATACATAAGTAGGTTTTCTTCACTATCATAAGAATATCACGAGAATGATTTATGAAGTTTTTTTGTAGCTATGGGCTGCAAAGTACTATTCTAGGTTTAGGTCGGAGCCCAGTTCTTTACTAGGACCAGAGGCAGTGGGAGGAATATGAATTGGACCATTTCTCCAGTGTGATCCTTTTTAAACCAAACTTCAACAGGATTTGCTTGAAATTAAAAAACTGTGAAACCCACTGAATTTTTCCCCTGAGGGTATGTCATTAAGTCATGATAAAGCAGCCCCTTAAAAAGATGGAACATGTCACACAGAGCCAGAGAGAATGATTTTGTGGGAGCTCACACATGGATCACAACTGTGTCCAGAGGCTGAGAAGCTAGGTGGTGGTGCTGTCCCTTCTCTGACACCTTTGCTCTGGCTCTTTTGAAGACTTTGGCTCATATAGTCAAAAGAAGAAGCTTATTTATCAATCTGCATGTTTAAACGAAAATGATATGGGAGTTCCCATTGTGGCTCAACGGAATCAAATCTGACTAGCATCCGTGAGAACGCAGATTCGATCCCTGGCCTCGCTCAGTGGGTTCAGGATCCAGCATTGCTGTGAGCTGTGGTGTAGGTCACAGACGCGGCTCGGATCCAGTGTTGCTGTGGCTGTGGTACAGGGCAGCGGCTACAGCTCTGATTTGACCCCTAGTCTGGGAACCTCCATATGCCGTGGGTGTGGCTCTAAAAGACAAAAAAATAAAAAATTAAAAAATAAACAGAAATGATCTGAATTAGAGGAATCTGACTTTTGTTAGAGAACTTTTCTTTCAAACAAAAGGGTCACCCACAGAAGTAAAACGCAGTTGCAAAGTGTCCTCGTTCCTCTAAAAAGCCCTGCAGTGCAGAGGTGGAAATCCACGCACTTAAAACCCGTGGCTTTACAGAGGTAGAGACCTGGCTCATAAGCTCTAAATACGTCTGAGCAAATGGATTGGATATATACAGAGGTAATTAACACACCACAGAATAAATATGTATTCAACACTCTCATGTTCACACTTGTATGGAGAGCAGTCTAGGCACATCATCATCCATGAACCCAAAGTTCAGGGCTGTTCCGTTCTGCAGGAAGGAAAGACCAATGTCTACATGTCCCAGGGGTCTAGTGGTTAAGAGCAATTTTATGGTCTTACTGCCCAAGTCTCAACTCTGCTTTTTACAGCCTCCGAGCTTCTGTGTTTTTCATCAGTAACAATAGGATCTAACAAGAGGATCTCCGCACCAAGACATTAGGACAATTAAATGAGAGAAGACCATTGACCACGCAGAACAGAGTCTGACACATAGCAAAGCCTCAGTGAATACTAGTAACTCTCTTAAAATAGTATTAAAATAAGCTCCCGTGTTTCCCTATCGGTATTTATTTCTTCATTCTATCCAAAACCTTTCTTGGCAACTAAGAGGCAGCTCTTCTATTTCCTCAATGACAATGAGTATCGAAAGCTGACAGGCAAATTAGAGGGGCTTTATGATAATAAATAATGAGCAGCATGACCTCTGTGGAAGCCTTCAATGACTTTAACTCAACAGGTGCTCACTGAGCCCTGACTGAGCACTGCCAAGCTGGCCAAGGAACGTGAACTTGAGCAAAGTCTAACTCCTACCCTCAAGAAGCTTTCTGTGCAGCAGAAGAGGAAAACTAAACCTGTGAAAAATGGAGGCGGGATAAACGGTGCCGAGGTTGCCTAGGGCTCAGAGCAAACGGCACACCATTGTCCCCAGCTCCCCCAGCCTCGGGCTGAGGCTTGTGTTGAGACTGTCAGAGCACAACCTCCGCCCTGGCGCAGTCCTGCTTCCTTCCCTTCCACGTGGGCTGGAATCTCCCCCTCAGAGTCTGCTTCCCAGGAAACCCAAACTTCAACAGAGAGGTGACTCCACCAATTATTAATTCCATTATTCAAGCATTTGATTTCCTTTTAAACTGGTGCGAGAAATATATTCAAAACCGTAATTTGATTCTTTTTGATGAAAAATTATTTGCCTGTAAAATCCTCTTGCCTCAGAGAGCACTGAATTAATCATGGAAGAAAAAGAAGAGGAAGAAAGAAGTCAGAACTGAAGTAGGTTTTATTGTGGATTCTAAAAATGGCAAATTTTCACATATTTTCAGAGGAAACAACTTTTATTTTTTAAAGGTACCAGCGAAAGCCATCTTTCACTTGGTCCAAATTTTCACTCTTAGTCACTTATATTTCTGAGTTCTTTGTATTTCTTTGAAAAGAAATCAGAAAAAAAAATCAAATTGGTTCTTATGAACGCCAAGTATCTTCACACAAGGTTAGAATAAAGAGTATTAAATGTGCATTTGCTAAATACAGTTCCGGAGCCAGATTTGGCTGGAGAAAACAGGACTATAAAGCTCCAGAAAACAGCCTGTTCAACCCATCAGAGCCATTTCAAAATAACTGAAGTGACCCCTCCATCAGTCGTGATGGACAAGCCGAAGCGGGTCAGGCTCAGCAATAAGTGCAGTTGACGGGCACCACTGCCCAAAGTCCCCGTTAAGACAGCAAGGGGTGATCAAGTAACATCCACACAGAGTCAATGCTGAGATTATCCCAGCTCCTAGAGTCATCAATACGTTTTGAATCAAAACCACATATTGGGTGGTGTTGCTCTGGTAAAAATCTTTACAGAAGTCAATGAACACATTTAGCGCATGAGTTGATGGCCGGCTGAGGACACGGGGACTATCGTTTCCATATATTCTCCCCATGCAAGCCGCTTGCCGAGGAGAGGGAACTAGGTCAGTTGGCGAGCCCTTCACTGACCACCGGCCTGGGCGAACCGCGCCATGTGAAGCAGTACAGCACGGAGAGCTGGTAGCCGAGCTGGCTGTGTTCAAACCCTGGTCCCCCACGCTCTGCCTGGGGGACCACAGGCAGTGAGTGAACCCCTAGATGGGTTTGGTTCTCTGTAAAAAGCAGCTGCTCAATAACAGTATTTACCACGTAAGGTGGTTGTTGAGAATTAAGTGAATTAACATACACAAAACCCTTGAAACTGTGCCTGGAACATAAAAGTCTGTGCTATCTTAGAAAAACAATCAGACTTTGAGCAGTTTGCCATTTGAAAGGAGTTTCTTTATATGCATTGCTTTCTAGACGAAGAGCCTGCCAGCCCTGCTCCTGGCAAGATTGATGGAATGAATAGCCTGGTTGCCTCATCGTGGAATTAGGTAAACCAGTGGCTAGTCATCAGCCACTGGGTAAACTCAGCAGACAACTCATCTTTTGAAATCCAGTGGTAATGAATCTTTGAGACTTTCGTTTCTGGGGGTCAAGGGAATGAATACAATAAACAAAACTCTAGAGGAAAATAACAAGGAAAGCTAACAAATAATGAAGATATTAAAAACATCTCTTTTAAATGCACTGTGGAGCTATCGGGAAAGTAAGAACTGATCAGAGACCGAAAAAGAAAAAAGGAAAAATTTTAATGTGAGCTGGCACCAAATCTACCCTTTGTCTGGTGGCACGTGCCCAACTCCAGGAAACTGGAGTCTCCACGTGGCACAGGAAACTAAAAGCAAGACTGGACTATTCCAGGCAGAGAGTGGGCCTGCAGCAGGAGCCCCGAAGGCCTGTACGGTCAGCAGGGCTGGACTGCTGTTTCCTAGCCCACCTCAGGCAGTGAGTAAAAACCCAGTAATCCAGGTACAGAATATGGTTATGTAATATTGTGAAAATCAAAACTAATGGGAAGAAGTCCATGATGAATGAAATGTCAAAACTGTGAGCAAAGACTGTTTGTCACTGTTTGTTTGACATACCACCCTGTGTCACTGGGCAGTGAGGACTGTCCTTTCTAGTCGGCCCTCACACTGGGTGGGCTTAAGAGGACAGATGCTGGCCTGACAGCAGACTGGGCCACAGGGACTTTCTATATAGTCTTGTTTTTAAACTGCTGACCTTTCATTAACTTCCTTCCTTGGTCTGCAGTATGAGAGGATATTTTGAAAAGTATATATACTTCGTATATGAGAACAAATTCTGAAAAGTGCACACATTTTTTTCTGTTGCTTCAAACTCCAATATGTCTCTACAGGACGCTGCTATCTGGCTAAGGCAGGATGACTGAAAATAAACCCAGCAGACCAGTGCAGCTAAAAGAGGTGGAAATAACAAGCTCTGTTCCAGGCTCCACCCCCCATACATATACACACACGCAAATATCTGAAACAATATCATGAAAACAGTATTTCCCTAATTAGACGTTTACTACTCCATTTAACTATTCTCTTCTATATACTTTTATTAAAGTCCTGGTCAATACCCACAGAATTATTTGCACAACTCACAGTTTCAAAGAAAGTATTCCAAGTTAACTACTAAGAGTAACTATGATGAGTACAACCTCCAAATGAAAAAAAAACAAAATTAAGAAAAAAAAACTATCCAAAAGAAGATGGGAAAAGGGAAACAAAAAGAGAGAAACTGAAAAAAGAAAACACATAGAAATGACAAAACAAGATAGTGGAAATAAATATAAATATCATTAATGACAATAAATAAAAAGACAGAACATTTTAATATATATTGCCAGACTGAATTTTGTTTTTTTTTGTCTTTTTGCCTTTTCTAGGGCCTCACCCACAGCATATGGAGGTTCCCAGGCTAGGGGTCCAATTGGAGCGTAGCTGCTGGCCTTCGCCACAGCCACAGCAACGTGGGATCTGAACTGTGTCTGTGACCTACACCACACCTCACGGCAATGCCGGATCCTTAACCCACTGAGCAAGGCCAGGTATCGAACCTGCAACCTCATGGTTCCTAGGCGGATTCGTTAACCACTGAGCCATGACAAGAACTCCCAGACTGAATTTTTTTTAAAAATCTAGGTACATAATGTTTATAATGAGCACACCTAAAACATTAATACATAGAAAGCTGAAAAGTAAAAGCATGAGGAGGAAGTAGAAAAAACTAACCAAAAGAAAGCTGATATAACTATATCATAAAAATAAATTTTAAAGACATGAGCAATGATAGAGATTTTTCAAGGCCAGTCTTTAAGGATCAAATGGTCGGTTCACCAGGAAAATCAATTCTATACTGGTATGCACATAATAACATAAACACAAAACATATAAGTAAAAAATTGATAGAACTATGAGAGAGCCTCATAATAACAGGAGATCTAGATGTCTACTTAGTGTTGACTGATCAGGTGAGATCAAGTACATGAGAAAACATTCTGAAATATTTAAAGAATACTACCTACATGCTTGACCTAAAAAACACACAACTCAAAAATTAAGTAATATCCATTATCCTCTTGAACATAGGTAACATTTTAAAAAACTCATTCTGTGCCAGGCCATTAATGCAAGCCTCAATAATACACTGCAAGCACTACATATCCAATTACATTTTTCTGATAAAAAAATGCAGTTGTTAGAAATTCATGATAAAATAAATACAAACTCACTTGTTTAGTAATTTTAAAAGCCTTCTAAATGAAAGCATAATGGAAATTAAAAAATATTGAACTAAACAATAATGGAATATATGCAAACTTTAAACAAGTAAACAAAATGATAAAGGAAACCGTACAGTCTTAAATATTTACATTAAGAAAGGCTCAAAATTAAAAATAAGCATCCAAATCAAGAGGCTAGAAAAAGGGAGTTCCTCTTATGGCTCAGGTGTAATGAACCTGACTTGTATCCATGAGGATGTGGGTTTAATCCCTGGCCTTGCTCAGTGGTTTAAGAATATGGCATTGCCATGAGTTGTGGTGTAGGTCACAGATGTGGCTTGGATCCTGGGTTGCTGTGGCTGTGGTGTAGTCTGGCAGCTGCAGCTCTGATTTGACCCCTAGTCTGGGAACTTCCATGTGCCACACGTGTGGCCCTAAAAAAAAAAAAAGGAAGCTAGAAAAAAATCAGTGTAAGTCCCCAGAAAGTAAAAAGAAAAGGATAATATATGTAAGAGAAATTTTCCCTAACATAGAAACTAAGGATATAATGTAGAGAATCCAGAACGCAAAAATACAGTAGCCAGAAAAGAATAATGCAGTGGACAAAATTTGACAAGATTAATCAAGGAAACAAAAATAGGAGGCATAAGTTAAAAAATATAATTTATGCCGTGTGTATGGCCCTAAAGAGACAAAAAAGACAAAAAGAAAAAGAATATAATAAATGTAAAATGACATCATTAAAGATGTGGTATAGCTTTAAGGGATAAGCAAATGCTATTTTGCATAATTCATGCCAATACAATCTCAGGAAAGCAGAGTTACCAAAACTACCCCAAAAAGAAACAGAAAAGTAGATTCTATAATACTATATAATTCTATAATATAATCTACTAATCAATAAAACTAACTGAATTAGTGGTTAAAAATCACACACACACACACACACACACACAAATACTGCTAGGTACATCCAACTTTACAGGTAATTTTTACCAAACATTCAAGAAACAGAGAATGCAATTTTATACAAATTCTTTCAGTGGTAGAACAAAAGAAGCATGCCACAACTCAAATTAATACCAAAGTGAAAATAAAATCAGGAAAGGACCATAAATGAAAGCTAAAGTTATGGAAAAGTTACCCATGAAAATAGATACATCCGCACATTATCAGTTTAATGAAGAAAAACACATGACCTTCCCAAAGATACAAATATACCATTACAGTAAATAACATCAACTTATAATTTTAAAAATCTCTAGACAAATTAGTAATAAGAAGAGAGTTTCCATATTCTGATAAAAGATGTATACAGTATTATACCAGGCATAGCAATTAATGGTAAAATGGTAAAAGAACTCCCCTGAATATTAAGAGCAAGACAACTTGCAAACCATTGTTCCTTTGATTCAACATTGTACAGGAAGTCTTAGCTAGTACTGAAGTACAAGAGAGAAAAAGTATCTGCAAAAAACAGGAAAGCAAGCAAAGCTCATTATTTACAAATGATGTAATTTTATGTGGAAAACACTAAAGAATCACCAGATAAATATTCAGATTAACAAACGTGCTTATCAAATTGTCGGCATTAGAATTTATATGCATTAGTTGATTTATATGCATAAGTTATTTGTTGTAATAGATATAGCTCAGTGGCCTAACAAAATAAAAATTACTTCTCATCATGTAAAGCTAATTTAATGGGAGCAGGTGTGAGATGGGGCTCCACGCTACTTAGTCACCTGGGGACCCAAATAGAGACGTCACCCTACTGACATCATTCCAAAGTCTTCCTGGCACCAACATCCACCAGCTTCCAGGGAAGGAGCGGGGGCTACAGAGGAAGTTTTTATGGGCCAGACCGCAATGTGGCACACATCCCCACTGCTCCCATCCCATTTGTCAGGAGTCAGTCACGTGGTTGCACCTAACTGGAAGGAAGGCCAAGAAGAAAGATGTGTGTCCAAGAAGAAAGGGAGACCCCTTTAATGATAAGTAAGGTAATCCCTGACACAAAATAAATACAAACTGTGTAACTGTAGCCAACAGCAATTTAAAAATAACTCTGTAAGCAAGGTAGGAGTGATGATAGAATCACAAGTATAAAATACCTAGGAGTTATTCTAACAAAAGACATACAAATTTTTTTGAGAAAAATTTTCAGATTTTTTGAAAGACTAATAAACAGGGATAACCCAGGTACACAAATGCGAAAAAGTATCATTAAGGTGTCACTTCGCCCATATCACTCTATAGCTCTAATACAATCCAACCAAAATACTATTTTTTTTGGTCGTTTTTGTCCTTTTATGGCCACAACCTTGGCATATGGAGGTTCCCAGGCTAGGGGTCTAATTGAAGCTGTAGCCGCCAACCTACACCACAGCCACAGCAACGGGGGATCCGAGCCACGTCTGCGACTTACACCACAGCTCACGGCAACGCCAGATCCTTAACCCACTGAACAAGGCCAGGAATCGAACCTGCAAACTCATGGTTCTTAGATCTGTTTCTGCTGCGCCACGACGGGAACTCCTCAAAATACTAACTGTTTATGATACCTGACAAACTGACTCTAAAATGTATATGGGAAAGCAGAGAACGAAAACTGCCAAAGGAGAATTAGGTAAAGGGCTTCCCTGCATCAGAACTAGTCGATAAAACTGTAGCAACGAAGACAGTGTGAAATTGATAAAGTGTCAAACAAGGTGGACCAATGGAACAAAATAGAAGGGGCAGAAACAGTCCACACTTATAAGAAAGCTTGACTCATGACAGAGTGACAGAGGGACTCAGAAAATCAGTGAGAGTAGGGAAACTACGCAATAAATGGTACTTGGACATTTGGTTATCTGATGGATAAAAAAAATTTTAATTGGATCCATACCTCTCATCAAATGTGAAGGTTATCCATTCCAATTAGACTAAACATCCAATGTAAAGGACAAATCCATAAATTTTTAAGAAGACAATGCATTTTATCATCTCTGGGATAGGGTAAGATGTGTTAAATGTTTCTTTTTTTTTTCAGTTTTATTGAGGTATAATTGAAAAAGCTATAAGATATTTAAGGTGTACATTGTGATGATTTGATATACATATGCATTTATGAAAGGATTCATCCATCCAGTTAGTTAATACCTCTAATAAAATATAATCTACATTTTATTTTTTTTTTAATTTTTGCATTATAGCTGGTTTACAGATTTCTGTCAGATTTTCCAACTGCACCATGTGGTGACCCAATTACATGTACATATATGGATCTGTCACATGTAATTAGATATAGTTCCCCGTGCATTACAGTTGGAGCTCCTTGCTTTTCCATCATTAAAGCAGTAGTTATCCCCACTCCCTCCCACCCCTCCCCCACCCCTCCCCCGCCCCCTTGGCAACCAAAACTCAAAATCATAATGGAAAAAGATCAATAAATTTAACTCCTTTAAAATGAACAACTTCTCTTTATCGAAGGGATCAGTGAGAGGACACAAACTAAGAGAAGGTATATGATACACATATACACGTAAGAGATAAAAAAAATTTGTATCTGGACCATGTAAAAGACTCTTACAAATCAAAAGAAGAAAGACGACTTAATATAAAAATGGGCAAAAGACATGAACAGACATTTAATAGAAGAGGAAATATAAATAGCTCCTAAACAGGGGAGAAAGTCCCCACTGCATTAATAATCATGGAAATGCAATTTAAAAATCACAAGATAATGTTTCAGAACGTTATCGGGTCAGCAAAAATTTAAGTGTAGAGCAAGACATACATACAGTGTTGAGAATTTAAATTTGTATCTTTAGAAAACCATCTGCTATTACCTAGTAGAAAATGTGCGTAGATAAGGTCAGAGAGTGAGTAAAGATCTGAGGCCCAACGTATTAGCAATAACAGCAACCAGGGGTAGGAACAGAAACCAGGATAGGATCTGCCTGTATCAGTGACTCACACTAAGGCCCAAGTTTAATGTCTTTCAGCATGACGAGAGATGTAGCATGGCACTTAAGTGAGCAGCTTTGAGATCAGATTGTCTGGGTTAAAAGCTTGACTCCAGTCACGTATTAACTGTGGCCATTGCAAGACCCTTAACCTCTCTGTGCCTCAGTTTTACCATCTCTAAACAGGGACAGTAAGATTGAAGTAAGATCCTAAGATCTTAATGAATTAATCTATTAATTAACTATTAAGATCAAACGGTTGATTAATGCCATTAGGATTACTAATTCTTTCAAATTTCCCACTGAAGATGAGGATGAACGTGCAGGGGGCAGGGTGTCCAGACTGGGGCAGCACCTGCTGCGAACAGTGTTTACTTATCTTCTGGGTTAACTGTCTCCTCAGGACTATTCTGCAGGTGCCGTCTCAGGTGAACACCAAGTTTGGTATACCTTCCTGTTTTGTAGCTAGAATATGGCACGTTCCTAACAATTTCATGCAAGTCAAGGAAAAAAAAAAACAACAAATTTCATGTCTAGCTCCCAGGCATAAATGAAGAAAACGAAGCTGCTATTTTAAAAGCTAATTACTAGTAAAATACTTTCATATTCACATTTCCTGTAAAATAAAATTCTGACTTTGAAATAAAGGTCTCTGGCAGAGCTATTCAGTAACACCTTTGTTCCAAGCAGGGGCTTTCCTTTAGTACAGAACATACTGTACCCTACTCGGAAAATGACTGATTTAGTTCTAAACAGGAGACATTTAAAGCACATGATTTTTAACACACATTTTAAAATATCTATCTCATCTCTCTAAAGAGATATGAATGTTGTTGATGAGTTCTTTCATTTTTGAAAGTTTTGTGATGAATAAATTAAATGACATATGTAAAGATACCCAGTTTAGTGTCTGGAATTGAAAACAATAAACAAAGAAATCTGACCACACAAAAAAAAAATCTACATTTGGATCACAGATTTTAAGAGATCTTCTTAAAAGATCAAATATAGCTTCTTTGGAAGAATGGCCTTTATAAATACTTTAAAATGATTCAGTATGTTAAATTTTCGTCATTTTTCTAGAGGCATAGTATTGGTTCTTCTCAAAAAGCTACATTAGAGAATAAGAGTATAAAGAGAAAGATAATTTTGAGCTTTCACTTCTTAATGATTTAATTCAGAATAATTCCAAATTGTACATGATTCAGACTATTACTGGTGCTGTCCAAATGATAAATATTACTTCACAAAGATGAATATATTGAGTTTGAGCTTGTAGTTCTGCAGTGTTACATGTCAGTTTACCTACAAAATTGCATAAACTTTTCAATGCCTCCAAATCACTTGGTGTCAAAAAAATAGAGCACAGTCTCTTGCCTTCTTTCCTTCTCCTCACTTCCCATCTCCATTTCTTCATCTCCGATTTACTTTTTTCATTTTAGAAAAGTGTTATTATGCCATATTTAAGGCATTAAAATGGTTTACAGAACAAAAAGCAAATGACCAGGTACCTTCCTCGCAGCCTAATAAATAATGTACTTGCAATGCAGGTGAGACAGACCCTTGTGAACCCTTCTAGTCACACACCTTCTAGTTCAAGGTATAGCTCTTGACCTGGAACTATAGCATCCCCATGCATCTCCATATTTTATCATGTCTGTATCCTTAAACCACATGCAATATTGTTTTGAATTTTTTTAACTTGTATAAACTGTCACGTAGTATGCATCTGTCTACAATTTGCTTCATTCATTCAGCATTATGTGTGAGAATTATCTATGCACATACAGAGTTTATGCTCATTCATTTTCACTGTTACATGGCCTGCCACTGTATAAATACACCATACTTTGTCGTGATTTAGTGGATACTGTAAATACTCCTTCACTACTGAAAATGGACATAACCTGTCCCCATTTCTATATGCCAGATCCTCTCCAACTTTTGATACTGTCAATTTACAATTTTTTTATTTTTAACATAGTCAAATTTATTAAGCTTTTTCACTATGGTTTATAATAATTCTTCCTTACCTTGAAGCCATAAAGGTATTTTATTATATAATTATTTTGTCTTTCAAATTATTCCACTGAGAATTGATTTTCATTTTGTTTTTTCCCTCAAGGAGAATGGAATGCCCCAGACCAACTTATCAAGTTATATATCCTTTACCCATTGGTCTGCAGTGCCCACCCACATATGTCAGTTTTCTATATGTGTATTTCCTACTCCTTCTTCCCAAGTTCAGTTCTTTTCAGTGAAAATGAATTCCTTAGCAGTTCCTGCAAAAAGGGTTGGTAGGTAATAATCTTCCTTAGAAACAACAAAAAAAATTGCCTTTTCTTGAATGACATTTAAGTGGCTGTACAATGCAACTATCCCAAGCATTTGAAAACATCTCACAGTATTTTATCTATGATCACAGAAATCCTATGAGATGTCAACTGTTGATTTGTTCCTTTGCACTTAATCTGTCTTACCTCTTGTAGCTTCATGCTTTTTCCTCTTTGTCTCTGATGTTCCTTTATTTTATTTTATTTTATTTTATTTTATTTTATTTATCTTTTGCCTTTTTAGGGCTGTACCCATGGCATATGGAGGTTCCCAGGCTAGGGGTCGAATCAGAGCTGTAGCTGCCAGCCTACATCACAGCCACAGCAATTCAGGATCCGAGCCACATCTGTGACCTACACCACAGCTCACCACAACGCCAGATCCTTAACCCACTGAGAAAGACCAGGGATTGAAACCGCATCCTCATGGATACTAGCTGGGTTCATTAACCACTGAGCCACGATAGGAACTCCCCACAATTTTAATATAATGTTTCTCGATGCAGATTTGCTGCATTTACCTTTATTGGAGTTCTGTGTGCCTTTAGAAACTTATGATTCTTTTTTGTTTCACTCTAAACCATCTTCAGTAATTCTTCTTAATATTGCTTCTCCGCTTGCTCTTTACTTCCTCCTTCTGGAACTTCTATTAGCTATATTATTGAAGCTTCTCATTACATCCTCCATGTATCTTCATTTTTTTCCATATTTCCCATCTCTTTAATTCTCTCTTCTGCATTCTGTGCTGTTTCATCAGATATATTTGACAATTCACAATCTTCTCTTCATCTGCATCCACCCTATTGTTTAATCTATCAATTGATTTTTAGTTTAATGACAATACTTTTCATTGCTTAAAGTGTCTGCATGCCTCATTTTTCAAATATAGGTGCTCCTTCTCCCCAGAACTGTCCAATTATTAAAAGAGGGACCCTGTTCCTTCTTTCATCCCTTTGGACATTTTAGACATTCCTAAAAGGGATCTCTTCCTCCTTACTTAGTGACTTTTATCGGTTCCCAGGTTTTCTCTCTATGTAATGTTCATGGCCTTTCTTTCTCTTTTTGGGGTACTCTTCTATTCACACCACAACTTATGGTCATAAAGCTTTTGCCCTTGGCCTTCTTATCTTTATATTCTACGTGCTGACTCATGGGAGATCCATTCAATTCCTTGTAAACTGTAACACACTGATGGCCATCACATCTAGGTCAGACATATCTTCAGATCTTTAGTTCCATGTGTTTTCCCCCTACCACTTGAATATGCATCTAAAAACTCCACAGACACTTCAATCCCAACATATCCAAAACAAGCTCATGACTGGTCTCATAAAAGTATTTACTCTCACATTCCCCATTCTTTTGAGTGGCACTTTCATCTATTTGTTCAGTCACTGAAGCCAGAAATCTGGGTAATACTGTAAATTTACCCCTTTTCTCAGCTCTTATATCAACAATAATCTCTGCGTATTCTACGCCTTTCACAAATCTCATGTCTACCCCTCTTCCCCATTTCTGCTCTGAAAACCTGAGTTCAGTCCCTCTGGACTCCTGTAACAGTGGCCAGATATTCTAGCTCCATTTCGTTCTTGTCAGAGTTTTTGAAAATAATCACAGACAAGAAATACATCAAGATTTTTATATTATTTCCCTTATCGTTGAACCATGAAATCACCAAAAGGAACTTCAAGATATCATGTGCTCCTTTCTGGTCTGAGATGCCTTCTGGATAGCAGCCTAATAGTTAGCCTTTCTCAAAGTTACCCTAAAATATATATGAACACTCAGGGGGAAAAAAGGAAATGAAAACAAAGACTGTCACACATCCTATTGCCAGACTCTAGGAGGAAATGCCAATAGCAAAATCTACAAAGCTGAAATGGACATCGCAATCCATGGGCGACATGGAATCATGCTTTGAGTCCTCAAAAAGAGGTCATGCAGCCCTGCAAGGCGGTGGAAAGAGGCATGTTCCTCCTCCATCGCCCTCCTTGGGGTGCGAGGATCCAGAGTCATTCCAAACAGGATGCTGGCCAGCCAGCCTCTTTTGTAGATAATACATTTTAATGCAACCTGAGTATTGTTTACCCATGTCTCCTTCCAACTAATAATGCCCACGTACCATCTCAAATATATTAAAGACAAAAACCCCTAGAGAGTAATAAGACAAGACGTAAGAAATTAGGCTAGCCCCCTGCTTACCTCTCAATACCTCAGCAGAATAGGATTCCAGCTATCTTTACCATACTAAATCAAAACTTACTAAAGCTCTGATAAAGGTAAACTATCTTGAACAGACACTATCGACAGCATGAAGTTCTGTCTTGCAAATAATATTCAAAGCCTACTCTACAGATTCAATCTGCATTTCTCATCTTACTTCTCATTACATCTCCAAACATTGCAAACTCCAGTTCCACAGTATTATCACATATTTCTAAAGAATTCCCTGTGCTCTCCTACTTGCCTAGGTTCCCCTTGTTCCTTCTGCCTAGAAGACCCTCTTTTTTCTCCTTAAGCTCACTGCAATCTTCCCAATTACTAAAGCTCTATCTTCAAGATCCAAATTATTTACAAAGCCTTCCAAAATTCCTAAATTGGAATTAATCTCTCCCTCTCCTATGTTCCCATAGAATTTTCTTGTATTCTTATTTTAATACTTATCACTGCCTGTCTTATATTGCTAGATACAATGTTGTTTCTCTCATTTGACCGTGAATCCTTTTTCAGATCAGCTCACACATATCACAGTGCCTTCCGTATAATTTTGCAACAAACATGTATTGTCTTAATTGAAGATGAGATGAAAAGGAATCACAAAGAACTTCTCAACTCTGATCTCAATTTTTACTTCTCAACTTTATATTGATCTTTAAAACAATAGCTGGGCTTTGTCACTAAGCCAAGCAGCAAGCTGAAAAGGAACTAAATCTTGAATTTCCTCTGCAGTTCTGGAAAGGAAACCCAAAGGTGACACCTTCCCTGACAAAGGAAAGAGGAACTAAAGGCCACAGTGGGGCTGGGGTCATAGAACCAAAGGAAGTCCTATGTTCTAATCTCCCTAATATGGTTGAGTTACAAATCTTCCCTGTTGCAATGAGAGCAATAAATAGTGTCATGGAAGGTCAGCAGATGTTACAGTGGTGGGAAAAGCAGGAGCGATATGATTATAAGCTGCCACGATTTTCAGTATATCCATCTCAACGTTCTTTCCTTCTTCCAATTAATTTTTTAAAAATATTGTTAATTTTGAAACCGCTTATGTGTTTGTCACACAATAATGAATCAACCACCCAAACATCTTCCGTAGTTATTTCCAAATTACCCAGACACCCTTGCTGTGAAGTTGCTGCTCACAGAGTCATCCCTGAGCGAGGACACCATGGAGAACACATCCCTTCATATTGGTCACAGGAAATTCAAGACCCGTAATGTTTTAGAAGGCACAGCAGTTGTATTTTGCAATGCTTTTTTCACCAACTCCAAAAGCAAAATTGCTCTAGCTTTGCAGTCATTTCTTTGACAAACATTAATCAAGTTCTTGCTACGCTCTAAGTACTGTGCTAAGAACTAGAGGCAAAATGATGAGAAAGAGCAAGCCTAGCCCCTGACCTCATGGAGCTTACTTTCCCTTAGAGGAAACAGATACCTATAAAATAATTTCATGATAAATGCAAAGTTTACTGCTGTGAAAGAAGGCCTTCTGAAAAAATGTATGAGAAAAAGGAATCCAAGTAGTATGGAGTTCCTGTTGTGGCTCAGCAGGTTAAGAACTCAACTAGGAAGAGGATGCGGGCTTGATCCCTGGCCTGGCTCAGTGAGTTAAGGTTCCGGTGTCGCTGCAAGCTGCAGGGTAGGTCACAGATGTGATGCAGCTTGGAGACCGTGCTGATGTGGCTATGGCATAAGCCAGCAGCTGCAGCTCCAATTTGACCCCTAGCTTGGGAACTTCCATATGCTGCCGGTGCAGCCCTAAAAAAAGGAAAGAAAAAAAAGAATCTGAACAGTCTGGAAAAATGATATAGTCTCCCTAGAAAAAGGTTGTGCACTGAAATTTGAAGGCTGAGTATGAGTTAAATAGGAAAGGTGCAGGAAGGATGAGGAAAGAGAACATTCTAGGCAGAGTGAAGCAGTGCTCACAAGGCCTTGCTGCCTGAGAAAAGGCATTTATGAACACTGAGACCAAGATCCTGGGATTCTACATGATGCTCTATTTAATAAAAGTTAATTATTTAGCAGTTTGGAAAGCTTAAAACTGCAGACTGTCAGAAAAAGTTGGGTGACAAATATTCAGAGCAGTGCTATTCACAATAGCCAAGACATGGAAGCAACTTAAGTGTCCATCGACAGAGGAATAGATAAAGAAGATGTGGTACATATACACAGTGGAATATTACTCAGCCCAAAACAGAAGGATTTTGAGTCTTCAGATTTCCAAAGTCTGATTCACTGATTCAGAAGAATGATTTTTGAAGTTATATTTTAATCCATCCAATGTTTTTACCTCTTGGCCAGCATGCTCTGATTTCTGCCTTGGCAGAAACAATGCATTAGTCTCATCCCATAATTCCGACATGCAGGATTGGCACAGTTTTTATTAATTTACCTTTCACTTAAATTGATTTTCTTCTTACCTCCACCGCATCCAACATCTCAGACTAATCATATCTATGTTTTTAGCATAAGGTAAAATGGGGTCAAACTTCTACTTCCTGAGTTGGGTTTAATAAATAAAACTAATAGCTGAGATTGATTACCCACTTAGAGGGCAAACTACAGAACCTAAGATGGATTGTGTAATTAGCAGCTTTATGACAAGTGTTAAATTCCCAGACATAAGGTAAATAATTCATGTAAATAATCAAGAAAAGATACCCAATAATGAAGTTGTGTGGTTATCATTTTATAGCAGGTGAAATAAATGACAAATTTCATTAACTCTTGACTTAGGATATCCTACAAATGCATTTTAACTATCACTGCCTAGCTGAAACTGCTGTATAGATTAAGGAAATTCTGTTTTCTGTCCTTATCTAGAGGATTTCTTAATTAAAATCTAGGCCTCTCAAAAAGTGGTTTCTCTGCCCACAATTTTCTTAAGACTACTCTTTCTTAGACTACCCCCTTGTAATTTAGGGAATTAACTGCAGGAGGAAAAAAACAGGCATAAAAGATATGAGTGCTAAATTCTTCTTTTTGGTGCCAGGAAAACCCAGTGGATAAAAATATGGAGTCAGTGTTGAATTTTGTCTATACTTCCCCATGTTTAAATTAGTAAGCTTAACATAATCACTTAACCCCTAAGGTTTCATAACTTGCAAGGTAAGGTTAAAAAGTCCATTCCATAACATGATTTCATGGTTTAATTAGATTAGAGGACACTAAGACAACCCTCACATCCTCCTAGGGAGATATATAAATAAGGGATGATGGGATTGTTTTTCAGAGCCTTTAACGAAGAACTGTGCCCACTGGATCTACCACTAGGATATTCCAGCCTGGGATGAGAGAGTGGCTAAATTGCTAAACTGTCAAAAACAGGTTTTCTAACTAGGCAGTGTGGGTCTCCAGCCCCCCAGAGAGAGACAATGAGTACTTCCAGGTTCTCAGTAGCTCAGAGAATACCTGAGTGTGGGTGCTAAGTGCTTACACTGGACACTGCTTTGGCCAGTGAAGTACTCCTTGAGTGTGGCAGGAGAATAGGTTAATGTTTCTCTGGAACATTCTAAACACGAAGAAGGTTGCTGCTTTCCAAGAGTTTACAAGGGTTGTTTTGTTTGTTTGTTGTTTTAATGATGGGAACTACAAGCGACTAACGTGACTTTTAATCCTTAGAAGAATCTTTTTTATTCTTATCTTTCCTATTTTACATGAGAAAACAAGGGCACAGAGAAGAGGCCAGTGATCTGTCTAGAGCAACAAAGACAGCGAGAGACACAAATGAGATGCAACTGGACCTCACTCTGTATCCTAGAGTTTAGGGAAAAGCAAAGATCCCCTTTTGTGTTGAACTTTCTTCTTCTGACAGGATTCAAAGTTGGCACATCTAAAAAAATTTAAAAATAAATAAAAACCAAGTGAGCAAATCTTTACCAGGGATGATGGTTTGAATTTTAGGAACTCCTGATGTTTTGTTTAAAAGTACCAGAATACTGAAAATTCTGGCAGTAAATTCCTGCAGTAACCATTTTTTACTTTGGATATAATTATGTAAGTTGCTAGGTCTCTATAAGCATTGCACTGAGCTGCAATAACCAAGGAGTCCCTCGCTACCTATGGTATCAAAGTCTTTGAAAACATTTTGGGAAGATTAGAAATGAGTGAAGAGGTAACATTTTGGGAACATTTAGATTAAAGCCAAGGCTCTGTATTGTCTCAGAGAGGGAGAGTTTAAGGGAGTTGATGGTGTCTCCGAGAAACTTGCAGCAAGTTTTGTAGCCACAACAATCCAGGGGCTCTTCTGAGGACTGGGAACACAGTCACCCTATTGTAAGCTCCAGCCCTGCCCCCACGTTAAATTTGGCACCAGCATCTTCAACGACAAGTTGGCTTTTCTTAGGGATTATTATTAGTATTAGTATTAGTATTAGTATTATTGTTTTTGATGGCAACTGTTGGTGTTTCCAGGCGGCTGACTTCTGCACATAGTCTGGGATACAGGAAGCAAAAAGAAAAACCACAGAACTCACAACCGCATCATTCCTTGGATCTCAAGGCCCCCAGTGGGTTGCCTTTTTCTGGCTACCATTCATAAGCTTATGCTTTATATGTCATGTCCTTAGAGCCTATATAAGTACATAGAGCTGTACTTAGAGAGAGAGAGAAAAATATGGCTACTACATCTTTGCAGAAGTGATAGTCCCCGTGATCTGCCTTTGTGTGTATATGTATTAAAATATATGTAACATAACATTTGCTGTGTTAACCATTTTTATGTATACACATCAGGGGCACAAATTCATTCATAATACTGCACAACCATCACCACCATCCAGCTCCAAAACTTATTCATATTCCAAACACAATCTCTGTACCCATTAAATAATAATTCTTTATTCTCTCCTTCCTCTAAACCCTGGTAGCCTCTAGTCCACTTTTTATATCTATGCCTTTGCCTATATGAGATATTTCACATAGGTGAAACTATATAATATTTGCCCTTTTGTGTCTGGCTTGTTTCACTGAGCATAATGTTTTAAGGTTCATTCATTGTTTAGCCCATGTCAGCATTTATTCCTTTACATGGCCGAGTAATATTCCATTGGATGTATTTACCCTATTTTGTGTATCCATTCACCTGTCAATGAACTCTAGGGTTGCTTCCTAACTTGTTTTTCTTTTTAGAGCCACACCCTCAGCATATGGGGGTTCCCAAGCTAAAGGCTGAATCGGAGCTGTGGCCACTGGCCTACGCCACAGCCACAGCAATGTCAGATCTGAGCTGCATCTGTGACCTACACCACAGCTCTTGGCAATGCCAGATCCTTAACCCACTGAGCGAGTCCAGGGATCGAACCTGAGTCCTCTTGGTTACTAGTCAGATTCGCTTCCACTGAGCCACGGCGGGAACTCCTAACTTGCCCTTTTGATAAGGTTGTGCTAAGGACTGGTGGGAAGGAGGCAGTGGAAGTGTATGAAATCTCACTTCAGTTTACCCTATCCCTTCTCTCAGTTCTACTAGAAGCAGCAAGACAGAGAAAGGCATGACTCTTAAGACGCAAGTTCCAGAATCCTGCAACAAGCTTCGGCTTTCCTCTAGGAAGCCTGTGGCTGGCAAAGCAGTGCTCACTTACTTAAATAACCTTCCACTATGAATTTATTCACAACATAATCCAACACTTTGCAGACTCCAAAAAGACAAAAAAAAAAGAGAGAGAGAATATTGTTAGGCTGTTCACATCCTGCTGCTCCAGGCCTCATCAGTCCCTTTCCGAGCACAGCCCCACTCCAATGGCCCCACGCTGTCACCGAGCTGAGAGGACCAGGCAACCAAGCCTGTAGGGAAACAGAACTCTAATCTACACTTTGTTGGAAGACACAATGAAGGTACAAGTACTATAATTAAGGTAATGAAATAAAAACTTTGCTTAAATTCTGTAGAACCTATGAAGTTAGGAACCATGCCACTTCCTAGGAGGAGTCCTGACGCAGCAACGGTGCACATATGACTCCGTCCTGACTGCACTCCAGGGTCCAGGAATATTGCACCGATGTGGGTTTAACTTCCTGGGGACCACAACTGCAGTCCTACTCAAAAGTAAAGGCTCCACAAGTACTACCCTGCACACTCCCCAGATACTGCCTGACCTACTGTACTTTCTCCTGGTGAAACAAACAACCCCAGTTACTCCCCAAAGTTTAAAATTTGCAGTCTCACTGCCAACAGAGTTTAGGGTTTGTGCCTTTTATCCTAGATAGTAAATATTTTAGAGTAGGAGATTTTGTTTTCTTTCCCCAAATAACTTGCCATCTCGGGATTTTAGATCCTAACTCTAAAATCTGGGATTTTAGATCCTAACTCTAGTTCCCTCAGGTCAATTCTGTTCACGACCAACATTAGACAAGGCATTCTAGGAAGATTTGAAGATGGGGAGGAGTCAAATCTGCTTCATACCAAAATCTGGAAACTAAGCTGACGGCTCCTTGGCCACATTCCAAAAATTTATATGTTGGATAAAGTATATAAAATATAATTATACCAAAGCCAAAACTGGAAAAAGGAATGGGAAATGACTGGGTATGGAAACAGAAGAAACTGAAAGGCAGAGTGGAAAATACGGGCTGAGGCTTAGGCTGTCCAAGGGGCCAGAAGTCCCGGGGAACGGAGGAGGTGGGCTTAGAACATCCTTGTGGTTCCCCGAGTTTCCACCTCAGGCAGAAGAGTTAGGATGAAGCCAAGGACCTTAAGGAACCGCCGAATCCATAAATCAAGGAGCAGAACTTGGCCAAAAATCTATGGAAGAGAACTGGATAGCAAGCTTTAGACTTAGTTGAAAAAGACTTGAGGAAAATGTTTCCTGGCACCAGAAAATGTGGACAATTTTACTAACAATGATACTTTTGACATGTGTCTAAGTCGTGCATTTTTAAACGAGAGTTAATTGAGACAATTTGGGGAAAGTCAAATCGGTTGGTCCGTTTTTGAGGCACCTTAGGTGAACAACCATCTTCACCCATGCTGTCTGTCCTCAGGAATATCACAGTTACAGTCTCTAAATGCCACCATCGACACTCCATACGAGGTTTCTTATCAACAAATCATAAGAGTGGGTTCTTCCAAAACAGTATTTACACGAGGAGCAAGAAGGGCTCAGGAAAAATTAGTGTATCACTCATCAGACTGTCCTGCGTCATCAATAAAATGATAAAGAGGAACTTCACACTGCTGGCAGAGTTCACTGAGCCAAGCCTTTGATCTCACTTCTGCAGCCCTGTATGCGAAAACTGATCCGCAACCCTACTGTAAAATCTGGATTCTCAGGAGTCATAGCATCATGGCCAGTCCGTGACAGAGGGCTCAACAGTGACCATGAACGCAATCTGCCCAGCGGGAACAACACAGCACTGGCCAAGTGTCTATGGGTTTGTTGTGTCAACTGTCATTCGTCACTAGTAAGCACTTTTGCAGCCTACACACACTGTTTAATGTTCCTCTGATGCAAATGTTTCTGTCTCCCACTCCAAATGGAGACCGTGACTTCTATTCGCCATTAGGTTTTAGTGACGAGAGTTCATATTATTGACCATAAACTCGGCTCTGTGCCATGTGATTTATATACATGACTCACTCGTTATTTGCAGATAGAACACAGAGACTCTGAGTTTAAGCAACCTTTCCAAGGCCACATACTGAGAAGGTGAGAGAAGGTATTTTGGCTCGGGTCTGTTTGACTCTGATAATGCATTTAATTATGGATGTGCTTTTATCTAATGTAATTACTGCCTCTAACAGTAAAAGCTGGTACTGGGAACAGGAAAGTCCAGTAGCAGGCCACATTAATGATACAGATATTCAATAATGACACTAACATTCTAATAGAAAAAGGACTGCATTTATGGACTGTGCACATCTATTTATCTGGTATATAAAGGGTACTTCAACATACTACACATCATTTAATCCTCATAATATCACTAAAAAAGCAGCTATTTTTATTCCCATTTTATAGTTGAAGGTATTCAGGATCAGGATGGTGAAGTAACTTTCCCAAGTTCACAGAGGAAAAAGGTGGCTGGATTCTGGCCCAGGCGCTGCTGCTGCACAATGCTGCCAGTGCCTTCATAAATACATCATTAAGATTTCCCTCATCCTGAGTATATTTAAATAAAACGTATTTACAATATTATTTCATAGAGTCTTTTTCTTCCTTTTAGTTTTATGGGTACACCTGCAGCATATGGAAGTTCCTGGGCTAGGGACTGAATCTGAGCCTTGGCTGCAACCTACATGGCAGCTATGGTGACAATGGATCCTTTAACCCACTATGCTGGGCCAGGGACTGAACCCACACTTCTGCAAAGCCACTGCAGTCGGATTCTTAACCCATTGCAGCACAGTGTGAGATCTCATAGTTTCTATTTTCTATTAAGAACTGACCTGAGTAAAAATAACCAGAACATCTCCAAAACAAAACCGAAAATTCTTAGATGTACATATCATTGATTATAGACTGATAAGAGCTAAAAGGAACTTTGGGGTTATGGGACATGATCCGCTTAATCTTAAAGGCGAAGAGAAATCTGATGTGTTAAAAACTATGTCAAGAAATCGAAGGGCCTGCTGTGGCGCAACAGAACCAACGGTGGCGTCTTGGGTGTGCTGGGATGAAGGTTTGATCCCTGGGCTGGCGCAGAGGGTTAAAGATCTGGCATTGCCGCAGCTGCAACTTAGGTGTGAACTGTGTCTCAGATCTGATCGCTGGCCGGGAGCTCCACATGCTGTGGGGTGGCCAAAAAAGAAAAGAAAAAACCCAAAAAACCTATGCCAAAAAAACAGAGCAAAACAAAATCAAGGATACCCATTGTAAGAATTAAAGTAAATAAAACAGTATTGTGTCTAATATGTAATAATGTTAGCTAGATGATTATTGTCATTGTTCCCAATGTGACTATATTAAAATGAAGTCACTCCGAAACTGACTACAAAGGCCAAGTGTAGGGTGACTGTATCACCCAGTTGGCCTTGTGGCAGCCCCAATATTTGCTTGGTGTCCTAGCTTTATCATAAATAGCACCCTTTTCAATCTCAGAAGTGTCAAAATTTAGATAATGAATGGTATGGTCTAAAAGTTTCATTGCCAAATAGATTTAAAAGTTAAATATAATGATTGCAACTATCATCCTACGTGAAGTAAGCCAGAAAGAGAAAGACAAATACCATATGATAGCACTTACTTGTGGAATCTAAAATATGGCACAAATGAACCTATCTACAGAACAGAAACAGACTCACAGAGAACAGACCAGTGGTTGCCAGATGGGAGGGGGAGGGAATGGGATGGACTGGGAATTTGGGGTTAGTAGACGCAAACTATCACGTTTAGAATGGATAAGCAACGGGGGAACTATAACCAGTCTCCTGGGATAGACCCCAATGGAAAAGAATATTAAAAAGAACACACACACACATACACATATACACACACGTATATAACTGAGCCACTTTGCTGTACAGCAGAAATTGGCACAACACTGTCAATTAACTATATTTTAATTTTTAAAAATTTTAAGTTAAATAGAAAGCTATTTTAGAGATAACGGCAAGCTTACAAATGTGACTTAGGCTACAATCCAGAAGCCTTACATGTCCTTCACAGGTTGGACAATAAGGAATTCCTTGTACTCACAAGAGAAACTACAATTGTTTTCTGGGTAATCCAGGTGCTGCTTATAGAAGAACTAGGTAATTTCATATTACTTTTTAGTTTCTCCACAAGACAAGAACATTACCTACAGAAACAAACAGTAAACTGAAGCAAAATACCTCCTCTACATGAATAGCTGAAGGAAATACTCAAAGCCGCCTGGCCTATTCGCTTTTGGAGGGCTGGCACCAGGCTCTATGCCTGGGCCTCTGAGATAAGCTGCATCCCAGGCCTCAAGCTGAAGGACCTGGCTGTTGCCTGGAGCGTCTCTGTTGCATTTTGCTATTAATGTAAATAATGACATGCATGAGAGACAATATTACAGAAAGGACCCACTATCTTTTCCAGGGAATAAATAGAGTAGCACCTTCTAACTAACCTAACCAACGTGCAGCAGTACCAAAAGGTGTTGTCACAAGCCATATGCAGTTAGGTTCTGAACAGTGCTTGGGCCATAACACTTAACTTTATTCTGACAAACTGATGGCAGAAGGCTGTTCATCTCCAGGGTAAATCTAATGGAGGCTTAAGGGAACACATCCTAATGAAATAAATTGTCTTTGCCAGGAGACTTCGAGTTATAAGTGATAGAAACCCACTGATCTAAACTTAAAGAGAAATTTAGTATAAAGTTGGAGTGGGAGAGGCACCTCACAACGACAATGGCAGAAAATGCAACTGTATCTCCTCGTAAGCAGGAAATCTCTCAGGAACTGAGTGAGCTGTCACCTCTGGAACTAAGTGGCCATCATTGCTTTTTCTCTACCTCATTTCATGAATGTGCTGCATTCTTTGCTTTTCTCTGTATATTGGCATTTTTTGCTGATTTTTTTTTAGAGGGAGAGTTTAAAAAGGCCACCTTGGTGTAGCTTTCCAGCACTTCCTAGTTCAGGTACCCAGCTGTGGATTCCAATTCTAAAGTACCAGGAAGAAACATGTCTGACTGGCCTCTGAGCTAGACATGATGTGCCAATGAGCTGCTGGCAGAGAAGTCATAAGGAGCCTGGCTTGAGTGAATATTCCCAAAGGAACCTATAAATGGATACAACACGGTCATTTGTATTTTTTACTATATTTCTTTAGTACCAAGAAAGCCCTTTTTTTTTTTTTAGGGCCATACCTGCTGCACATGGAGGTTCCCAGGCTAGAGGGTCAAATCCGAGCTACAGCTGCCGACCTACACCACAGCCACAGCAGATCCGAGCCATGCCTGCGACCTACGCTGCAGCTCGTGGCAATGCTGGATCCTTAACCCACTGAGCGAGGCCAGGGATGGAACCCATGTCCTCATGGACACTAATCATTTTCGTTACCGCTGAACCACAATGGGAACTCCAAGGAAGCCTATTTTCTCTTTTTCCCAAATGCATTTGGAAGTAAGTTGGGCATATGGGCACACGGAAACATCATGTTCTGAGTAGGTAGTAATGCCATTTTAGCACACTCAACTGTGCCTCTGAAAACTTCTGAAGGGAAGAAGATCGGATTGTGTAATTCATGAGAATTATGCCAAGGGCCCCAACCAAAACACCCAATGTGGACTCACAATGAGGAACCTAGCAGCCATTACTCTCCACCCTGTTTGCTCTCATCTGGCTATTCTATTCTGCACCCACCACCACTTCTAAGCTTTCCTATCCTGTCTACACCAGACTTCGGGCTGGAAAGAAAGAGGGGGACTTCAATATAGGGATTCAAATCATATTTCTTTCGGTATCTTGTCCTACTATTCAGACGTCTTTGATTTCTAAGCAACAAGGAAAGATCCTAAGGGCCCTTTAAGGGACATAGACAAGTTTTTACAAATTGTCCTAACATTTTTTTTTAACCTGGATGACTCACATTTTGAAAATTCATTTGCCTTGGTGATTTGTCTTATAATTGTTTATCTCTTTACCTAATTAGAATTGTCTTATTGGCTATTTTTCATTGAAATAGAATTTGATGTGACTTCTTTTAAGAATGAATTTACATGCAATGAGATAGAAAATAGGAGCTTTTCTGTATGTTCAACTATTTTGTCAGATCCGGAGTCTGTGTTTTAGCACTAGGATTTGGTTAGAAATCAACTAATGATTACCTAAAGGATGTGACTCAGTTGTAGTTCTGTGAATTAAGCCTATGTTACCTACTGCATTCTGAAGAATTATATTGTTTAAAAATTCCTACTGTTATGATTTTAGCTGGTTTAAAGTTTAAGATTTGAAAACACCATTGATTTTAAGTACTATAAGAGAGAGGATATGATCAATAATTTAGAACTTGATTATAATTTTAATACACTTAATATTTCATATTTAATCCAATGCAGTCAACACTTACTGACTACATACAATTGACTAGCCAAAGCATTATATGGATTAGAGAGGGAAAAAATTATAGCTGCTCCATCTTTCCCCAAACATACATGAGTCCACATACTACCTGAGAGGATGGGTGGATATAAAATAAGTATAATACAGGAGAAGTTGCAATACATATCAAAAGAAAAGTATGGTGTGTTTGGAAAATAGAAATTAAGTCTATTTTGAGGGTCACATAGTGAGGTGGAATTTAAACTAGGTTCTGGGGAGTTCCTGTTGTGGCTCAGACGTAATGAACCCCACTAGGATCCGTGAGGATGCAAGTCTGACCCCTGGCCTAGCTCAGTGGGTTAAGGATCTGGCATTGCCATAAGCAGATGCAGCTAGGATTCTGTGTTGCTGTGGCTGTGGCATAGGCTGGTAGCTGTAGCTCCAGTTCCACCCGTAGCTTGGGAACTTCCATAGGCTGCACCTGCAGCCCTAAAAAAGCAAAACAAAACAAAAAAAACCCAAACAGGTTCTGGATTTCGAGTAGGTGATCTCTGATTCAATATCCTCAAGAGCAATTTTCAGAATCACCACTTAAAGTATGATTTCTGCTTTAGCAAATATGGAATTAATACTGTCACATTGATTTTCACTGTTACAGCATGCCAGAATCATTTAGAGAATTTTGTTCAATATGTATAGCATTCCCAATCAAAACAGGTCCACCCGTCTGCCCCCTAGATTCTTAACTGGTGAGATTTGGGTGGGACCTGGCCATATTTCACCCCCGTATTATTTTTAATATTTTTAATTTTTAATATTATTCTTCCTTTATTCTTCTTGTGAACACACACACACACATATAAAATCTCCCCCTTAATAAGAACATCTTTGATGTACCCCCACCATGATGATATAATCTAGACTTTTAATTTTGAAAAACTATAGATGTACTTTCTCTCTTTGGTTTTAGATATTTTTAAAGATGACTGACTTTACCAAAAGATTTGAAAATATCTTATTTGGCACATGCATTCATTTTTCTCTGAAAATGCATATGAGGATAGGCCTAGGATGACCCACTAGCACTGAGGGGTTTTCTGGAATGGTGGGCTAAACTAGGACAGCCCCTGGTGAACAAGGATGGTTCATCACTTTACTAGACCCCATCTGAGTCGTGACAAATTGCTCAGGGGGTGACAGAAAATGAGCTCTATAGTAAAGAATCCCAAAGCCAGGAAAACCATGGCCAATCACTTCATCGATCAAGAGTTTACCTTCTGCTTCCCCAGAGAGAAGCAACCTCAGGAGGACCGGTCCTTAGGCTGTAATGCCCAGCCCAGGGAAGTCAGAGAAGGCGTGGGCAGGCAGCTAGCTGCCTTAAGTTGGTTAGGACCTAAGGAGTTTCTTAGCTCCTCTCAAGCACAGAGCTTCCGTACAGCCCAGATTTTCCTCGGAACCAGAGCTCAGAGTCACAACACATGTGCGGGAAGGCCCTGATTTTCCTAAGGCAACAGTGAGGAAGAAGTACTAGCAGATTTCTAACAGTTCTTTTCCTGTTTGATGCTCTCACAGCACGGCAGGCTACTTATTATCCCAGCCCTTACGTCACCACTACCCGCTTCTGGTTCCTTTACCCAACAGTTTTCAAAAAGAAGTGATTATCGGGTCTTCTCATAGCCAACTTCATTTGAGGGTGTTTCAACCTCTATATTACTTCAGTGATCTAGAAAGAAGGAGCAGTAATGCCAGTTTGGCATATTCGTATCACCTGTTAGTACAGGTGCTCCTAACTATTTTTAAATGCTTTATTAAAGACAAAAAGCTTCTGCGAGCTGTGAGAAAGGGCTTTGGGAATGACAAAACACTACAAATATGAGTTATTATTATTATGAAGAATATCAGTATATGTTCATGCCTGCTGTACCTTAATTTTTTAAGACATTTTTATAGCTGTATAGAATATTGCATTAGAAAAATTACTACAGCCCTATTTGACCAAAACTCACAGAATGTTTGACAAACCTCAGATATTTTTTTTGTAGATATTTAGTATTATTGCTGTGCTATTACTTTTGGCACATCTATGGGGGATTTTTTATTTCTAAAATGCAGCGCTAAGCTGTAACTTATTATTCCTTACAGCTTCTTTATTGAAAAGATTTTTCAAGGTACAAAAAGGCATTCTACAGAAAATATTTTAAATTACATTATTTGCCAAAAAGACTACCTTTCTATGTTACTGGTCTGTTGAAAATTTTCTTTTCAATCAAATTCCATTCATTTTTACATAATGCATGTCAATAACAGCTACCACGATAAATAACAAAAATTGTTTTCCTGCCTACCTTCATTTTTTGCTGCTCCTCATTTTTCCTCCTGCTTCTATTTGTGAATAGATGTCCTAAGGTCCATAATTACTTCGTATGACAATTTTTTATGACACTATAAATTATTCATATTTTGAATAATGCCTTAATTTCAAATGTACCTTTGTACTCTTTCTACTTTTTCTTCTATATTATTTTTCCCTGTGTTATTTTTATCCTTTTAAAATCTTGCTTTGAGACTTCTGGCTTCTGATTTTTTTCCCTGAGAGTTGTCCCCAAAATGAATTGCCATAGGGAATTACAAAATCAAATGATCCTGCATTCCCCCTTATTTCATTCTACTTTGTTCATTCTTCCTTCTTTTGCTCTTTCAGTTCCTTTAATCTGGAGCACTTCTGCCCATCTAGTCTGTTCTTTGGCCACTTCCTTCAAAACAGGCTCCATAGTAATTTCCTCAGACAGCTTTCCTTAACCAAACCCACTCAAGTTATTCTGTTTCTCTTGACCTCAAGAATTCAGGTATAAATGATACATAATTTTTTTTTTGGCCTTTTTAGGGCCACATCCCTGGCATATGGAGGTTCCCAGGCTACCTGTAGCTGCCGGCCTACACCACAGCTCACGGCAAAGCCAGATCCTTAACCCACTGAGCAGGGTCAGGGATCAAACCTGCATCCTCATGGATACTAGTCAGATTCGTTTCCACTGCGCCACGATGGGAACACCATTTTTAGGGTTTTTTGTTTGTTTTGTGTGATACATAATATTATCATGTACTTGGAAAAGTGTTTGGTTTTGTAATTTTATTGTTATTTTGCTATATATTTTGTAATATCATTTTATATTCTATTTTATTATACTTCCTTATAATTTCTGATTTTTTTCTTCTTTATTAGCATTACCTATAGTTGTTATTATATAAGTGTGTAATCAGTTGCTTAAGGCCTGCCTCTCCTGTTTATAATGTCTGTAACTCTTCCCAGAATGCAAGCTCTTTTGGCTAATTATCTATTGTTGTATTCTCGGAGCCTAGAATAGTGTACATAGCAAGTGCTCAATAAATATTATAATGTATTTGAAATACCCTTCAGGATATTAGCAGAATGAAAGTGCTCATAAATACTTGCTGATATTTTTTTAACAACTATTTTATCTCAAATCTCTAATACTTTGTGTAATGGTTGAGAGGTATTTGACTGCAAGATGCAGAAAACCTAGCAGACTTAAACTAACAAACAAAAACCAAAGGACACTAGCTGTTTACTTAGCCACAGTCCAAAGGTGGGCAACTCCGGTACTGGTTTGACATTCCAATGTCGTCAGCCAGGACGGACATCCTTCTGTTTAGCCCTCCAAAGCTTGTTGGTTTTCAATCTCAGCTACAAGATGTCACAGTTCAAAGGTAGTGACCACAAAGTCATGTCAACATGCAAAGCCCAGAAGCAAGTGATATCAAAATGAGGTTATCAACACACATTCTCATCAGAATCCCAGGAATCCCCCAGTCCTGTAAGCTTCTTCCCAGACCAACAGCAAGACTGAGTCATGTGCCCACTCTGGACTGTGGGCAGAGGGGAAAGCTCTGCCTTCAGTGATCAATCCTGATGCGTGTGTGTGTGTGTGTGCAAAAGTATAGGGAAACTGCAGGGTATGCAAGCAACATTATGCTTGGTCTTAAACATTCAATGAAATATACTAAAGCTATTTTCCTCAGAACCTTCAAGCTCTTAAGATTCTTCAGGGTTATTCTTTTTTCTTCCTACGTTTTACTTATTAAGCCTTTCCTTCAGGGATTTTTTTTTCTCCTTCAGATTGCCTATTGAAAAATTTCCTTTCTCAACCAAAAGGCTTCTTTCATTGATTTGTTTACATGCTCACTCAATTTCTGCATTCTAATTCTTTTTCTTCTCAAAAGTGCGGAGACATAACACATTTTCAAAAGAGAAACACATTTATTTTGCCCCTTCCTTTCTACTCTTCATATATACTTCAATTTCTCAACTGTATTAGGAGCCTGAAGAAAATGTCTTCTGCTCTCTTCAGAACTGCCAGCAGCATTTCACAGGTGCTAAATGTATTCGACCTGTGCTTCCCCTTCATGGTTAATCAGAGATACGCAGTCTTGAATATGAAGCAACAGGAATCAGGGTCTCAAAGCCAAGAAACACTGGTCATATTGCGAATGCCCTTTACTAACTTGTTTATATTAAATTCCTCGCATAGTTGCTTCTTGCTATCATCAGAAAGTCCCAGAACACAGTGTATTTCCCATTTCACCCCACCTTTCCCAGCATCTTTCACAGAAGCAAAGGAACGAGCTGGGTTTCCATGGTAACACAAGTGTGACAGCTGAGGGTATATGGGCACAGGTGAGCTAACAGATTCAGAAGCGAGAGGAGAAATGAAGTTTTTCTTTCTTGCTTTTTTCTCCCAGTCATGCACTTCTGAAGCTAAAGAGACGCTGAAGTGTCGGTATACACTGTTGTTTTCACTGTCATACAGATTTACAGTCCTTGGGGAAAATTCAATTTCATTTTATCTCATTTTTATTTGGTCTTTTCCACAAACAAATGAATGGAGACATAAGTTTTTATTTCTAAAATCACTCTCAGGATAGATAGTTCACGCGGGTATTGCAATGAACACGATTAAGGGATCAGGAGATACACACCAATTCCCGCCTAAATCTTCACAATTCTCTACATGTCCTGACATTGTTGCTTACAGCAGCTAATTCTTCAACCAGCATTTCACATTCAGCCTCAAATCAGTTAAGTATCAAGACAGAACAGATAAGAAAATATGCTCCTATTTAACATGTTTCTTTTGCCTCTTAGTGATTGAAAATCTACCATTATGGGAACATTGAAGATGAAAATTGGGGCCTGTCATTATGAGAAATATACACGAGGTATAACTACTCTGAGAGCTGCAATCTCTATACTCTCCTGATCAAGAATGTCAGCACTGATGGAAGGCCGGGAAAACAACCTCAGAGATGTCCCCCAAACCTCTCTCTTATGCTGAGTAACTGTGGCACTCACTTTTTTTTTTTTTTTAATGGCCACAACTGCCACACATGGAAGTTCCCAGGCTAGGGGCCAAATAGGAGCTGAAGCTGCCAGGATACACCACAGCCACAGCTACGTCAGATCCAAGCCATGTCTGCGATCTACATCGCAGCTTGCGGTAATGCCAGATCCTTTAACCCACTGAGTGAGGCCAGGGATCAAACGTGCATCCTGGTGGATACTAGCTGGGTTCTTAACCCACTGAGCCGCAACACGAACTCCTACTCACCATTTTTTGGTGACAACTTCTATCAGATGCACTCCATGCCAGAGCCGCTCAACTTCTGAGAACCTAGGAAATGAAAACAATTGCTTAAGCATACATTCTGGACCCACAATCCCAAAGCAAATTTCTTTTTTGAAAAAAGTCGCTGGACCTTTACTCCTTGCAAAGGGAACTGTTTTTCAGTTCCACGCAATGCAAGGTACTACACAGGCTGTTAACAACCTGTACAAAGAAAGTCTGATGCTTCTTGGCTCTTTTTAACCCCCAACAAACCTAGGAACTTATTACCACAATACAGGATTTGGATCTCAGAAGACACAGTCTACCTTTTCTGTAAAAGAAGTGTAGCTATTATTAAAGTGACCACAGAAAGCATGAGCTTTACACAATATATGAGACTTCTGAAAAGCTAGTTGAACACTATATTCAACTACAAAATCCTCTTGGAACACCCCTGCCAAAAAAGCTCAGACACAAAGCTTCACTTCGTATCCATGAGAGCTCTTAACTCTGACTTATTCATATTACTAACTTAGGATGAAGTATCAGATCTTCTTTGGTTTCAGTTCTCTTAAAACTTTCCTTTTTTCCTCATGTTTCTTAGTTCCTTTTCAATCTGCCTTCACTGCTAATTCTGGTAACTCATATTTTGAGAAGTAATCAAGAAATAACGACTGCATTGTATTTTACTACATATTTTGGCAGGCCACTTGCCCACAATTATCTTATGCAAAAACTTGATGTGTTAAAACTATAGCAAGATAATGTGAAAGTAAGTTATCCACTTTAAGATAATGGAGGCATGGGGCTGTAGGACATGGCTAAATCTGAGTATATCTTTGTACTAGTTTGATAACTGACAGAAAAGATGGTAAAAGAACATCTGTTTTTTAGAGGAACTCAGACCAAAATCCTCTCTACCTGATGACCTTGTGGGGAAGAGGAAGGGTGAAGAACCATGCCATGATCAAACCTTAGAACTACAGAAATTTATCTTTCCTAAGAAATGGGAGAGAGTAATGTATGGCTGTAGACTAGTTCTAGAAGGACATGGATTAAGGAAGGCGAATCCACTAACCAGTTATTACAAAATATAATCCAGGATGGTTTAGGAATATAACTGCTCCTAAATTTGACGTTATAGGTGGTGTGAGAAGTGTGTAATTATCATCTAATGCCATAGAGAGAACAGTAAGTTTTAAAACCGAGTTGTTAAAAACGTTTTAGGAGGCACGCATGGAGGACCCATGCAACTACTGCAGTATGTCTCCTTAACGACCGGAAATTTTCTCACCCTAAAGACAAGAGTCTGTTTTCTCGATTCACCCCACGACTCAGCCCACATCACTCAGCACTATTTCCGGGTCCGTTATTTAGGCAGAATGCTACGGAGACGACGTTAAAAGCGAAACCCATCTTTCACGCCTCCAACACATCTTGTTCCTTTGCCAAAATAAGGTGCAGCGACAGGTCTCTCAATCACTGACCCCTCCCAAACCCCACCAACCCTACCCCCGCCCTCCATTCCACTGGCCCTTGGAGGCAAGGGAGTCGCGATTTCTGGTTGGCTCAGCTCAAGTCTCCGCCATTCGCCAACTCACCTACGGTTGGTTGGCAGACCGTGCGTGGGAGGTGGGAGGGCTGAGCCTGCGACTAGGGGTTTTCCTCATTGGCGGATGCATGCGCGTCACGTGGTATGAAGTAGCTCTCCATTGGCCGAGAATGGTACCATAGGGTACAGAGACATGGACTGGTTGGTGGGAATGACTTCCAGCTTCCTACTAGGTACCCCGGCTGGCTGTTGCTATGAGCTGTCCCCTTCTGGCCCTCTGGCTGCGGCCGGGGGCTCCGCTCTCCCGGTTTTCTAAGCGCCTGTGGCTGACAGGGCGTGGGAAGAGCTCGACTTCTAGCAGGCACTGAAGAAGGGCGGGGCTGGGGAGGTGGGCGGGACTCCCGGCAACGTCACCGGGCGTGGGTCTGGCTTCCGCGCGGTAGCTGGCCTTTGCCGCCTCTGGCAGTGGTCTGGATGAGGGCCAGTCACTTCTCCATCTGTGTCCTGACGCTTAAAACAGAGCTTCCCTTCGGTTTTATGCTCGTCTTTTAAACAAAGCCTCTTTTTGTTATGTTTATACAAGACAAAACCAAACCTCACAGGCTGGGTGGTGTCTAGCAAGACCCTCCTGCCAAGGCCTCCTTTTGGACCTTGCCGGCGTCTTCTTGTCTCTCCCCGCCTCAAGTTAAAACCTAGAGACTGCTCTGGCCCCTCCAACGTCGTGTCTCCGCCAAATTCTGAACTTGGCGTGCTCAGGTACAAGCGGTTCCCGTCGCGGGCGCAAGAACCGCGCGTGTTCAGTACGCAGACCCCGCACAGTTCGACACGGCTTGCGTGGTGGGGTGTTGTTGGGTGGCCCAGGTGGTTGTTTATTTAAAGGCCGGCCGAGGCTTCCGCGCGGCGCGGAGCCTCCCGGGAGCTCGCGAGGCCGGTCACCTAGGCGACGGGAGAGCAAGGGCGGGGCTGCGCCGCCGGGCCCCGCCCCGGGCCGCCGGGCTCCACCCCTAGCAGCGCTGCGGCTGGGGCTCGGGCGCGCGCTCAGGCGCCGAGGGGAGCGGCGGTAGCGGCGGTGGCGGCGGCGGCGGCGGGCGGGGAGCTGGGCGTGGAGGCGCGAGGGGCGGGGCGGGCGGCACTGCGGGCCCGCGTTTCGGGCGGCTCCGGCGGCTCCGGCGGCTCCTTGGCAGCGACTCCCAGCTCTCCCTCAGTGCCTGCCGGCGCCCGCGGGGCCGCATTGCCGCTGGCTCGGCCCATGCCCAGGGCTGCTGCTCCCTCCGCCGGCGCCCGGGGGGCCGCGGCGGCCGTGAGGTGGGGGCGGCCGCGGGACGCGGCGGAGCCGGCCGCCGGCGCAGGGTCGGGGGGCGCAGCGCGGCGGGCGTAGGTCTATGTCGCGGGCGGCGGCGGCGGCGGCGGCCGCGGAGGGACGATGCGCGAGTACAAAGTGGTGGTGCTGGGCTCGGGCGGGGTCGGCAAATCCGCCCTGACCGTGCAGTTCGTGACCGGCACCTTCATCGAGAAATACGACCCCACCATCGAGGACTTCTACCGCAAGGAGATCGAGGTGGACTCGTCGCCGTCGGTGCTGGAGATCCTGGACACGGCGGGCACCGAGCAGTTCGCGTCCATGCGGGACCTGTACATCAAGAACGGCCAGGGCTTCATCCTCGTCTATAGCCTCGTCAACCAGCAGAGCTTCCAGGACATCAAGCCCATGCGGGACCAGATCATCCGAGTGAAGCGGTGAGAGGGCCGGGGGCGCGGGGAGGGGGTTTCGCGGTGCGGCCGGCAGCCCCTGTCCCGGGGCCAGAACTCCTTCCCGCGTGCTCTGGGGTGGCTGTGGGCAAGAGGAGCTGTCTGGGGAGATGGCTCTGGGGTCTTATGCTCTATCCTAAATTTTTAGCTGGCAGCATCGTCCTCCTCATCTTCAATCTTAAATTTGAGTGCTTTGTTTCACAACTCAAATTTGGCGTCCCGTGAACCCACAGCACAGCTCTTTGTCTCTTGGATGTTATTAGTAGCGGTTGTGCAGAACCCCAAAGGAAACAAAGTTTAAAACTTGCAGGAGGGCGAGGGGCGGGTAGGTTTCTGCTGGGAAGAGGCAGCTGTGCAAGTGTAGCGGAGACATTTTCCGACAGAACAACAAAAAACCTCCCTTTGCAGCATTTGACAGCAAAAATTGCTTACACATATGTGGTAAAAATGTCAGGTCCAATAGAAAGAGATCTTTCTCATTTCGTAGAAGATTGAATGGTGGCAAGGCGTTTTACAAACATGAACTCTCCAGTTAAGATGAAACTTTAGAGACAGGTTATCAAATTATTTGAAGACCTAGCTCGGTGGGATTGAGAGAGTATTAGTATGTAGGAGCACGAATGTACTATTCACATTAAAGAATGTGGCTTAACTTTTTTTTTTTAATTTAGCCACCTTATCCCTTCAGAAACAGAAAGGAAAGAAAAGAGATTCTTAAAAATAAAACGAGTTTCTTCAAAGATGTGACTCAAATATTAGTTAATTTAAAGTTAGAGCAAATAAGGCCTTTCCTGATACGAACTCTTTTTTTCTGAAGTGTGCATTTTGGAAATATGACAGGTAGCCTAAATGGCTTCTGATATTTGTTTTAAGTTGATGGAGTATATATTTTTTCCTATAATTTCTAGCATAAGGAATGTAATAGTGTTTTACATTTACAATAGAGTTTTAGCAAATTTTTCTAATTACTGTTTAATTACGCGTTACTGTTTTGTCTGATTCTTACTACTAGTTAATAATTGCTCATAATTTTGATTTAGCATAATTTTGCCTTTCTTTCCCCGTTCTACCAATAACCCTAAATTTGTAGACATTTGCGAAAGCTAGTTATAAGCGCTGTCATATGCATAATCTCATTTTTAGTCCGTTGGAGTCTACTCATTTTGAAAGAGCAAATAGCAAGTCAGGTACACCCAAGGTTTGCTCAAAAATTCATTACAAGAGGCAGATTTTTAATGCCACATAGGAGATCAAAGGAGCGCCTCTCCCCTCCTCCTTTAGCTCATTGACTATGACCCTTTAATAGCTAAACTAAAATTTTGTAGGATGTTGTATATGTTAGATTTCAAGCTGAAATACAGTGAATATTTTCATGGCCTCTGGTGATGGCCTAAGATCTGTGAATCTGACAGCTTTTTTCTTTTTCAGTCTCATTTCTCAAAGTTAATGGCTTAGTTAACATAGAAACACTTTTGGTGTTAGACTTATTAAGTATATGAAATTTACGAGGCTGTATTAAAGCGACTCATATCTTTAACTCCCTTCATACTGCTTTAAAAAAAAGAAAATCCTTTAGAACAGGGCAGTTTACTGCATTGTCACGTGTCAGTCTAAGGCCATATATATACATCAAATAGTAAAAGAATGCCCCAGCTGCTCCACCCTTTGTATTTAAACATATTGCAGGTAATACCTACATTGATAAAGTCACATGCCCAGGGCAAACTTCTTGGCACAAGCTTAGAAGACAGAATATGATAGAATGTTATTGGATAGTATAGTCCACATGATTTTGTAGTTTACTAGAGGTTACCAAGAATGAGTTAGTCTGAACTTAGTGTGCTGGAACAATTTATTTGTTTGCACTATGACCCAGGAAGAAAAAGAAGAATAAAATTCGCCTTGCCCAAATGTCATTTTACTTGCTAGTCTCAGTTGCCAGATGCATAAAGTTGAACGGATCAGCTGAAGTGGGCTTCATGAACTCTTTTCACTGGAATTCATCCGTTGTGCCCATGAGTACCAGTTGGGCCCTTTTGTGTCCTGCTGTTTTATATATCACCTTAACCTCATCATCTGGCCTCCCAGCCTGTAGCACGTTATAAACAACTTAACACTGAAGGAGAGAAAGGATCTGTGTGTTACAGTATGTATTATGCTAAGGCAGGCATTCAGTATGTTGGTTCTTTAACGTCTCCCACTCAAAGTGAATAAAACATGATTCTCAAGTGAATTTTCTACTCTTTTTGGGAATCAGTTTTTAAATTAATCAGTTGTTATAGGAGGTATTCAGTAGTTGTTCCCTCGCCTCTGCCAGCTAGCTGATTTACATGTTCTATACAACAGTTGTTTGGGGATATTTAATATCACCATAATGCAGAGGACATAAGAGAAGTGTAGAGAGAGGTTTGGTGTTTTGCCCAAAACTAGTCATTGATGGAGAAGAGATCTAAATCAAGATCTGCATGAATCCATGTACTCTTTCTTCTACATGAGGCTGCCTTTGAACTTGGTGTTTACTGGCAAATTCAGCAATCTAGCCTTTGGTCTAGGGCAGCGGGATTCAGTACAAATATAGTATGGGCCACATGTATAATTTTTAAATGTCTAGTAGCTGATTTTTGTAAATGTGCGGCAGATAAAGTTAATTTTAGTAATGCATTTGATTTAACCCACTCTGTCTAAAATATTATCATTTTAACCTGTAATCAGTATTGAAAAATTGAGCTATTTTGCTTTCTTTTTCATACTAAATTTTCAAAATCTAGTGTTGAATTTGCGCTTACTGCACATAGACTTACCATTTTTCAGTTGCTCAACAACCCTATGTGACTGCAGGCTACCATATTGGACAGTGTGGGTCTGAGGTGTGTAGATTTTGGGGAAATAGTTCTTTCTATAAGCTCCCTCTTCTTTGTGAAACAGACTATAGCATGCACCTCTCAGAGTCTTTGTTGGGATTAAATGAGATAATGTGTTTTTTAAGGTGTTTAACACAAAACCTTGAACACAAAAATTGCTCAGAAATCCCAGTAGTTCTTCAGCTTTGTCATCGTCACCCTGTCTGCTTCAATTTTATCCTTGATAGAAGTGTAATTTTAGAGGACATAAACTTGTGATTGCATTTTGAAATTCATTACCTGGTATAGAAAAGATGATACTAAAAAAAGACCATCATGGTTAAAACAATCTTTAGAAAAATTTCATTGGTGTTCTCTTAAAATATTTTCTCATATTAAGGATCTTATGGGAGACGGCAAAGGAATGAATATTTAACTTCAGGTGTAGCAGCAATGCATGTCCAGACGGGTGAAATGGAGCTTTTCACTGCTTTGTTCTTGGCTGGGCCGTCTTGCTTATAAAAAGGCCCTATTCCCTTAAATGCCTATAGGTTCATAAACATCCATGTATAGGTGTCCCCCGCTATCTGAAAGTACAGCCTTCCTATAAAACCTTTCCTAAGCCAGAGCATCATAAAGTGGAGGAACAATTACCTTAGGACACATCTTGCTTATAGATGCCAAAAAAAAAAAAAAAAAGTCTAGGTAAAGCACAGATGCTCACAGACACACTTCAAAGCTATGGTGGCTTGATGCTGAAGTGCTGAATGTGGTTCCTGGGGCAGGAGCCTGGATGTGCTACCTGCTACCCCTTAACTGCTCGTAGCTAAACAAACTCTACTTTCACCGGGTACAGCCCTAGGAAAAAAAAAAAAAAAAAATTTGTATGCTTTTCTTTTTTTTTCTTTTTTTTTTGGTCTTTTGTCAT
>PVHT020000119.1:1732482-1811739 GCA_004024745.2 Catagonus wagneri
AAAAAAAATTTGTATGCTTTTCTTTTTTTTTTGGTCTTTTGTCATTTTAGGGCCAAACCTGCGGCATATGGATGTTCCCAGGCTAGGGGTCTAACTGGAGCTACAGCTGCCGGCCTACACCACAGCCACAGCCACAGCAATGTGGGATCCGAGCCGCATCTGCACCCTACACCACAGCTCATGGCAACGCCGGATCCTTAACCCACTGCGCAAGGCCAGGGATTGAACCCTCAACCTCATGGTTCATTTCCACTGAGCCACCACAGGAACTCCTGCTTTTCTTTTTTAGCTAGACTTTGGATGAGATCAAACTCGCAGGGAAGAGTGATAGGGATCCAGAAAATATTTGCGGATAACTGACTTAAAGCTCAAGTTCTTTCTAACTTCATAATTGCTTCTCCCATTCCTCCCAGGGCAGGCTGTGGTCCTGACCGGAAGTATGTTGCAACATGCTAGCCAAGGCCAGCAGTCTTCACCATGACCTTCCCAGACCCCTCATGTCTTATCCTTCCCTGCCTTTCCAGCTTCCCCACCCCTGGCACCCTTCCTCGCCCCATGGATTCCAGCACGCAGACCCGCCTTGAGTTCTATGAGAGTGCCCATACCTGGGCTTCCCTTCCACGGGTGGAAGTCACCTACCTTTGCAGGGTGGATTCCTACTCTTGGGCCCCTGCTTAAAAGATTTCCTTCTCAGGGAAGCCTTCCTTGCCTTCCCAAACTGAAGGCACTCCTTCCCCCCTTACCACACTATAGAAACTTCATTCATGCTTCGCCCCGTCCCTCAGCCACTCGTATTTCAGACATCAGTGGCACCCCGTGGCTCCCCTCCTCTGGTGGTACCCATCAAAGTGGCATCATTTGTGTGATAATTTAGGAACACTCAATTTTTCTCAATGAACTCTAATCCCATGTGGCCAGCACAGCTCCCGGCACGCAGGAAACAAACACGAAAAATGTGTTGGAAGAATTAGTGTCCAGAGAGAAAAGTATTTGAGTGGCCACAGTTGTCTCCAAGCATTTTAATTTTGTAGATGGAGGAGATGAATCTTTGTTTAAAGGCTGTTGTGTGGCTGGAGGAGATGCTCTAAGCTTCCAGAAGTGAGGGGACTTCTGTCTCCTTGGGTGATGAGGGAAGGTAGTGTGGTAAGAACCAGAAAGAATCAGGAGTACTGTGCTTTCCAGATGGAGGACACGCCATGGGAAACGCGTAGGGTTTGTTTTGTTGACTGTTAAATAGACCAGATTGGCTAAACCAGGAATTTACACAGACGTGTGCAAGAGGAGGTAAGGCTAAAATACATAAAGCTAAGTTACAGAAAGTTAAACGACTTTGGACTTGATCTCGCAGTCAGGGGTCACGATCAGAATTGTTAGAGAAATAATAATACGGTGGTGATAACATAAATGGCTTAGTGGTGATAGACTGGAGTCAGAGGAAGAATTGTAAAGTATTGTCATAGTCTCATTTCTGTATGGAGTATAAAGATTCTGAATTAGCTTGCTGTCTGTAGGAACAGAAAGGAAAGGACGGATGCAAATAATGTTGTAAAGAGTGAATTAATCCGACTTCGTTGGAGAGGGAAAGGTCAGAAGTAACCTTGACATTTTGAACACGAGTGAATAGGATTAGGGAGGAATAGCTGGGGGAGATTATTTCAGCTTTGGAGATGGTAATCATCCAGATAGATGCACCTAATAAGCAATTAGAATATTGGAATAAGGCCTGAAAGGTCAGTTTATGTATAAATCTAAAGACTCAGAATTTTCTGTGTAATTCAGATTTAGAGGGTAGGATGAAAACTGCCGGGTAGAGTATATACAGAGAGAGAAATGAATGGATTTGGCCAGGAGTAGACATTAGAAATGAACATGGCCAAGGATAGAATTTGAGAGTCGTAAGCCGTAGAGAGGAGACTGTATGTATTGGAACAGGCTAAAAGTCAGTGTGTCTTAAGAGTGGGATAAAGAGTGGGGAAAGGGTGGTTGGGTTTGCGCTGCCAACATGAACAAGTTACTTTCTTTACTGTCATTATTCGTATTTCTCTGACATTTGAATAATCACTTTTAAGTGACCCACCTGACAGTTGCCACTTTTTCTTCTCGCAATAAGTTAGCATTACCATAAAAAGCCTCCTCTGAGGCAGAGGTCAGTGGCCGACTGCTAGCGCATGGATCCATGGCAGATTGGCGCAGCGGAGCAGAAACCAGGAAATATATCAGCTTCAGTGACGTTTGTCCCAATAAGTGATTTCTGGCATCTGCCACCAATTCCTTCTTCCAGCAGCACCTCCTCCCCCAGCTTGATACCTCCCAAAACCAAACTTGCAAGTGAAAGCTCCTCCAAGGTACAGAGCCTAATAGCTCTGAGTCACTTTTTCTAGCCCAGAGTTTTGTTTTGTTTTCCTGAAAGAGAAACTTGTTTTTGCTGCTCTGTAAAATTAGAATATTACGATAGAGTAGTTTTCTTTTTGCCATCCCAGGATTAGAATTTTGTAACTTCATTCTGTAAATGGATGATCTTCCTCCAGCTCTGCAGTCCAAGAGAATGTCTGTTTAGTTAGCGCCATGAGGGACGAGGTGGTGTAATAGGGACCTTAAAGAATCAGGAGCCTGTGACCAGCAGATCTTATCGGGTTAAGATTTTGTGACAGTTCTATCAGTGAAATCTCTGATCAAAGGAGTCATTACCGCATTGGTTTAAAAAGGACGGGGGGGGGGGGGAATTTAAATAGCCAGCCAGCCATTGCACTGCACACAGACAAAAGTTATCACTTGCCCCTGAGTATTGACAAGTCCTCTGAGAAAATGAACAAATGGATGATTTGAGAGGTGATGTGACTGACCACTGAATGAGAAATATTCAGGCCCCAGGCAATGTTACCCATAACATTGACTTTCTAACTCTCTTTTAGGAACAAGTCAGATAATTAATAGCTAAACAATAAGGAGGAGGAACTAGTGAAATGTCTCCAGATGACACAGCCAACAAAAGGAGCGAACAAAGTTGGAATCCTTTTTATTAAGTTTTTCCAGTAACACTACACTTGGGTGATTTAACTCCATACGCCATCTTTTTGGAAATCATTTATGACACACTGAATCGCACAGATATGTATTTATACATGTTTATACATATTTCTAAGCAATGATCTTTCCATAAGACTGTGTGCATCATAGTTAAGGGATTTTTCTCAAGGGATTACACAGTTTCTCTCTTAGCCACTGTCTTCAGCACCTAAGGCCCTGGAAGGGAAGTGTGTTTCCCACTCCAGGTTATCTCTGCCTCTGTTTTGACGTTTTCTCCTGCTACCTGTTTCTCTCCATCTGTTCTTCCCTACTGTTTTCTCATGCACTTCCATCTTTCTGGCTTGTGGTATAAAAAGGAGTTGTGAGTACTCTGCATTTGGGGGAAAAATATTTGAGTTTGAATGTGAGTGGACATTTTTTTTTCTTTCCTTTATTTTTTTTAAGAGCCGCACCCGCAGCATATGGAGGTTCCCAGGCTAGGGGTCGAGTTGGAGCAGTAGCTGCTGGCCTTCGCCACAGCCATAGCAACACCAGATCCAAGCCTTGTGTGCGACCAGCACCACAGCTCACGGCAACACCAGATCCTTAACCCACTGAGTGAGGCCGAGAATCGAACCCACAACCTCATGGATACTAGTCGGATTCATTTACAGTGCACCACGACGAGAACTCCCACTTGAATCCAAGATAAAACTGATGGAGACAGGATAGTGACAAAAGTAAAAATGTAGAGATAGTACTTCTGTAGGAAACGTATCATGAAATTTTAATGGTGTACAAAAATAACACCATACATATTTGCCTTTTCATTTATTTGGTTAACTTGTACAGTTGTGGTTCATTATATTAAAAATTATTCTCATCCTAACAGAAAAATTAATTTCTTAAACACACCATTATACTTTACCAGATCAAACTGAGTCTTTTAGTACATTATCGCCTTTTAGCAATAATGGCTGTGATTTTAGGTCTGCATTGCAGTGAAGTATGTAAGTAAAATATATTTATTTTGGTGAAGTTTAAGATTATGAAAATATATAAACATAACATTTCTAGGTGCTAAGATTTTGTCGTAATATGTACTAAATAGTGTTTAAATTATACTTCTAAAAGATTGAAACCTCTTTGAAAATATCAGACCTAGTATTTCAACTATTTCACCTTTTATTCTTGTAGGAAAACTAATAAAAAAGATAAACACCTCCATTAGCCGGATTTTTAATAAATTTCAGTTAAAGGCCACAGCTGTGAAATAAGATTTTTTTAAGCCTGTGAGTGAGAGTAAGGTTATTGGGTATCTGAATCAAATGTCAGCAGCATATTATATGGAAGGCCTGGTTTGGGAAGCCCAGTAACAAAGCATCATTGGAATTCTTTGGAGTTTGATGTATTTCATAACTTAATGTTGGAAATGTACTTATCACACATTGCTAAAAACTCTGAGTAAGCTATTTAAAATACAACATGTGAATAAAGTACACGGGTAAATTATACATTCTTTCTACTCAAAAATGCTGAAATGTATTCACTGGCAGAATTGGATAGATTGTTGGTTTTTTTGTTTTGTTTTCTTTATATGCTTAAGATTTGAAGACATACCAAACTGGTACTTTACTGAGGAATGTGGTGGTTAATTATTTTGTGGGTTTTTAAAGTTTATTTTGGGGGGGATATAATTGACATATAACATTGTGTTAGTTTTAGGGTTTTTCTCACCTAGTAAAATTGCCCAAGATAAACAATTGCAAACCTTTATTTAAAACAGGAGTTATTTCTCATAAAACTTAATGACTTGATGTATGTATAAAATACAGAATGATCCCCATAGCAAGTTTAGTTAATATCTGTCACCACACATAATTACAAAATTTTGTGTGTTTGTGATGACAGCTTTTATGATTTACTCCCTTAGCACCTTTCATGCATCCAGTAGAGTATTATTAGCCATGCTATACGTTACAGCCCCAGGAAATATTCATCATTTATCTTACAACTGAAAGTTTGTACCTTTATACCATTTTTTCTATTTCACCCCTCCCCTATTTATTCTATCCCTGAGTTCTGTTTTGTGTTTTTTTTTAATTTCACATATAAGTGAAATTATACAGCATTTGTCTTTTTCTTTCTGACTTATTTCATTTAGCACAATGCCCTTAAGGTCTACACATACTGTCTCAAGTGGCAGGATTTCCCTTTTCTATGGTTTAGTAATATTATTCTGTGTGTGTGTGTGTGTGTGTGTGTGTGTGTGTGTGTGTGTTATCACATTTTCTTTATCAGTTCTTCCATCAGTGGACACTTAGGTTGGTTCCATGTCTTGACTGTTGTAAATAATGCCACAATGAACTTGAGGGTGCAGAGATCGCTTCAGGATAGTGATTTTGTTTTCTTGGAATAATTACCCAGAAGTGGAATTGCTAGATCATACTCTAGTTCTATTTTTAATTTTTTGAGGAAACTCCATACTATTTTCCATGGCGGCTGCACCAATTTACTTTCCCACCCATAGTGCACAGGGGTTTTCTTTTCTCCACATTCTCACCAACACTTGTTATTTTCTGTCTTTTTTATAATAGTTGTTCTAACAGATAATCTCTCACTGTGATTTTGATATGCATTTCCCTGATGATTGGTGAGTTGAGCACCTTTTCATGTACTTGATGGCCATTAATATATCTTTTTTGGGAAAATGTTCAAATCCTCTGCCCATTTTTAAATTGGATTTTTATTTCTATTGAGTTGTATGAATTTTTAAAAGTATTTTTGGTATTTTAAATATCCAGATAAATTTAAAATATTTGGATATTAACCCCTTATCATATATGTGATTTTCTTCCATTCTACAGATTGCCTTTTCATTTGGTTGATGTTTTCCTTTGATGTACTGAAACTTTTTAGTTTGAAATCGTCTCATTTATGTCTGCCTTTGCTGCCTTTGCTTTTTGTGTGAAATCCAAAAAAATCATTGCCAAGACTGATATCAGGGAGTGTATCCAACTGTGTTTTCGTCCAGGAGTTTTATGGTTTCAGGTCTTAATGTTCAGGTCATCCAGTTCCACTCTAGTGCATGTTGCCATCCAGTTTTCCCAGAACCCATTACTAAAGAGACTGTCCTTTCCCCATTGTATACGCTTAGCTCCTTTGTTGTAAATTAGTTGACCATATATTTATGGGTTTATTTCTCCATTCTCTAGTCTGTTTAATTGATCTCTGTGTTTATTTTTATGTAATACCATACTGTCCTAATCTTTACAGCTTTGTAATATAGTTTGAAATCAGAAAGGGTGATGCATTCAACTTGGTTCTTCTTTCTCAAGATTTCTTTGGCTGTTTGAGGTCTTTTGTGATTCTATACAATTTTAAGATTGTTTGTTATATTTATGTAATAAATTCCGTTGGAATTTTTTAAAGGATTGCATTGCACTTATAGATTGCTTTGGGTAGTATGGAACAGCCATAGACTTATTTGTGTCTTCTTCAAGTTCTTTCATCAGTGTTTTATCATTTTTTAAAATTATTATCTGTCAAAAAAACATATATATATAAAACTCTGCCCACTTATAATCACTCAGCAATGGCTTTTATAGTTTCTTAATTATGGCTCTTGAAAATCCATTTTACCGTACATGTACAGGAATAAATATGTATAACTGAAACCAAAATCCCATGAAACAGTTGTTACACCTGCTCATATTACTTTTATTATATATTCTCTTTTATTCTTTTCTATTTTATTTTATTTTTTAAATGTTCCTCTTGATCCACTAAATTGATCTCATCACACACAGTTTGAAAACTGCTATCCTAGAATATTTTACTCTAAGAAAAATAAATGGAACTATCTCTTTCATAGTTTGAAACAACTTTTATTTTCTCTTCCTGCTTTTCCATTTTCCAACAATGCTCTGTAAATGCTCCAAAAGTAAAATGAATTTCCCAGTATGACTACGTCTGTTACAGAAAAAGATAGCAATTAGTCAAGGAGCAAAAAGATGCATAAAGGGTGTCTTCTGAGGAAACATTCATTACTGTTTGTTGCATTATAAATATGAAGACATATTTCTTGTGAAATTTTGTTCCTTCTGATACGGCAGGAGGGCTCCTGCCTTGTGAGATTTAGAACAAAGAAAGGGATGTCGCAGTAGGATTCCGACCAGAATGTGTGTTCATTACTACAGCGGGTTGCTATGGAGGCTTGGGAGACTCATCTGTATAAGAGGTTAGCTGTTTCTGTCCAGGGTGTTATTGATTCAGCTCTGCCTTTAAGACAGTAAAGATAGGTGAAGATGACCATAATTATAGCTATCTTAAAATCACTTAGTAAAATCACCCCAGAGAAACATTATAAACTTTTACTTAAAACATTTAAGAGTGTTGTTTCTCATGCTTTTCCGGGAGCGCCCTTAAAAATTAATAATTCAAATGTGGAAATCCTACATCATTAATAATTCAGTACGTCTTAATATTTTCTTCTTTACTAGGTATCTTAACATCTTTCTGTAAATGAAATCATAGTGTTTTTCTCTGTTTTTGGATGGAAAATTTTGTTCTTAATTTGGTCCTTAATTATAAATACATGCATCCTTAGGTTTCCAGTGAACATAACAAACATTGTATATTTATATAGTTTATACAAATTTTATATATTATAATTTCTCTTAACAGCATTTTATTTTATTGTGCATACTCATCTGATCTTATCTATGAAGATCAAAAGTGTTAAATGGGTTAAAGCTGAGCTTTGGTACTTACTAGTTATGTGATTAGGAGCAAGTTAGATTCTCTGCATCTCGACTTGCGCATCTAGAATATGAGTATAAGATCATAATTAAGGAGGTAATGAATGTAAAGTGTTTCTTTACCTAGTAACCCGAAAATATCAATCATAAAGTTTCACCAAAAATACAGAAATAGAAATGAGACCCAAGCATTTTCTAATTTTGTAAAACACTATACTGCCACGTAATTTCTTAGGCATTAGAGACTCAAGAGTTGCCTTCCCACATCTAGATAAATTATAGAGCTCACCTAGTGTTGCATTTGCATCTTTCCATCGCTTTCTTGCCCGTGTCAGAAGTGCTAGGACAGTGTCTGTGTTACAGAGCTTAAAGCATAGAACCTGAGTGCTTGGTGTCTTTGCCTTCCATGAGAGACTGTTGGTTATAAATGGTGACAGTATGTTTTTGTGATTCATAAAGAATTGTGATGATTTTTTAGCGCATATGTTGAAAATACAAAAAGTACTTGATAAAAAGTGATGAGGGATATAGTACTTGTTAAGTAACACTTAATTTTTAAGTTGAAAGTGATCACAGACCTTTTTACGACTACCAGAACTATACATGGAGTGAAGATAATTTTAATAGTGTTTATGACTAGTTACATATAATTGTGTATGCACGTGAGTGTGTGTATGGAGAGAGAGAGAGAGAGAGAGAGAAGGGGGGTGGGATGGAGAGAAATGTGTTGACAGAGCTTTTTAATAAATTGATTCCAGAAGTTTTGTCTTTATGTACAACTATCAACATCAAATGCTATGGGTTTAAGCCACTTCATTGGCATAACATTGCTCCAGACGTTATGCAGAATAAGTACAAGATACTATCTTTGTCCTTCTGCTATGCCAAAATGTACTGCAAATGAATATGTATTTGACAGTGTTGAGTCTGTGATATATGGAGAGAGAGAGAGATGGAATACATTTTTAAAAACAATTTGATTTCCAAGTTTTGAAGTGTTATTCCACCAAAGACATTGCTTTTACTAGGGTATCTTTTCTACGAATTTTTTTTTTTCTGGTGCATCTTCTTTTTTCTTCTTATTTTATTGAGATGCAATTGACATACAGCACCCTAAGGTGCACAGTGTAATGATCTGACTTACACGCATTATGAAATGATGACCACAAAGTGCAGTGAACATCCATCAGCTCATACAGACACAACATTAAATAGTAATAAAGGTTTTCTTCCTTGTGATAAGTCTTAGGGTTTACTCTCTTAACTTTCAAATGTAACGTCCAGCAATGTTAATTATATTTATCGTGTTGTGTATTACCTCCCTAGTACTTTTTTACTTATAACTGGACGTTTGTACATTTTAACTACCTTCATTCAGTTCTTCCCCCCTTCCACACTCTCCTGCCTCTAGTAACCACAAATCTGTTCGCTTCTTCTGTGCATTTGTTTGCATTTGAAGTATAATTGGCCCCCAACACTGTGTGACTTCTGGTGCACGACATAGTGACTCAGTATTCCCATGCATTACAAAAGGATCCCCATGATGAGTCTAGTCACCGTCTGTCACCATCCGATGATACTATATTGTGATTGACTCTATTCCCCTATACAAGTGTACACTGTATATTTATTTCCTACCTCTGAATCATTTATTTTATAGCTGAAAGTTTGTACCTCTAATCTCCCTCACCTGTTTCTCCCACCTTTTCTAAAGACGTTTTGATGTAGTCTCATTATAGAAGGTCAAAAATTTGTAAGACTAATGCCAGCGATTGTATATTTACTTTGTGATAGTACATTGTGGTACTCCTTAGAAGTGAAATCTTACTTTCTGTTTGTAGTTGACTGCTGAATGCTTTGAGCACAGTTGTTGTCTTAGAAAGCATTAAAAACGTAAACTGATTAATGGATAATTGAGAGAAAACAGAGTACCCAGTGGAGGTAACTGGGAGACTAGCTGAAGATAAAAGTTTGTTATCAGGGAGTTCCCATCATGGCTTAGTGGTTAACAGATCCTACTAGGAACCATGAGGTTGCGGGTTCAATCCCTGGCCTTGCTCGGTGGGTTAAGGGTCCGGCGTTGCCGTGAGCTGTGGTGTAGGTTGCAGACGCGGCTCGGATCCCGCGTTGCTGTGGCTGTGGTGAAGGCCGGCGGCTACAGCTCCTGTTAGACCCCTAGCCTGGGAACCTCCATATGCCGCGGGTGCGGCTCTACATAAAGGCAAAAAGACAAAAAAAAAAAAAGTTTGTTATCAATGATAGCTGAACGTAGATTAAGAAACAAGGAATAAGCTTTATCCTTGCATTTAGTAAAATAGATATCTAAATACGGTATATATAAAACTACATTATTCAGAATATACTCCCCATGTCCCCCTCAGATGACAACACAGGCCCATACTTTTTCTTTTCTTCTTTGTAAACCAATGCGCCAAACAAACTTTGGCCATCAATGATTAATTCGTTTATGCATAATAGTAATGCCAGAAAGCTTTTTTCATTGGTCTTGCATTAAAGAGGTGTAATGTTTACAGAAACGCTATCTGTTCTTGCTCTCACATGGCCCTGCACAGTGCTGGCATACTGCTCCCTTCATGGAGGAAGGTCATAAAGAGTGTTTGCTGGGAGTTCACGTTGCAGCTCAGCGGTAACAAACCTGACTAGTATCCACGAGGATGCGGGATCGATCCCTGGTCTTGCTCAGTGGCTTTAAGGATCTGACGTGGCTGTGGTGTAGGCTGGCAGCTGCAGCTCTGATTCCACCCCTAGCCTGGGAACTTTCATCTGCCTCGGGTGCGACCCCAAAAAGAAAAGGGAAAAAAACGTGTTTGCTGGTAGGACACCTCCTAGAGGCCCATCCGTACATTTGAAAAGGCTGCTCTTGGTGAAGTTGTCTATTCCTCAGGCTACCCGGAGTGCCTCATCTGGTCTTACCGACAGAAATTCTTGTCCATTCATGGGGGGACAGGCTCTCTGGGGAAAGGAGAGTTGTTCTGTTGCTCCCATCAGCACAGCCTGTGAATCACAAGTCCTGCAGCTTTTGCAGGCCGTACTGGTTGGCTTATAACAATTCCATAAATGTTTTCCTTTGGATAAATACCACTGCTTTGATCTGCTCCCTTTTCTCCAAAGGTAACCGTATGTGTCTGTTTACCAGGGACAGTTCAGGTATGCCTGCTGCCCCGGCGCATTTATTTACAGTGCCCTGATCCATCTCACAAGTGGCTCTTGGCAGTAAATCATATGGTCACTCTAGGCTCTTCCCTTAAGTCACCTGATTTTAAAATCATGACAGTTTCAATCCTATTTACATAGGTGTTTTTCGTGATATCTAATCTGTGTGAACAGTCTCTTTCTTTGATTTGGCCAACATCCTTCGGTATTTCATTTCTTAATTTAGGTCAGTAGATCCTCATGAACTGGAAATTTGATTCAGTTTAAAAGGCGACATTTCTTTTAGTAAGCACGCTAGACTAAAGATGGCGGTGGATTGTTTGACAAGACTTCCAGCGAGGGTGGGATCCATCTCCCCTCCCCTTGAGTTGGGCTGGCCTGTGACCACTTTGACCCAGAAAGTATGGCAGAAGTGATGCCAGGCAGGTTTGGGGCCTCGTCTCTAGGAGGCCTAACTGCCTTCCACCATGGTCTTTTGGAGCGCCAAGCTGCCACTTGAGAAGTCCAGCTGTCCCCGGGGAGAACACGTGAAAAGGCTCTGAGACCACATGGGGAGAGGGCGCGAGCTACCCTTCCCAGCTCTGCCCACCGGCGTGCCAGGCCCGCAGTGAAGCCAATCTTGAGTCTGCCCTAGCTGAGCTCCACTGAGTGAGCCCTGTCAGTGCCACGTGGAGCCGAAGAATCACCCAGCTGAGCTCTGCACAAATTCCCAACTCACACCATCACGAAATAGGTCAAGCCATTAGGTTTGGGGGTGGTTTTTAAATGCCGCAGTAGTTACCTGGGACAAGAAGACATTTTTAGGTGAACATGTTGATATTTTAGAAACTATTTTGATAACAGAGTAGTATTCCTCCTTTGAATTTCTCCCTAAAGATCTTTAAAGAATATTTGTTGAGGATGAGTGATAGGGGAATGCCTGAATGCATTTTTAACTCTTTAAAGGTGGCAGGTTGATGCAAGCACCTACCATCTGCCTTCACACCTTATCTGTCCTGTGTCGTTCTGCTGTTCTCACCCACACAACTAATTAATTGCACTTTGAAGATGACATTTAACTGTATTAGAATATAACATACTAAAGTTTAGTTTCAGTGGAAGAATCTAAGTCTATGTGTACATCCTTTGCAGCCACTTATAATAATAGTCTGTATGGCCCCCTCCCCTTTCACTCCACCCACGGTGCATATTGTTTATAAAAGTTGACATATACTATCTAATTTATGTTGACAAAAATGTCTTCCAAGTATTTATTTGGTGGTAGTCTGCTTTAGTTTTGTTATCTGGCACCTGGCACAAAGAAAGCTTCTAGTAAATGTCGAATTATGAATAAAGATCCCTTCATTTCACTGCATCCTGCATTTTGACCATGTTCCTCCCAAATATCTGGAGACCCCTCCTGTTGCAAGTCAGTTTGAGCATTTCAGCATCTAATGCAGAGCATGATAAAGAATAAAAAGTAAAATATTCTAGATAGTATACACCCAAAATGCTTTTTCGGCCTGGTGACCGTGGATATGTTTGCATTGTTTCTGTGACATTTTCACCGTGGGCTACATGCAAAAACTATCATATTTGAAGATCAGCACTTCGTTAACTCACTCATTTCGAATGGCTGTGTCAAGAATTGATTACAGCACTGAAGATACAGCTACATATGAAACATTCACGGCCCTGGCCATCCTGAGGTCCCAAATGGAACTTCAGAGGTAGCACAGCTGGTTTAAGGCAGAAATAAGACTTTATCTCAGAACTGCTAATTCTATTCAGAGTTTTGTTTCTGTTTTCTTTTTTTTATTACCCCATGTTGTCTTACTAGGACATCAGGATCATAGTTCACATATAGTGACTTGACTTGGCAGCGTTGGGAGCAAAAAGATGAATAGAGTAAGGGAAGACACTTCCGTTTGGAAAAGATGGTAAATTGTCAGCTTCTGATATTAGAGGGAATAGCATCTATCCTGTTGTTCTCACATCATTCCCAGGAGGATTAATGGTCTTGAAGAGCAGAAGGTTAGATTTGGTCATCCTGCCCCGAGAGAGGAATCCGGAGACAGGAAATAAGATACCATGTAACAGTTTTTCTCCATTTTCACAGATATATCACAATTAAAATTCTAGAAATGAATTCTCAAACAGATGGTTTGAGAAAACTTAGAAAAGAGTAATTAGCATTTTGGTAGTATTTTACAGTATCCATAATACTTCAGTGGATAATTCACGTAAACCGGTTAGCACAGTGTCTGGCACCTACCAAGCCCTCTGCAGATGCTGCTGTTATCGAAAGAAGTCATCACCGTGGCCCTCCATAACATAACGTAATCACCAGTCATGTTGATTTTACAAATAAGGGACGCGAGGCTCAGAGCAGTCCTGTGACATATCTGAGGGGGCACAGCTGGGACTTTTTCCAAGTTCCTTACGTCCAAATCCAGTTCTCTTCCCCCCAGCGTCGCACTCGGTCATGATTTTAGCCAGTGACCAAATTGTGGTTGACCTTGACTGTTAACACCTTCATCTGGTGGTTGTAGGGCCCCCACTTATTTTTCGGAAGTAGTGCTTGGAGGTGAGGAGGGGGGCTGTGTGCAGTGATTTACGATTAACTTTTGTGCAGGTGGCATATAGGGTAGAACAGAGGGCTGAGAAATCGGAGGTGGGACCAGTTAGAAGACTGTTGCAAAGGTGGGAGTGGTTTTGGAAACGAAAGGGCTTTTGTAGCCAGGATGAAAATGCAGGGACAGATTTTCTCACATCCACTAACTCTCCCGCTGCAGGTCGCCTGTAATCACCACTGTTCTAGACCTGTTGTGACCCCCTCTCAGCCCAAACCTGATTACCTTAGAGCCTGTCGAAGGCTTTTGCTTACCACCCTTTCTCCCTCGCTCCCTGACTTCTTATAACTGTTTCTAACCTCTCTTACTTCAAGTGTTGGCTTGAATCTTGTCAGAATATCTGCAGCTCATCGTTCCCCATTCTCCATTGGTTGCTCTTGGGCACCATGAGTGCCCAGTAACGCTCTGCCAGTAATGATAGTTTCCAGCTCCTTTCTTCATTGTGCATTTGTTTTGTTTTGTCTTTGCCATCTGTCACCTGCTGCTTCTCCTGGTTCAAATGAAAAAAACCTTTTTAATAGACATCACCAGCCAAACTTACGCCAGTTGAACCAACCAGTTGCAACCTGTTATGTATAATTGATATGTTCTTTGCCCTGAGCTGCTTATTACTGGAAAGAAGAAAAGCTAATTCTCCTGGTCTGATAACCTGACCTTTCTAGAAATTCTTTGGGTTTTCTTGCTTGTTTATCCTTTTAGTTTATTTGGTGCTGTTTGTATTTAGTGATTTGGAAATAAGAAATATTTTAAGGTCTTACCGCACTGGTAGGAAAATCTCCCAGGACAAATACTCTTCCGTTCATAATTGAGAAGTTTCTAAAGTACAGCAGAAATTGGCACAACATTGTAAATCAACTATACTTTAATTTTTAGAAAAAACTTTCCAGTGTGTGTTAGCTCTTCATAGCTTTGGCGCATCTTTAAATCATCTTCAGTCAGAGGTAACTTTTAAAAAGTATTTGTAACTGAACTTTAGCCAGATACCAAATATACAGGAATTTTCATTCATCAACCTTTTTGCCAAGAGCTCTGAAATGAAGGGATGCTCAGAAGACATAGCCTATGGTTCCACGTAAACGTAGATAATAGTTCAAGTAACTTGGATATTCTCGAGCAGTAGACTGAATGTAGTCTTTTCAAATACAATAGTTAGACCTGTTTTTTTAATGCCGAGGTTTTAGATATCAGCTCTCACTAAAGATTAAAATGCATGTTTGTGTTTGAACACCTATGTTCCCTAGGTAAATGAAAGCTGTAAGTGTTCTTCACATATGTGTCCCAAGCCTGAATGGTCCCTGCTATTTAAATTATGTAAGAAAATGCATATTTTGTAGACAGATTATTTGGCGACTGAATATACATTAAAATGCAGACTGAAATTCAGCTACATGTTACAGTATCAGATGTGGGCCAACAGCTGCTTCCTTCTGCCTTACTTTGGGTGTGTTGGATATTGTGCTTTTTTAAAAAAGAGAGAATTGGCTGTTTTTTTCAGATATTTTTGCATTTTGTTTCCAAATGACAAGGTTTAAGGTTTTTGTCGCAAACACTTCCTCACATGTGACACGTTCCTGGGGTGGATAATCTTCATTTCTAATAAATAAAAAGCCAGATTGAATATAGTCATCATGTTTTCTGTTTCTAACATGGATATTTGAAGTACTCCAGCATACTGTGCCTCCTTGATATTCCTGAAAAGAATTGTGGTCAGAGAGATAGAATTTATAGAAAATGTTCAGAGTTATTATCGTTTTTATTTCCAAAAACATATACTTTAGTATAATCTTTATGCTTTTGGTCTTTAGTCAGTTTTGAAAATAAATTAAACAGCTTAGGATTGGACAGAAATTTTAAATGGATTGGCAGCCTTCAGCTGAGTAATAAACTAACTGATCGACTTAATCATGTACTTTATGTGGTTTATACCCTTAGCCAACATGCGTGCTCACTCAGTTTGTCTTGAAGGTTATTTTATTGTTCCTATTTCAATGAGGAAATCATGTAGATAATTATCTTCCTTATTGATTTTTCTTCCTGTTTCAGTTTATTTTTTTTATTGAGGAATAACATTTATGTAGTAAAGTTATAGAAATCTTTGGTAGAAAGCTAGATGCTGACTCCGGGAAGCCAAGTCCCAGATGAAGATGTAGGACAAACATTTCAAGCAACACAGCAGGGTCCCTGATGTTTCACCCTGTAACTTCCGTGCCCAAAGACCAGCTCAGATTAGTTTGTGTTGTTAAGCTTCTGACTTTATCATTCAGCATCCTCTTTGGGACTTTTAGCAGTGGTTCATTCTTCATTGAGATACCGTCATCCACTTGTATGGATATGCTATGATTTCAGTATTCTGTCAGTGGGTGTTTGAGTAGTTTCTAGACAGGAGCTGTCATGAACAGCTCTACTATGAACATTCTAGTACATATCTTTTGCTGCATATGTGTACTGTTTCTTGGTGTACACCTCGGAGTAGAATTATTGGGTTGTAAATGCGTAAGTTCAGCATTAGTAAATACAGTTGACCTTTGAACAAAGGGGGTTTGAACTGTGCAGGTCCATTTATACACAGATATTTGTCAGTAGTAAATACTACAGTCCTGCACAGTCCGTGCCTTGGCGGATCCCTGGATGTGGAGGAACCACAGATAAGGAAGGCCGACTATTCATTATATGCAGATTAACCTCAGGTTGTTCAGGGGTCAGCTGTACTGCCAACCGATCTTCCAGAGTGGTTGTACTGATGCACTCTTCCCCCAAAAGAGTTTCAGTTGTTCCACATCCTAGTCAACATTTGGTGTCATCAGTCTTTTTTAATTTTAGCCAATCTGCTAAGATTTTAGTGGTGCCTCATTTTGACTTTAGTTTTTGGTCCGCCTGATGTATAATGATGAATACCTTTTCATATGCTTAATGATTTCACATCTTCTTTTAAAAAATAGCCTACTCAAGTGTTTTGTCCACTTAAAAATTGTATTTTTTTCTTATATTTTGTGGACATCCTATACATTTTGGGTAGAAGCCCATTATCAGATATGTGTATAGCAGATATGCTTTCCCAATCTTTACCTTTTCACTTACTAGTTTCTTTTTTTCCTCTTTCTTTTCATGGCCACACCTGCAGCATATGGAAGTTGCCAGGGTGGCGGTTGAAACGGAGCTGCAGCTGCCCGGCCTACACTATAGCCACAGCAACTCCAGATCCGAGCAACGTTTTCGATCTACTCTGCAGTTTGCGGCAACGCCAGATTCCTAACTCACTGAGTGAGGCTGGGGATGGAACCCGCATCCTCATGGATACTATGTCGGGTTCTTAACCCAGCGAACCACCACGGGAACTCCTTAATAGTTTATTTTATGAGCATAAGTTCTTAATTTTAATGAAGTCTAGTTTATTCATCTTTTCTTTTATGGTTCGTTCTTTATTGCGTCAAAGTTAATAGGTCTTTCTCCACTCCAGGGTTATGAAGGTTTATCCTCCATGTTTATTCTAGAAGGTTTATCTTCTGACTTTCATTCTGTGATTCATCTCTAATCTGTACAAGCGGTGTGAAATAGAGGGCTCCTTCTCCTTTCCACATACAGATATCCAGTAAACGTAGTGCTATTTAATTAAATGACCATCTCCCCAGTGAATTGTAGATGTACCTGTGTCATAAAACAGGCAAATCTTTTTGTGTGGGTCTGCTTCTAGGCCTTCTTTTCTGTTCCATTTTTCTATTTCTCCTTATGTCTAAACCACGCTGTATTACAGCTGTCTTACAGTCTTGATATCCAGTATCTAATACTCAGGCTTTGTTTTTGTCCCTCAGATTTGCTTTGGCTATTCCAGATATTTTGCATTTCCATAGAATTCTTTGCATTTCCAAAAATCATCTGTCAGTTACCAAATTACCAAAAAAACCTCCTGTCATTTTGATTGAAATTGCATGGAACCCATTACATCCTTTGTGGAGAATTGACATGTCAATGTTGAATCGTTCAATCAGTAACTTTAGGACATTCTTGTGTTTATTTAGGTCTTCTTTAATTTCTCCAAGCACTGTTTTGTTATTATCATCATAAAGGTCTTTTATGGCTTTGATTAGAGTTATTGCTCTTATTTGATAATTCAGTGGAAGAAGGATAGCCTTTTCAACAAAAAGCTGGAGCAATGAGATGTCCTTAAACTACACCCCACGTCTTAATGAAAATTAGAAATGAATCATGACTTAAACATAAAATGAAAAACTATAAAACATTCAGAGAAAACCTTCATGAGAGTTTTAAAGACTTGACTAAAGTAATAATTTGGAAAGAGTTTAAAAAAAGTACATTTATAGTGTTGGGTAATTATCATTCACAAGCTTTTAGAAATAAACATTATGTCCAAGTGTTTGGTAAAAGTAAAAGGTGAAAATCTCATCCTTTCTCTATTGGTAGTGATTTGAGACTATGTAGACAGGCCTTCAACAAGGTGAAGTTTGAGTGGCAAATGATTTTTATCTTACATAGTAAAAATTTGTATTTGGAAACAATATACCTCTTCTAAAAAGACTCCCAGGTAAGCAGTAAAGGATAGGTAGAAACCCAGTAATAATATTAAGGTAAACAAGAAGCGAATAACCTGAGTAGAATATTTAGAAAATTAAACTTATTTAGGAAAAGAAAGTAGCCACTCCTTCAGGAAAATCATCATCAAATTTTAAGCTAAGAGATTGTCTTTAATGTTTATTAAGAACTCCATGCTATACTAAAGGTAAGAAGTAGTGATTTGATAACTGAGATCTTTTGAAACATATGGTGATTCCCCCCTTTGGTGTTTTGGGTTCCTAAACTTACTTTCTTTCCACTGTCATTGCTATCATTCCAGTTCAAGTCGTCGCTGACTTTTGCTTGGAGCGCTGTGGTCCTCTGACCATCTTCCTGCCACTGTTGTGCCACTAAAGTACACTTTCTGTGTATTAACCATACTGATCTCTTAATACATACACCCCCAGCTTGCCAGCCGAAAGACCTTCAGCGACTCTCTCCTGTTCTTAAAATAGCGGCCACAGGTCCTTCTTCAGCCATCCCTTGTGCTTCTCTTCCCCCTTGCTCCTTATGCTGTAACGATGCTGCTCTCCTTTTTGTTACTTGACAAAGCCTAGCACTTTTCTGCTGCCTATCTTTTACGTTTTCTTCTGTCTAAAATATCTGATTCCTGTTTTTCTTCCCATTGCTGACTCATCTCTCAGTGTTCGAGTTTCTGTTTAGATTTCTTCTCCCTGTAGATGGCTTCTTTGATCACCTCATGTAATACTGGCCTGCCCAAGTCACTGTATATTAATCAGTTTTCCCTGAAACAGTGATCACAGTCTTTAATTTCATGGATTGTTTGTTTATAGTGTTTCCTTCAACTGGAACATCACCTCAAAGGCTTTTACTCGTCTTATATTCCCAGTCAATCCCTCATGCAGTGCCTAGTAGATACTCAAGAAGTAAATTAGTGAAAACCTACGAACCCCAGATGCTTACTGACAGAAAATGTAAATAAGAATTCAGACAAATGAGCTATTAAACTAAGAGAAGATTTTAAAAGAGATGAAATGTGACCTAAGCTTTTTTTTTTTTTTTTTTGACAGTATGTGCAGCAGCTTGATGTGGAGTCTCAGTTCCTAGACCAGAGAGTGTACCCAGGCTGCAACAGTGAAAGCACCAAGTCCTAACCGCTAGAACACTAGGGAACTCCTGATGAAATCTGACCTAAGCTTTGAATGGCGGTTGGAATTTGATTGGTGAGGATCACTGTAGCTGGAAGACCGTCAAGAACAAGGAGACAGAATTTAAGACAGAAGATTCTCTTTGCAAAGTTGTGGGAGATAAGGCCGAGTTAGATATGAAGGGCTGAAGTCTAGATACCTAAATAAGTTAAAGAGAGGGGTTTAGAAATGATATGATCAATTGGAGAGCCATTGTCACCCCCTGAGAGGGGGGTGTGAGTGACATCACATGAGTAAATTGTTCGTTTCAAATAATTGGTGTGTTTCATCTAAGTTTCTGTTTCAGGAGCATATTCTTTTAATGTCTGTAGAGTCTATGTAAATTTCTTCTTTCTCATATTGTTAATTTGTGTCATCTTTTTTTTCTTGATCAATCTGGCCAAAAGTTTATCAATTTTATTGATCTCACAGAAAAGATTTTTAGTTTTGTTGATTTTCTGTATTGTTTTTCTGTGTTCAATTTCTTTTATTTTTGTTCTTTATTATTTCTTCTGCTTAATTTGGACTTATTTTTGTGCATTTTTCTAGTTTCGTAAGGTGGCATAGATCATAGATTTGAGAGCTTTTTGCTTTTCAAATATAAACATTCAATGTTATAACTTCCCTCTGTGCAGTGGTTTAACTACAGCCCACAGATTTTGATATGTTCTATTTTCATTTTCATTCAATTAATATTTTGTAGTTTCTTTTGATGTCTTCTTTGACCAATGGATTGTTTAGAAGTGTATGGTCCAGGGAAGTTGCCTGGTGGTCTGGTGGTTAGGATTTGGCGCTTTCACCATTGTGGCCTGTGTTCAGTCCCTGGTCCAGGAACTGAGATCCCATTTCAAGCTGCTGTATGTGTGGCCAGAAAAAAAAAAAGAAGTGTCTGGTTCAGTTTCTGAATATTTGGAGATTTCCTAGATATCTTTCTGTTACTGATTTTTAGTGAATATTCCAGGTGTACTTGACAAGAATGTATAGTCTTCCTTTATGAAGTAGAGTGCTCTATAAATACTAGTGAGATAAAGTTGGTTGATATCCTTCTGCACTGCTACAGAGTTCTTACAATTGAGGTCACCTTCCCAGCAAAGTTGGCAGAGAAAAAAGAAGAAAAATAACTAGAGATTTCTCTCGTCCTCTGTAGACCTCAAGAAGCCCTTTTCTCAGTTCTTCTAATCAGCAAATTCTAATGAAGCCTTAGCTGTTGGGCACTGCCCACCATCCCAGCTCTGCTAGGGGCCCGCTGGAGGTGAGCTGTGAAAGGAAGAAAAGGAAAAAATGGGAGGATCCCCACACACACATACTCCAAGCTCATAGGGATCCTGTGAGAATACCCCTGATACTCTGGGTAGAAAGAATTTTCTCTCCGAGTTTTGGCTGTGTGCGTACCACCCAGTGCCTCCCTTCAGCTCAGGGCCACAGAGAAAAGAGAAAAACCAGGAAACTCAGCCTCTCTGTAGGTCTTCTCTCCTGGCATTGGCCCTCCTCCTTAATCTGCCTGCTTTACTCTCCGGAGTTCATTGGTAGTTGCTTTTTGTAATTTTTTGCTCCTGGGTTTTTACTGGTGGAATGTAAAGACTTTATAGTGGATTTAGGCCAACTTGGCTACACTAGTCCTCAAGTTACATTTTTTTAAAGACTTTACTTCTTTAGAGTAGTTTAAGGTTCACACAATTGAGAGAGTGCCCAGATTTCCCAGGTAGCTTCTGACCGCACACATGCGTAGCTGCCTCCATTAGCAACACCCCCCACCAGCCTGGAACACTGGTTAAACCGATGAACCTACACTGTCACGTCATAATCACCCAAAGTTAGTACTTTGCCTTTGTAACTCTTAGGGTTTTACATTATGTGGATTTGGGCAAGTGTTTAATAACATGTATCCATCATGATGTTATCATGAAGAGTATTTTCACTGCCCTGAAAATCCTTTGCATTCCACCTGCACATCCCTCCCTCCCCACCCCCACCGATTCCTGACAGCCACTGGTCTTTTAACTGACTCCATAGTTTTGCATTTTCCAAAATGTCATATAGTTGAAACCATATAGTATGTAGCTGTTTCAGATTGGTTTCTATCACTTAATAATGTGCATTTAAGTTTCCTACCTATCTGTTCATGGCTTTATAGGCCTTTCTTTGGTCTTTTTAAGGCCGCACCAGCAGCATATGGAGGTTTCCAAGCTAAGGGTCCAGTCAGAGCTGTAGCTGCCGACCTACTGCCATAGCCACAGCAACACGGGATCTGAGCCACATCTGTGACCTACACCACAGCTCACGGCAACACTGGGTCCTTAACCCACTGAGCGAGGCCAGGGATAGAACCAGCATCCTCATGGATGCTAGTCTGGTTTGTTAAACGCTGAGCCACGATGGGAATTCCCTTTAGGTCATTTCTTTTAACACTGAATGATATTTCATTGGATGTACTGCAGTTTGTTTATCCATTCACCCACTGAAGGACATCTTGGTTGCTTCCAGGTTTTGGCAGTTATGAATAAAGCTGCTATGTGCATCCATGTGCAGGTTTTATATATACATAAGGATTCAGTTTTGGCGGGTAGATTCCAAGGATTTCTGGATTGTCTGGTAAGAGTATGTGTAGTTTTCTAAGAAACCACTGAACTGTCTTCCACGTGGCTGTTTTACATTCCCTCCAAGAATGAATGAGAATTCTTGTTGCTCCACATCCTCGCCAGCATTTGGTATTGTCTGTGTTCTAGATTTCGGCCATTCTAGTGGGTGTATAGTGGTATATCCGTTTTAACTTGAATTTCTCTGACAACACATGACATGTAGCATCTTTTCACGTGCTTTTTTTGCCATCTGTATATCTTCTTCATTGAGCTGTCTGTTAAGGTCTTTGGCCTATTTTTTAATTAGGGTGTTTGTTTCTTATTGTTGAGTTTTAAGATCTATTTTGGATAACAATCCATCATCAGACGTGTCTCTTATAAATATTTTCTCTCTCAAGTGGGCTTTTAATACAACATTCAGAATGCCTGAGTTGCATTGACATGATCACGTGGTCCCTCACCCTTAAACTATTCTCTGATACAGAATCAGCTCTAAATTTCTATAAAAACAGATTATTTTTACTTACATCACTACGAAGTATACCTAATATCTCTGAGTATCTTTTTAGTGTCATTATGGTCCCCTTTCTTAACTTTTACATTACATTTATACATTTCTCTCAGTTCTTTATATACATTCTGAAACCAAGAGAAACTTGCAGTAAAGCGTTGTGGTTTCCTTTCATTATTCAAGCTAAATTACCAGAAATGCCCTTTTAAGATGAAATATTTAGTCACTTCAAAACAAATCACTTTAGAGGAAGAGGGAAGCCTTATTTAGCTTATGTTTTCCATCCTTAAAAGAAGTATTGAAGTTTGACGCTAGCAAGCTGTGGTAAGAACCTTCAGCTCCCAGCCAAAAACCGTTCTCTTTCCTCAGAGCTGCCATGATACTTTATGTCCCAAGGGTGGGGAAATAGGCACTCTTAAATTGTACTATAAATTTCTGGATGTCAGTTGAGACTGCATGTGTGTGTGCATAGAAATCTGATGAACTAATCATCTAGAAATGTAATTTTTCTTGTTCAAAGGGTGTGCCATACGGACACACACACACACACACACAATCATGCAATATTATGCATACCTTTGATAAAGAAATTACATTTGTAGGTGTAGTTCATCAGATTGGTGTTGGTGCAAAATTGAGTGGAGGGGAACACTGCATGCTCTGATGAAGGAGTGATTACGTTATGTTACATTTGTAGTGTAGACTCTCTGAAATGGAATACTACTTAGCCATTAATATGATAGATATCACTTATTGAAATGACAAAGTCCATGATAAGAAATGAAAATTGAAGCTACTGAATAAAATTTATGTTTGTGTAAATATGTATAGGAAAATGGTCTGCAATGATGTACACCAAAATAGAGCTGTTATTCTCATGGAGGTAAGATTAAGAATGTTTTTCATTTTCCTCTTTACCTATTTAAATATTGCCGTGGGATTTTTAAAAATCACTATGTGTTACTTATTTAATTTGAGCAGGGAGAGAGGAAAGGAAACCTATTTTCATTTTGGAGAAAATATTCCTATGTTCTCTCTTGAGGGTAAAAACTAGAACCAGTGAGAAGGCGGGATAAGGGGTTACAAATCGCAGCTCATTAGATAGGAATAAACTTTTTGCACTGACTTTTTTAACCTAACTGACAGCACAAAACGGGTTGTCTGAGATACGAGTTCTGCATCACTAAAGATGTTCAAATGTAACCATTTGGTAAGGTTGTCATGGAAGTGATTAAAGCATCGGGCATTTTGACAGTTGGCCTTGAGACTCTCTTGGTAAGTGAGATTTTTAACAACAGGTGGAAGGTTGAACAGGAGAACCTTGTAAGTGAAAAATCTTTTCAGATTCTCATTTCTGAATTCAAAGAGAATTGTATTTCAACCTGTTTATGAAAAAGTGACTAAGCAGATGGCAGTATGAAAAAATTCATGTGAAGCCTAGCCTTGTTTTAATGTGTGACAATACAACATCCTCAAAGGGGAGTTAAAGGAACCGAGTGTATGTAGCAGCGTGTCTACAACTCATCATTGATGAATGAATGAAGGGGAGAAGGAATTGATCCTGGACCTGCCGCAGTGTAAAACCATGAACTGTATACATAGAATATTGTTTGGGATCAGAGAGTAGTAGGTCAGTTCAGGGACGCCTAAACCCCGCTGAGCCTCACAGCTGGTCTTCAGAACTTACGGATGTAGATAACATGGTTTTTGACAGGCTTCTGGACCCCGATGCCACAAATCGAGATTCCATAGCGCTGGAGTTGGGCCTGGGAACCAATATTTTTTTAATTCTCAAGTTATTTTGGTGACCAGCCAAGTTTAAACACAACCAGAATAAAATATACTTACACGTATAACCGTATCAGGACAGTTACCAAAAAAGAACTGTTAAAGAAAGACCCCTGATCAACATGAAATGCTTTTGAACTGTTCATGTTTACAGAGCTGCCTCACTGAGAAGCCCATCAACATCCTTCAGCTAAGTGATTCTCAGGCCTGTTTCTGATGTTTCATTCAGTGCATTAAGCAGAGCTGCTCAAAAGAACTGATTTTATTTCTTAATGCATTATATAATCGTGCTCATGAATGCAGTAAACATCATGGAGATTCACGTTAATAAAACAAGTGTTAGTTCTCAGACTACAAACAAAAATGAAATTATTTGAGCTGCAAAAGCCACTGTATGGCCCAGATCATGCTCTCAAAGGAAATACAAAGGAGGATATGCTGGTGTTGATGAGAAACCAGCTGATGTTAACGTGTGGACAAGGTGGGACCCCGCTGGGGATCAGGTTAACGACAATATATAAGTGGAATGTTTTTGGAATCTTGCATCTTTGACTTCATTCCCAAATAATGTATTCAGAAAAGGGGGAAAAAAATGAAGACAACTCACAAAACTGTTATGAGCATAGAACATGAAAGTACTGCCATCACCTGCTAGCCAGGTGCCTTGTGAGGCATCTAGTTGGCCCTGTCGTGAATGTCACATTTGTCTTCTGAGGCCACTTTTGCCATGCAGATTCCAAAGTTCTGTGTAGCCTCAAATGAAGTTTCCTATACTATAGGATTTGTGGCTGCAGGAGTGGCAGGTAGTTACACAGACGGGTCCCACAGGCCATTGACTCTTCCTCCGACCGTCACTCGCTCCCACCGTCTTTCTCACTGTCTGGCCCGTGTCCTGCCTGGACCGCTTCTCCCCAGGTACCAACTCCCTTTTTCCCTTCACACCTTTGCTCCCATGTACCGTCCTGTCGAGGCCTGTCCTGCTCGTCTCGTTTAAAATGCACCTGTGCTCCCAGTCCCCTCCCGGTTTTGCATTTTTTCCATTGTACTAACACCATTTAGCGTACCAATATTTTACTTATGTACTTAGGTTTATTGTTGGTGACTGTCTCCTCTGCGAGACTGTAAGGCAGAGCTCTTTGTTTTGTTCATGGATGTATCGTAAGTGCTGAGAATAGTATCTAGTGCATAGATGGCTCTTTCAAATAAACATTTGTTAAATGGATGGAATCCATAAATATATAATACATTGATTGTTCATTACTAGGTATTTAGGCAGCGGTAGGCAGTTTCCATAGAGCCTTCAGCACTCACATAGTTTACACCATCCCACATTTTTGCGTTTGAAAAGTATCCTCTTGAGGTGGAGCTGCCGGGTCCTGAGTGCGTCTCCACCTTCCTGGGAGGCAGAGCGTGCCTGGCACCTGCTCCACTTGCTGGGTTGAAAATCTCTGCTCCCTGGTGTCTTGGCCTCACGAAGTTAATGGGATTTCCCCTACCCTTTGGCCTGTTCCTGCTGCCTGCGTTGCTAACTCTTGTGAAAATCAGCCTGATGGGCGTTGTTCTTAGAGCGGCGGTGGGCAGTTACTCAGTAAATGATATGTGTTGATTAGGAATGACCCACTGTGTCTGTTCTGACTTTCACTTGAGAGCTTAAGAACCCCTTAGAAATGATCTAGTCCTGCTCATTTCAGAGTTCAAGAAACTGGGGAACCAAGAGATCAGGTTAATTTTCAAAATTCCTAAGACTTAGCGAGAGGCAGTTCTGGAACTGGAGTCCTGGGCTGGGCGTTTGTTTGTTTGTTTGTTTGTTTGTTTGTTTGTTTGTTTGTTTGTTTTCGAATGCACAGTATTGCTACAGTGAGAGCCTGCCCAGACCCGTTTCCTCGCGCCCTCCTCTGTTCTGTCAGCCTAATGTTGGCTTCTCACTCAGCTTCCTTAGGGAGGATCTAGGTTTCTCCAGAGCTCCCCCTTCACGTGGAGGACTGGTTCTGTCATCCCAGAGCCTTCTCAGGGTCGTTCCCGCAGGTGTCCACATAGGAGGCTTTTCTGCTTTTCTCACTCCTCGTTATTATGCTGCTCAGCTCGCGGACAGGAGCCGGGCAGGCGGACGGCGGGGGGCTGCTTCTTCCCTTCACCTCCACTGCCTTCTCTTTGGCCTTCCCCCTGCTCCGCATCCATCCCGGGCTCCCCGGGAGCCCCTCAGCTCCTCCCTCCAGCGGTTCTCCTGCTTCCCACACCTGTCAGCAGGCAGGAGGGCACAGCAGCCTCAGCTCTGCATTTCCCCGGCACTTGTTTCCTAGAGTCTCTTGTGCGTCCTCTGCAGCAGCCTCGTGGGCTAAGTGGGAACAGATATTCCCACTGCTTGTACACTGACAAGGAAATGAAATACAGGTGAGCAGAGCGAATGATCTGCTCCATCCTGCAGCCTCTCAGTGCCGGGCCTGGAAGCTGGTCTCCACATCTGTCTCCTGTATTCGCGTTAACAGAAAGACACGTAGAATTTATTATCACCGTCTGGTGTTCTGAACTGTACATAATACCTTTCCTTCCTGAATGCCTTCCTCCCTCTTCTAAAGTCTTCTGAGGGCATTAATCTGGATTTCTCTAGTATCCTTAGCTTTTTGATTTTAGAAAAGACCTCTGACAATTCAGTGTCATGTAATGGACAGGGTCTCATGCTGACTAAATCTTCATTTGACAGTCACTAAATGCCGTTACATGTGAACCTGTGTTTGCGATGTTGTAGTTATTCTTTTGAGAATCTGTTGGCAGGATGTATTCAGATTCTTAAGTCAATGTATTATACAGTTGTTAATGATTTGGCGTTCCTACACGTGTTGAAAATCCACATAGGCATAGTTTTTAATGAAAAGTGTAAGAAATATTTCTTTATGTATAAAAACATAATACGGTATTCAAAGAATATTCCATAAAATATTTATCGCTTGAGCTAATAATTAATAATAGAAAGTGATACCACTTTCCTTTTTATTATGAAGTATTATAGAGACTGACCTTAATTTTTAACTTCATTGAATTCAGTCAATAAATTTTACCGAACTGTATTAACGTTTATGTTACGTCACTGCCAGACAAAGTGTTTGAAAGCACACTGTGATGTATCTACTCTCATAAGAAAAACAAAACGCAGTTACATCTTTGCAGGTAAAACAGGTTAGGAACTGACCTTGAACTGATGGCCCTGGCGGTGTGAGCTCCCTGCCAAGCTTCTCTCTGCAGCAGGTCGGGAGGGCTGGCGTGCGAAGCTGCTGACTTACAGTGTTTGTAACGCAGGCTTCATTCTCCTGTCCCTTGTCCTCCTAGGGGCCAGAGGGCCCTCGTAATTGTTCGTATGTGAGGGTCTAGAAGATGTGAAAAACTCTTGGGTCCCATATTCAGGGCTCTCCATGTGATCTGGGATCAGAAAGCCAAGGCACAGCTGATACCCAGTAAATGCAGGCGAAGTCCTTTGATCAAAATTGTGATTGTCCAAATCCATTTCCGGCAAAATGGTAGTACCCAAGTGTTGGCTTGATGTCTTTATGCCCACTCATGTTTAAGCTGTTTGTGCATCTAGATTGCGGAGTGGCACTGTCTGGAGTGTGCCCTACTGCTGAGACCATTCTCAGTCTGATCTCATGCCAAAGGAAAAAGTGAGATTCTGTTGTGAATATAGTTGGCTTTATCAGTTAGGGAAGAGAAGAGAACCGTCTTGACAGGACCATGAATTTGTTGAATTCCTGTCGCTGACATTTGTAATCAGCCTATTACCCGGTTTCCTGAGTGATAAAAACACTGCATGAATCCTGCCTCAGTAAATCCTGTGTGTAGTTTTTTAACAAATTAGCTGTTACCATTTGTGTGCATTTTTGTGCATTGACGTGCATTGTTAACTATTTGCATGCAGTTTTGCAGTTTGCTTCCTTTATAAATTAGAGGTGCCTTCTGCTCAGGGGAAAGTACAAACACAGACACAATACTGATTTTTACTGAAATCACAAAAGCTTTTAAAATGATGTCTATGGTAAAAATGATAGCCTTATGCAGAGGTATTAGCAACATTGCTTAGAACAAACATAAACAAGCATAGTAAATAAATATTCACAGTACAAAAATCCCAGAGACTGCACAGCTCGAGCAGCAGACCTTTCCTCGTCACGGTTGTAGAGGCTGGGGAGTCCAGCCAGGATCAAGGCTGTGGCAGATTCAGTGTCTGCTAAGCACCGCTTCCCTCATTCAGAGACTGTTATTTTTTCACCGTGTCCTTACATGGCTGTAGGGGCAAAAGAGCCCTGGGGTCCCTTTTCTAAGGGCTGTAATCCCATTTGTGACCTGATCACCTCCCAAAGGCCTGGCCTCCTAAGTACTAACACGTCGGGGATTAGGTTTCAACATAGGAATTTTGAGGGGACACGCGTTGAGTCTCTATCATGCTGATTATGGTCAGGAAGGAAAAGAAGAGAGAACATCAAAGAAAGCTAATGATTGAAATGTTTCAGTCCGGGAGTTCCCGTCATGGCACGGCGGAAAAGGACCTGACTAGAGACCATGAGGTTGCAGCTTCAATCCCTGGCCTCGCTCAAGCATTGCCTTGAGCTGTGGTGTAGGTCGCAGGTGCGGCTCGAATCCTGCGTTGCTGTGACTGTGGTGTAGGCCAGCAGCTGTAGTTCCAATTAGACCCCTAGCCTGGGAACTTCCATATGCCGCAGGTGTGGCCCTAAAAAGCACAAAAAATATATAAATAATTAAAAAATAAATGAAATGTGTCAGTCCATGTTGTCTTTCAACAGGCTCATCCATAAGGGTTTTTATAAAGAGAATATGGTTGTACTTGGCGGGGTCTGTACTTGGCAGGGTCTGTCCTGATGAGTTCTACCAGCTCTTTCTTATATTGGAACTGTTAGAGCATCAGTGTAGAGCATTAAAATGCTGAAATCATATAAAATTATAAATTATCCGTTTACTCAGAGCTGTTACCTCATCAAGTGAAATTTTGAGTAAGCATCTCTTAGAATGAAAAAGGTTTAAGGTAATCCATCTGAGGGGATTTCTTCTGAGATTCTGAGACTACTTGTCCAAGTCTGTCTGAAAAGGTAAATTGATTTTAAAAGATGTATAACTGATTAAAAACATCATTTTTTAAAAAGCTGCTTACGATCCACCAAGAGGGCTGCTTCCAAATGCCTTAAGGCAGATGCTGGGGCCAACTGGAGTAAATAATTCTTCATGAAGCTCAAGAGAATATTTATTGGTAGTCGAATATCGTGAAAAAAATGCCTTTCACCTGCTTAACTCTGTGCCGATAACTTCTGCAACATCTGTGTGTTTTGTCGATTCTCTCACAGGTATGAGAAAGTGCCAGTCATCCTGGTTGGGAACAAAGTGGACCTGGAAAGCGAGAGGGAGGTGTCATCCGGTGAAGGCAGGGCCCTCGCGGAAGAGTGGGGCTGCCCCTTCATGGAAACTTCGGCCAAGAGTAAAACCATGGTGGACGAACTCTTTGCGGAAATCGTGAGGCAGATGAACTACGCGGCGCAGCCAGACAAGGATGACCCGTGCTGTTCTGCCTGTAACATTCAATAGCATCCGCGGCCGGCTGTCCCGGTCGCGAGCTGCCCGGCATCGCGGGCGCTGCAGACCTCGCCTGCTCGGCTGCGGAGCTCACAGGACGCGCGCTCTGAATCTCCAGCGGAGGAGCAGCCCTTGTTTGGAGTGGAGCAGTGACTGTCTGCCCGTGTCCCCAAGGAACATTTGGGTTCACAGCCCCGGTTTTCACCACTGCCCTCAGTCTTCTCCAGGCACCTGCAGCTGAAGGCAGAGCACCTGCTGCTGAAAGTCGATCGACAGGATGGTTTCCTTTGACAGCTGCAGTGGCGTTGTCGCCGAGTGGACAGAGGCAACTATGGCATCCATAAAAAATGACCGTGGGAGAGAAACCAGAAGAATCCCTATGACCGCTCACAATTAAAATATTTTATCTTCTTAAAAAAAGAAAATAATAAGTAAAGGAGAAATATTTTCCTACGAGAGTACTGAATTTCAGGAACTGAGATAGTGCTTCTAACCAATGTATTGCGTCACGTAAGATAATAACAGCTGACCTTCCAGCAGCATTATGAGGAGAGATCCTTTGCTCAGCTGACACATTTCTGTTTTTGAAAATCGATGCTTAATTGTAGATGTTATCCTAATTTGTGACACCGAACTAACTCACACATCAGTCCCTGATAGAGCAAAAGTTAGAACAGGTTGCGTGAAAACACAACCTGGCTTTAGAATGTGTCACCACCTGCTCTGTCCAGAAAATGGAGACTCTCACGAGGGTTTGATCCGAATTAAAAACCCCAAACCTACTCTCTGTTAACCAAGCAGGGATGGTCTTTATTACTTTTCTGCACAAGAAGGAAGCAACTGTGATGGAGAGAGATTGCCAGGCCTTACTATCAAGAAGCATTCTAGTAGGTTAACTAGTACCACCATGTAAAGGAAAACGAAGCCATGTTGCATCCACAGGTTCCCGTTTGCAGAAAACCTCACAGGACAGTACAGATATCTTGCATTTTTCCGTTCCTTATAGCAGCAAATTCCTTCTTGCCTTTAAGGGCTATGGTTGTGGTGTGATTCTTGGCTAACCTGCTTTCGAAATCAGTTTTTGCTGTAGCAGAGCTTTATTGCAGGCATTTAAGAAATTGAAAAACCATGTGAAATAATTTGGGCTTAAAAGTAGAACATAAATTATAGAGTGGAAGGTAAGAGACAAAAAAACGAAATACCTTTTATCTTTAATTTTCCTGGAGAATTACATGTAAGATTTTCTTATAACAATTTTGCCCTGATTACTGAAGTGGCAGATGAAGCTAGAGTGAATATTTTGTTTTGAAAAGGTGCTCAAGTTCTGATATTTTTGGTTTTTATAGCCGCAAAGTATTTGTCATTTGCATGACTAATGGCACAGGAAAAACCTCTTCGTTAAGTTTTACAATCAAGTGCAGAAGGGTTTTCAACTAACTTCAGAGTTACAGATGCTAAGGAGAGTATCTTGAGCTGGTCCTGTGGAGATAAATTTGGCCTTCAGAACTGCAATATCACTGAGCCTGTGATCTACATACTGCCCCACATTTTGTTGGTTTCACACTTGTGCAAGTAACTTCTGGTCTTACCTGTGTAACTGAGCGAAGTGTGTGTTTGTGTGTGCATGTGTGTTTACCGTTCCTGAGAATTTGGCACAAGTCAGAGCTAATTGCCTATACTGAGAATGTGTACTGCAGAATATAGTGTATCAAAAACGTTTTTTCTTTTAAGTTGTTTTTTTTATGCAGTTTTTGTTTACTATTGAAATCATTGGCTGCCCGCCTCCCCCAAGTGTTTGGTAAACTGGCATCAAGGTTGGAGGAGAGAAAAAAGGTGGATACTTTTTCTCTGAAAAGGTGGTACTTTTCATAGCTGAGAACACTGAGCTACATGGGTAAAACCAGGCTGTGGTTATCAGAAGTCTTTGAGTTGTATTAGCAGTCTTTGATACATTTTTTTTTTTTTATGTAGTCCCCATTTACGAAGCACCTTGGTTATTGAAAGAAAAGTTCTAACCATTTTTTTGGAAAGAAATTTCATCACGTAAGAGGTGATTTGACTCAATCATGTAGAGAAGTCAGATTCAGAAAGTTGGACTTTTATCAACTGAAATATCTGTCAGTGTGCATTGTTTGAGTTTTGACGCCTCTAACTTCTCAGAATGGTTCCAGTTTTTAGAATTCCATATTTAATAGCAATTGATGACAACTAAGACTACACATTAGAAATATCTATAAAGATTCTACAGTTTTACATCGTGGATTGCTATGCAGACAAGAAAAATAATATGAAAGATACGGCAAGATTTAAGGTGAAAGGGATTATCTACAAATTCGGGTTTTAGTTAGAAGTGTTTGTGTCAGACAGTGATGTTAATAACTGATTTGGCTGTCTGATCAGTGTTTCCTCACAGCCCTGCACATCTAGCTAGAAAGCAGCAAAAGTTATCCAGAAACGTGGAAACCCGGCATGTATTTCACTGCTGGTATTTCATCGAGTATGAATATAACTCAGCTTGAATGAATGTGTTTGTTGAGATCTTAATACAACGCTTAAGAAGAGGAAGAATACATTTGTTGGCACCTGAAATATTAGTGGCTGAAAGTTGTTGATCTCGTATCACTTTTTATTTTTTTGCCCTGATCAGACTAGCAACTAGATAAGTGAAAGTTTTTCTAACATGCCTTAAAGATGTTATGGTTTGATCCAAAGACCCGCTTTTTCTTTAGCTATTCTGATAAGGTTTTCCTTTTTTGTTTTGTTTTGCCATGTTTTCTACAAAGGCATTTTTAAAGTTTTTTTTGTTGTTCTCTGTTGCAATTTTTGGGGGTTCTTTTAAGCTGTGATAGTGATGGTAACTGATGCCTTTCGTTTTGTTCCACTTACACAAAACAAGCCAGCATCTGATCAAAAGTGTTACATAAAATCTTCCTTAAAGAATTGAAAGGTGCTTTGGTGGTCTTCAACTTTGGTTTGTAGAATTAGAACTGAACTTCTGACTCTAGTCGCTACAGTTGCCATCCCTTTTCTGTGATAAAACTACTGATATTTGCTTTTCTGTATAAAGAAATATTGCCTAAGGATGTCTGCTATTTGTTTTCACGAGTTGTCCTGTGGGAGTGTTGTCTATATGTCTGAACACAAAAGTGCTTATTTTGCTTGTTGCCATTGGTTTTTTTGTTCGCTTTTTCGTTTTTTGTTCTTCTCAGTAGTTGTCTTGTGTTAGCACTTCTAAGCTTTAATTGTCTCCTTAGCCAATCAAATGTTAAAGACTATGGGGGTCTTTTTTTTTTAATTAATGTGTCATTGTGCATCTATCAAATCTTGATCAGGGTTTCAAGAATGACTGCAGTGGGTTTTGGAAACAGACTTATCATTATTGATTTGGGGTTTCCCAGAGATATAGTTCACAGTTAATTGTTGAGCTCTAATACAACTGACCATTTAAAAGTGAACAGCAGTTTATTGTTTCGTAACAATGTCAGTTGTTAAACCTTGACATTTCAATTAAAACATGAATTGTAGTTATAACTAATGCAAATTCAACAGTTGTATTTGGAGTTAAATTATTTTAACAAATAAATTTATTTAATGAAATTTCCTCTGGATTTTTTTTCCGTTGTCGTTTTGTACATGTTTATGAGTGAAATGTATTTAATATATAATATATGTATTTTTTAAAAAACTAAAAATTGCCATAGAATGAATTTAACACTCTTCTTACAGAAATGCTCAAGCCGAATTAAACTGAAAATTCTTCATATAAAAAAGGAGGTTAGTAGATTATTTTCATACCCTTTAAAAATAAAAAATAAAAATAACGAGAAAGGTTTTTAAATCAGCAATTACAACTATAAACTTACCTTCATAAGTAATTTTTTATATTTTTGATGATAGCTGGCTAATTTGAAATCACAGTGCTCATGTTCACAGAACTGTTCTAGATAATTAACATTAATTAGCAGTTGCTTCATGGCAGTCCTAGTATCACTAAAATGTATCAGTGTCCTTCTAGTGATGGCTTAGGGCTGTCTTTTTGTTTAGGTCTTGTGGATTTTAGGGTTCCAGAAGCTGGAGGTTGCTGTTTAGTAGGACTGCAGGGCCTGCTTGTTCTGTATACGGCCCTGTGAATGTTGACAGATGCTGTTAATTATATACAGCCTTCAGCTGCTCTGATAAGGAGCCCATTCATTCCTTAAGCCAATTTAACTGTGCCTTTTGGTTATGTTGCCTTCAAACTCTGTTGAAATCTCCTGGCAACATTCCACCAGTTTAGAGGCCTCATTGTTTTGGAATATAAGAATAATTTGAATGAATATAACAGAGGCACTGTAGACAGAATTTCAAATATTTAAAGGAAAATGTGCCTATATTTTAGTATAATAAATAAGTGTCTGCTGATTAGCCTCATAATCTCGTTTGAAGCATTTGTAAACTATTGAAACCTATCATGTTCTAATTTCAATTAGGAGAATTTCTTTGTGGCTGAAAAAAAAGGAATAACGTGCCACCAGTTGGGAACCTGTCTGACCTCTGGAACCTGTAAAGCAGAGGAAATTGTCACAAACTCCATAAAAAAAGCTGCTGATCTCTTAGTGCTTTCTTAATTTAAAATGTCTATGTTTCCATTGTAGCTAGGAATAAAATAGTGGCACTTCATTTGTTAAATGGGTGATTTAAACTGGTTGTACATTTTTCAATAACTGTTTTTCCCTGTTTTTTGTTTTGTTTTCCTTTGACATATTAGGTTTTAAAAGATCTGCTGCTCTTCTAGGTAAGGTGGTACATTGTTACTTTCAGTATTTTCTTAGAACAATAGTCTTCACTTTACCTTCTAAGGGTCCTGCCAAGATTCGTGGAGAAAAAGGTATAAGACTGTCTGCTAGAAAGAATAAATGTAAAGACCTATTTAGTACATACAGAATAGGGAAAAAAGCTGAAGAAATGGTACTGGCTTTGGTTTATGGGAATTTTTTATAAGATCTTCCTATTTCACTCAAAAGAACCAAAGATTTTATGGTTTTATATGATTACACTTTTACCGTGTTTGGGGTATGCTTTCCATTTTTACCTTTTAAAAAACAAGATACTAGTTAAAAAAAATGCAAGGAAAACTAGGGAAAAGCCACCAAATTTCCACATTCCCAAAACAACCATGTTAATGTTTGATGTAAAACCTTTCAGATATCTTTCTCGGCATACGCAGATATGCAGGTGCACATACGTGTATCGGGAGAAGGATAAATAACTCCATGTTGCTTATAAGAAAACTGGCTCTGAGCACCAAAAGTGAACACCCGTGGTCACTCAACTAATAAATGTGGCAGAGTTGAGATGCAGGCTCTTCTAACTTTCAGTCACCTTTCCCCTGCTGTTACTTCCTTTGTTTAAATGATGTCCGCTCGTCCCAGGCTTGTTCCCCATTCCTCCTCAGGGTGACTCCTTGAGGATGCAGCCATACACCCATAGGCCCATCACTTCATCCCTGATAGCACGGAGCTCTTAATTTAACTGTCTTGGTGCATTCCAGCTGCTGTGACAAAATGCCATCGACTGGGTGGCTTATCCAACTAACCTAATCTGTATCTCATAGTTCTGGAGAATGCAGAGTCCAAGATGGAGGCTTTGGCAGATTTGGTATCTGGAAAGGGCACACTTCCAGGTTGCAGATGGCTGACTTCTCCTCGTGTCCTCACGGGGCGGACGGGAGGAAGGCAGCTCTCTGAGGTCTCTCATCAGGGCACTGATCCCGTTCATGAGGAGCCCACCCTTGTGACCTGATCCCCTCCCAAAGGCCTCACCTCCTAATACCATCACTTTGGGGGTGAAGTTGCAACCTAGGAATTCTTAGGGGTCATAGACATTCAGCCCCTTGCATTAGTCTTCTCTACTTGTCTTTACCTTTACCTCGAGGCAGGTAAGAACTGGTGTACGGGCAGGAATTAACTCATCTGTACCTTTCCCACTTTTGTATGCCAGTGCTCCAGTGACCCAGGATGAGCCAGAGTCGTGGGCATAGCCCACAGAGACTGCAGCTGGCTGCCTTCTTTCTTTCCAAAGCCAGCGAGACCACCCATAGCTGTTTCATCTTGGGGACTTGAGTCTGTGGGATGGGTGGGGTTGGGTGGCAGTAGCAGGGCTCTGGGGCTCTGCCGTACCTGTCTAATCTGTCTCATTCCTTGGACGTGTGTCTACTTCCTAAGGAAGGGTTCAGGCTAACAATAGGACTTGCAAGGGTGGGTGGTGGGCCCACTGAGCTAATTTAGGGACGCTAGCAAAGCTAAGGTGCACAGAGGGATCTGTATATCAGATACTGCACAGAGTGCTGGGTCTAGGCTGACAGTTCAATATGAGACATTTTTGGGTCTCGGTGAGATTTATGGTTAAAAACATCAGGATTGGAAAACTATTTTCTAAGACCCTTCTGCAAAATGAGATTCAATATATATTTACAGCAATTGAAATAAATCATTGTTTAATGGGAAACTTACTTATGCCAAGAAATGATATATTATTAGCAAAAAGACAGTAGAGTTTCTGTGAAGAGAGTCACAGAATCTGAGACAAATAAAGGGTGAACCAAAGCAGCCAGGGGCTTCGTATATTTAGTCCTCAGTCGTGTCTATGTGGTAAGAAAGTGAGAACGTCAGGCCTAGAATCCGAATCCAAGTTCCAGGGGGAGATCTGCCAACGAGATGTTCCCACCCATGGGCATTGTTTATTGCTTTGGTGAGTTTTACCCCAAGAGTATTTGAAGAGGTCTTACGCCATCAGATACTTTGTAGAAAACTCTTCTAGAACCTAGTGAGTTTGAAAAACCCTACCTAATCTCCTAATTATCTCATTCCTTGGAAAAGTCTCAGAATAATTCTGCTGGTGTTTCTAAAACTAACCTGAGCACAGGATACCTTCTTCACCCTGTACGTGGTACCATGCTCTGGAGCAGAACTGGAGAAATAACTGCTCTTAGATGTTTGCCCTCCAAACCCTGCTGTGGGAACTCTGTCCAGGTGAGGGCCCCCGATCAGCTGTCATCCTGAGAGATCAAGTCCTGAGAAAGAGAAGAGGCCCTGTGGTCACTGTCCACTTTCTGCAGACCCATACTTGACCTTGGCCCTCAGAGCTTACCTCGGTGAGAAAGTGAAGAGGAGGAAGATGGTGGAAAGATAAAACCAAAGCAAAATCAAGTCTTAGTTAAAAGTCAAGTCTCAGGTAAAAGTCAAAATCTTAGTTAAAAGCAAGTCAGTAGGTCCAGCCGGCACTCGGGAGGAGGAGATCACGCAAGTCGTATGATGGGTCATAATTTTTTGTGTCAACTTGACTGGGCCCAGAGAGTTGGTCAGACATTATTCTGGGTGTTTCTGTAAATGTATTTTTGGGTGAGATCAACATTTATAAGGACAAACTGAGTAAAGCAAGATGGCCCTCCCTGATGTGGGTGTGCCTGCTCTAATCCAGTAAGACCTGAACAGAACACAAAGGCTGACCTTCCTCCAAGTAAGAGCGAATTCTCCTTGCCCAACAGCCTTTGACCTAGGACACTGGCCTTTTCCAACATTCAGACTCAAACTGAGACACTGGTCCTTCCTGACCCCGGAGTCTGCCAGCCTTTGGACTGGAACTGTGCCATTGGCTCTCCTGGGTCTCAGGCCTCAGACTCAAACTGGCGCTTCATTGTAGGCTCTTCCAGGCCTTCAGCTTGCTGACTCACCCTGCAGGTCTTGGGACTTCCCAACCTCCATATCCTCATGAGCCAATTCTCCATAAATAAATCTCTCTCTCTGTGTAATAGATGATAGAAAGAGAAGTAGGTAGATAGATGGATAGATAGATCTATTGGTCTGTTTCTCTGAAGAACACTGACTAATACAGGCACAAATACTAGGAAGCAAGGATCTTTGGTTTCATCTAAGCCTGCCTTATATTATTAGGTATTTGCGATACCTGACAATAGGTATACCATCTCCCTATTTAGAGAATTATGATTTACTGTGTAAGGATTTCACTGCATACCCTTTTCCCCCCATTTATATTGATTTTAATCCCTCTCCTACTGACACCTATACCACTATATGTAGAAAGAAAAAAAAAAATGCCCAGTGTACTGCAGATATGCAGGAAGTCCTTATTAACTACAATGTTAATTAAAAGGGAAGGAAAAACTAATTACCTTTAAGTATTGAGTATTAAATAGGCATAAGTTGAATTTAGTTTTCCTGATTAAAGCTAAGTAATTTCCCAAATACCCATCCACCATACCAGAACCATCCTCAAAGGTAATCGATGGCCTTCATTAAATGATGAGCTGGCGTTTCCACAGAGTAGTCTTCCATTGGTGGATGCTGGGAGCTATTCTGCTGTTTGCAGGGAGGGGCGGAAAGTTCAAGTCCTAAGTTACCTCTTTAACCTCTCTTGGTCAAGGCTAACTAAGACTTATTATTAACGAAATTAATTTTTTAAGAGAGTAAATACCTGATTCCTTTTGCTTCTTTGTAAAATTGGTTCATAATTATCAATAACAAAACAGTTTAAATGTCTAGCAATGGTCGACTGACTGTCAGTTACTGGATTTACCTGGCTGCAGGTTAACTAGTTTGGCTTGTAGATTACCCTAACAGCGCATGAAATGAGGTTGCTACCCTCGCTAGAGAGGTTTTGTCCCAGAGGGTAGGTAGTTTAGAGGCAGCAAGAGGCAGCTGATGAGATCTGATGGTACATATCTGAGTGGGAGGGGCCGTCCTAAGTCAGAAGCGGGAAACCTGGAGTGTGTCCCCCCCAACTCCTGGATCAGACCACCAAGCCCTAAAGCTTGATGCTTTCTGCTGAGAGGACCTAGGCAACGCACTCATCAGCACGGCCTTGTTAATAACCCCTCTCCCACCCAGCTTTCCCTAGAAAGTGGCAATACCTCAGGTTACACTAGCACCTTAACCAGATTTAGTCTACGGCCAGTTAATCTGCAGTAGGTGAATAAGGAATTTACTACAGTTTGAGATTGCCTTTTTTTTTTTTAACTGACACGTAACACACATATAGTAAAATGCCCCAAACTAAGTGTATACCTCAGGGCGCTTTTACACTGTGTAACCACCCACCGCATGGAGACGCAGACCAATCGTTTCTGTCCCTCCAAAGGGCTGCTTCATCTCTTTCTCAGTCAGTGCCTACACCCCAGAGGTAACCCCCCTTCTGTATCTATCACCATGGGTGAGTTTTGCCTGTGCCCGAGCTTCGTATAGATTAAATCATACAGTACGTGCTATTTTGTGTCTAGATGCTTTTGCTGAGCATTATGTCTGAGATTCAGCCACGCTGTTACATGTAACAGAAGCTTGTGCTTTCCTGTCACTGTACAGCATTCCTGTGTATGAACATACTTAAATTATTTATACAGTCTATAGTTGATAGACATTTGGGTTGTTTTCACTTCGGGTCTCATAAAAAAAAAAAGAAAAAGCTCCTGTGAACATTGAACATTCCTGTAGATGACTTCCGATGGTGGACAGATACAGTGCTCCTTGTAAATACCCTGGATAAATATGCTAGATAAATACCTAGGAGTGGGACTGCTAGGTCAGAGCAGAGGGTTTTCTCAAGCGCTTGTCCCTGTTCACACAGTAACAAGCAGTGAGTGAGAACTCCCGTTGCCCACGTCCCAGGATGGCCTCCCTGGAAGCAGGCTCTGCAGCAGTGCCCTCGGGATCACGTCCTGTGCACGGGGGAAGTAGGAAGAAAGAGTGGACAGAGGGAGAGAGAAGCCGAGCTGCAGTGCAAGGCCCACAAAAGCCTGGGGCCCGGGGAGGTAGAACCGCCCTCAGGTTCATCCCGAGTTGGCCCAGGTGGGCTAGTCCTTTGTGCGCTCCATCCCTCAGTCACCGTGACCTGGGTAGGATGCAGCTGAGGCAGTTGCGGAAGGGCTGGAGATGGAGGCTGTCAGCACTCTGAGCATCTCGGGCACAATCGCTTCATTGACAGGAGATCCAGGGCTGCCTTGGGGCATCTACCTACTCCATACACCCACGCACATACCTAGTGCTGGCAGCGCTTCTCATTTTAGCCATGCTGGTGGGTGTGTGGTGGCGTGTCCTTGTGGATTTCACTTTGCATTTCTCTAAGGCCGATGGTATTCATGTGCTCACTGGCCACTGGTTATCGTCTTTTGTGAAGTACCTGTTCATGTCTTTTGCCCATTGTTCAAATGGGTTAATTTTGCTCGTACGTCGGTATTAGTTCCTTATCGTTTCTGGGTGCATATCTGTAAATCCTCTATCCCAGTGCAAGGTTTGCCTCTTGGCCCTCTTGTTGGAATCTTTTGATAAATAGAAGTCCTTAACTTTCATGAAGTCGATGTACCTATCTTCTCTTTTATGACTATTTTAATTGTATTCTTTTAAAGAAATCTTTCCTTACTTCTGAGTTGTCGCTGACCTCCAGTCCCTCAGTGGTTTGCTGAGTTGACCTTAGTATAGAATAATTGTGGAATACTTACTTTGATGGTACAGAAATTATTGAACAAAGAGAAATATAGCCACCATTAACAGTCTTTGTTTCATATTATTATTGAAATGTTTAAATGACAAGTTGGGCTCTTGGCCAGTGTCTCCCTAAATGTATTTCACCAAGTGCTTTGTTTGTATTGGGGAAAAAAAAAGTTCCATGCGCTAATAAGCTCGAGAAGCACCTGCTTAAACAAAGTTGAGCAGGTTCTTTACTCCTTGGCATCTTCAGTACCCTAATCTATCTTAGGTAACTTTCAGGAGAGATGGTAGATGATCTGTGTCCTCAGATTGTTTAACCATAGCATGCTTTTTGCCCCACAGCCTTTCCCAGAATGAGTGTTTCACAGGTGATTAGTTTAGTAAATATATCTCAAGACAAAGGGTAGGATATTCAACAACAACAACAACAAAGAGGTCAAAAAAACTGAATCGAGGGTCCATAGTGATTTTTTTAAATATCACTAAAAATAAGGGGGGAAGAGGATTAGCTATTTTTTATAGAAAGGTACTAGTTAATGGATACTAGAAAGACAGAGAATCAGGAAAGCATCATTTTGCAGTCCTCCATGTTAATTCAAGCAAAGATCAGCAATGAATGCCAAGACCCGCTGGATAAAAAGGTCATAGCGAAATGGAACATTCTCAGGGTCTCAATGCAGCATTCCACAAATTGCATCTTAATTGCCAAGAGAAAGAAGTAGCTTTTCAGTGGAAAGATCTGGCCAACACCAACTGAACAGAATGATCAAGCAGTAGAGCCAACAATGAGACCAAAATCCGTCTTGGTTCTCCGCTGTGACACATGAGAAACACTCCATGTCACCTACGTGGTACCCTCGCCAGAAGCATCTGCCCCACATCTGATCATGGGGAGGCAGTCACACAAAGCCACAGCACAGACATCCACAAAAATAAGTTTGAATGCTTCAAAAAGATTTGTCTCAAAAGACAAAAACTGCTAAGTTCCCTTTGTGGCTCAGCGGTTAACGAATCTGACTGGCATCCATGAGGACGCAGGTTTGATCCCCGGCCTCGCTCAGTGGGTTAAGGATCCGGCGTTGCCATGAGCTGTGGTGTAGGTTGCAGACATGACTCAGATCCTGCGTTGCTGTGGCTGTGGCATAGGCCGGGAGCTTCAGCTCCGATTCAACCCCTAGCCTGGGAACCTCCATATGCCACGGGTGTAGCCCTAAAAAAAAAAAAAAAAAAAAATTGGGTGAATGGAGGTCTGTTCACTAAAGGACATTTTTAAGAAGAGTGAAAACATTTCCCCTGCCCCTTCGTCTTTCACACGTGCAATGTGGTTCCACAGGCAGAATTACTTTTCCTTCTCGGGAGGAAAATAGGGTCCCACCCCAAGGGAACCCGTCAAAATCTATGTGGGGCTCTCTGCAGAAAATCCCGTGTTTCCTGCGATCTGGAAATTCAGGAACCTCCTTCCACTGCAGATTGTGCTCCACTCTTCTCCTGCTGAGAACCAGTGAATTAAGTTTTTTCCACTAACATTAAGTGATATTCTTTGCTGCCCAAAGAGCCAGACTTCTGGTTTCTTGCCACCTTCATGGCTGAACAATACAAACTAAAGGAAATCCAGTATCTTTCATATCCCCGTGCGGCTGGATTTTCTCCACATCCTAAACACAGACAATTGCTATTCAAAGCATTCACATTATTTCCTTTTGAAAAGGATTTTGGTCTGGTTGTTTTCTCTAGCAAAAATTAGCTCACTTCAGCGATTTCCGGTGTTTTCATTCCCCACTCAGGGACTCGCGATTTGTCAAAAAAAAAAAAAAAAAAGAAAGAAAAACAAATAAGTTTCCTGGTGGCCTAGCAGTTAAGGATTTGGCATTGTCACCTCTGTGGCTCCAGTTTGAAACCTGGCCCGGGAACTTCCCCATGCCATGGGTGTGGCCAAAAAAAAAATCAAAAAGATACAAGAAACTCTTCTCATTCACTCATGACCCTAGAGTTTATTGTGTAATTTTTTTAGATTACAAATTTCCCCCCCACACAAATATCCTATGTAACAAAACAGATTTATCAGCACTTCCTTTGAAGCCAGGACAGTAGTGATTGTGACCTCGGGGACCTCCCAAAGCCTCCCATGGCCATGGCCTGAGGCCAGCTGGAAAGGACAGGAAAGAAGCCCAGGGCCACTGGCAAGACTGGCTCGGATACTGGAACCAGCTGGGGAACCAGGGCAGATGCTTACTGGGACTCAAGAGAGAATCTTTTCAAGAGTAAGTCCTGGCAGGTATCCACAATGGAGAAATACGATAGTAAGCAGTGGAAGACCCTAAAGCAGTGGCTGTTCTTATCATTACTTGAACTCCAAAAAGGAGCAAAAGAACACATCTTTTCTTCTTTTTTTTATTCTTTTTTTTTTTTTTGTCTTTTTGCTTTATCTAGGGCCGCACCCGCGGCATATGGAGGTTCCCAGGCTAGGGGTCTAACAGGAGCTTTAGCTGCTGGCCTTCGCCACAGCCACAGCAACACAGGATCCGAGCCGCATCTACAACCTACACCACAGCTCACGGCAGCGCCGGATCCTTAACCCACTGAACAAGGCCAGGGATCGAACCCGCAACCTCATGGTTCCTAGTCAGATTTGTTAACCACTGAGCCACGACGGGAACTCCCACATCTTTTCTTCTTGTTTTATTCTATCTGCAGAGTTCCTAATGTTCCTTCAAGATGACTGTGTCCTCCTTTTTTTCTTCTGACAAGGACTTGTCAGCCTCCATCCTGAACAAATATCGTCTGACATAATAACACATCAGTGGCTTAGAGAAATATAATTAAAGGTAAAATGTACTAGTACTGAATGATACAGATACCCTAGTCATTTACTTTTAATTACATTTGGATGGATTCGCTGTTGCCATGGAAACTGTCTATCCTCAGGAAATTTTGGAGGCAGGGATCATCTCCTCCACATTTCACAGTTCTATATCTTAAAGAAGTTTCTCGTTCTATTTGAGTTTAGAAGATTCTCTGCAACTTTCCATTAGGATAATAGGCAAACTTAGCTGCTGTCAGTCGGGCAAAACAGTTAACATAAAAGGCGTTGTTTGCTTTTCACTTATAAATTGTTACCAATTTCAGTGTTACAAAAATTGCTGAACTATTTTCTTTATTGCCTGTAGACTGGTTGATTAATTAAACTTCTATGTCCAATATAGCAGCCACCCCACCACATTCTCATGTAGCCATTGAAATTTATGTTAGGTAAAATTAAATGAAATATAATTCTTCAGTGGCATTACTAGAATGTTAAGTCCCACCAGCTCCCTTTTAAGTGCTCAATAGCCTTAGGTAGTTAGTGGCTATGTATTAGCATAGATACAGACCATTTCGGTCATCACAGAAAGTTCTACTGAATGGCTCTGCATTAGAACAAAAATTTCTTTCATCAGACCTATTCAGTTTTCTTTCTCAGAAACAACAAGAGACTTAAGAATAAATAGGGCAAGGCTAGTTTTATGGCTATACAACCTGTGTAGTCCTAAATGGCCTTGCACTTAAGAAGGACCCCATGCTTGGCTTAATACTCTGTTCTCACAATCTTGAAACTTGTAATAATTTCAAAGGAAGGACTTCACATTTATGCACTGAGCTTCTCTCAAATTATGTATCAATGTGCGATGGAGCTTGCATGTTGAGTTCCTTGTTTCCCTTCCCTTGTAACTTCCCTTCTTCCCTATAATCTATAGAGAGTAAGGAAAACCAGTGGGCACATGGGATAAAATTTGGGTGCCTGGAATCCTTTAGGCCATCTCATCAGAGACTCTCATCAGGGATTCAGCTTCAAATAATGTCTGTTCCTAGGAATGCCAGAAGCCTAAGGCTGTGCCCTTGCACCTCCAGTGTTAAGGGAAAGTTGAGTTCTCTCTCTCTCTCTCTTTATTTATTTATTTATTTATTTTTCTTTTTTCTTTTAAGGGCCGCACCCAGGACATGTGGAGGTTCCCAGGCTAGGGGTCAAATCAGAGCTACAGCTGCGGGCCTATGCCACAAGCACAAGCACAGCAACTCAGGATCCGAACCGTGTCTGCAGCCTACATGACAGCTCATGGCAGTGCCAGATCCTTAACCCACTGAGTGAGGTCAGGATTGAACCTGCATCCTCATGGATGCTAGTCAGTTTTGTTTCCGCTGAGCAACAATGGGAACCCCTGAGTTTTCTTTTGAACACGTGTTTTCTAGTAAGAATTCTGAGTCGTGCACAGTGGAATTCCTTTCCATTAAACAACCCTACCAGAGCTCTTGTATAAGCTTTACCCTGATTGGTTTTATTCACCATTGGTTTTTATTTCCTTTATTTTCAGTATCACCCATTCAATAAAACGAAGCATCTGTTATATGCAAGATACCATTACAGGTCTGAATGAAAAAACTGTATGACACAAACCTGCTGTTGCCATCTGGTAAATTATGTGCTGCAGTTAATCCAGTATGAACAGTAGATACAGGAGGACAGTAAAAACAAATGCAGTCTGAGTATTATCAAGGGTTTATTAGCTACTATCCATGTTTCCATGGTCACATTAAAACAAAAACAATAAAAACAGAAAGAATGTAGCAGTAATTCTGACTGATTCCCATATTGTGTTTAAGAAGGGGAAAGTTTTCTTCCAAACCAAATTTCAGTTAGATTTTTTTTTCTTTTCAAAATGAGTACCTGCTAGAAAAAAGAAAAAAGTACCACCAATAAGAACGGTGTTACTAATGACAATACAGTAAATGCTAAAGTCATTTTCCCTTACTTTGAGAATTCATTGCATGAGATGCTTTTCTGAAAATTTTGATTGCTTATTATGTTTGAATTAAGCTAGCCTCACATTGATAATGTATTCTGTGAGCTTTTATCAGTCAAGTGTGTCACAAATGACAGAGAGAAGACAGTATGTGAAACAGAAATTTGTAAAGCCAGAGACGCTTGTGTGGAGAATTGAACTGTCATTTTAAGAAGTATTCTTTTCTTCTTTCAGTATCTTTGAGGCTTGCAGAAAATCATACCACAAAAACTGACTAGGAAATAAGGGCAAAACAAACAAACAAACAAAGACAGGGGTAAAGATATTATTCACAACGTAGGCCAGGTGGTCCTGTGTTTCCGAAATCTGAGCTGTTCATACTTAATTCTGAGTTCCCTGGCAGCCAAAGTCAAAGCCAAAGGGGAAAATAAAACGGTACAATTTGCAGTGTACTTGAGATAAAGAAAACCCACTCCGGACGTTTGTCCAGATGTTCCCATCGATCCCCATAAAGGGCACCGTGTATGGAGCAGATGACACCATCGGTTATATGATGGGGGCTCTTCTGTTAGTGTCCTGTTCCTTGTCACTCCTTTATTCTTTTCATTGCTTACTGTTTATAGAATAATTTTCTGGATTTTCAGCAAAGGGGCAGGTTTTAAATATTCCATTTAGAGTATTACAGGAAGACAAAAATTTCTGTTAGTGAAAATACCTTTTGATGGCAAGTGAACTTATTTAAATGAGGTGAAGGAGGAAAGGACTCTTGTGAGGTATCTTAGAGTTTAGGGCTCAAGGTCGTTTTACAGAAGGACCCTCTTTTTTTATTTTTAATTTTTTTTAGCAGTCAAGCAAATTTTTATTAAAGGAAAGCAAAGAGCTCCCAGAGCTGCTGAAAGGGGGGAAGAAGAACCGCCTTCTCTATTGTCCTATAGGGATTTTTATGTCTTAAAGGTGGGGAAGGGCACCCACATGGGGTCCGGAAAGATGTGGTTTCTTTTCATTGGCCTTGCTCAGTTACCTGTATCAGTCCAGAGGACCCTCTTCTGACCTGTCTTTATTGGGAGAATGGTGATGAAAGTGTAGGAATGAAGAAACAGGAGGGAGGAGCAGGAAGAGAGATCAAGGAGCAGAGAGCAGTCCTGAGAAAGTAGCTGTGTTGGAACCCTTCGCAGGACACTGGCGAATGTCCTGTGGGAAGATGCTGGACATCCTCCAGGAGCGGCGATGGCGTCTGTGGACTCCAGGCTTGACCTTGAAGCTATATCAGGGGGCTATTAAGCCCATGTGTATTTGGGTGTGTCTTTTACTTTCTTCTTTATTTTCTAGCTACAAATGACACAGAAATTACATGAGTTTTGTGGATTTTTAACAAACTTAATTTCTTCGAGCAGTTTTGGGTCCCTAGAAAAAATGAACAACAGACAGAGAGTTCCCATATATGCCCTGCTGTGCCCAACCCCCACCTCCCACACTCAACATCCCCCATCAGAGTGCTACGTTTGTTACAATCAATGAACCTATCTTGATATATCATTATCATCTAAATTTCACAATTTACGTTAAAGTACCCTCTTGGAATGGTACATTCTATGGGTTTGGACAAACATGTAATAACGTGTCCACCACTATTAGCCCATATTTTTAAAAAATTGCAATTTAATTGACGTAGAGTACTATGCTAGTTTCAGGTGTACAACATAATGATGATATTTGCATGTACTGCAAAATGATAATCACAATGTCTAACTAAACTCCACCATAGAGAGCTACAGAATTTTTTTCTTGTGATGAGAACTTTTAAGATCTCCTTTCTTAACAGCTTTCCAGGATGAACTACGGTATATTAAGTGTAGTCGCCATGCTTTACCTTCCATCCCCATGACTTCTTTACTTTATAACTGGAAATTTACATTTTTTAACCGTCTTCAACCATTTCCCCTAACCCCTTACCTCTGGCAACAACCAATCTGTTTTCTGTATCTATGAGCTTGTTTGTTCACTTGTTTCTTTTGTAGATTCCACATATAAGTGAGATCTTAACAGTGTTTGTCTTTCCCGCCAGTGTTGCTTCTTGACACCTCGCATGAAGGTTTTTTTTTTTTTTTTCCATCATGAACAGGAGTTTTCTTTATTATATTTAATTGATTGTAGTTAGCACCGTGGCTTCTTTTCAGTTACAAGTTTTCTAAGGTTTTCCAAATAGACAAATATTTATCTGCAGTAATAGTTTTTTCTCTCAATTTCTACTGTGTCTTATCTCTATCTTTCCCTTGTTTCAATGGACTGGGCAAAACTTCTGGAACAGTATTAAGTAGTGATTATATGGTAATTATAAGGAACATCTTTTTTTTTTTGTCCTTTGCCATACTATAATTATTTCTAGTATTTTGCCTTTAAGTTATATAGATGTGTGTGTGTTAAACATATAAGGGTTAAAATATAGGAATATGCAGTTAGTAGAAATCCTGCCTGGATTGTGCACTTTGTCAGTTTTTAGTTTTCAGTGTTTTAATGGGCAGTGTAATGGGGAACTGGAAACAGGTGTGTGGAACCCCAGACTTGCTGCTACTTTAACTCTGAAACTGAACACATAATTTTTGAAAGATTTTCAACAAACAATGCGATATATTATTGCCTAATTAACTTTAAAATTCAGTTCATTTCCCTAAGCATCTCAGTCCTCTGAGGTAAGATTATAATCAGATTTTCCTAATTAGATTTTTCCCATACTCCATTATTTTCCATTATGCATGCTCTTTCCACCTCCCACTAGAATGTATAGTTCTCCAGACCAGGACTAAAGAAAGTCAGTTAATAGGGAAGAAGCCCTTGAGCTGAAAGTCCACATCAGCACTCCTCCAGTGCCCTAGAACTCACTGATTTCTGCTACGGACCAGGAGCACTTGGTTCTGGCTATTCTCATGGCCTGAGCTCTTGATACCCTAATGCTCAAGTCTAGCCAAAGGACTACAAAGGACTGGGACTTCCTACAGATAAAAATATGTGGGCTTTTCCATCAATGGATGAATGGATAAAGACAATGTGATTTTATATACGTGTATACACACACACACATATCAGTGCTAACTAGTCAATTAAAATATAGTCAAGAAAAACTCTCATTTACCATGCAAAAAACAAACAAACAACAACTTATTAAGAGAGGTGGAAAAGCTATATGGAAGGGAACCGCAAAGTTAAATAAGTCACCTAAGGACATGATGCTGCTGGAAGATCCAATACTATTAAGATGCTATTTTTCTTGAATTCACTGTATGCAGCATCAGTCAAAATGCCCAATTTGGGGGGAACCAAAAAAATGTATACAGTTCATCTGAAAAATAAATGGAAAGGAAGAGATCAGAACATTTTAATAATGTAGAGAAATGTTGGTGGGGTGGATCTTGGGTGCCTAATCTTAAAGCATGTAAATAAATAAAATATACTTTGGGGTCAGATGTGGTTGAACCAACTACTAGTTGGGTTGTGTTAGGCAAGGGGCTAAACTTTTCTAAGGCAGGTAATTTTTTTATCTAGAAAAGAATTATAGTTACATATGTAATTTATATATAAATTTATATTTATTATATAATATATATTATTTCTATAGCATGTATTTACATATAATTTGTATTTAATATAAATATGCATTATTATATAAAGTGTTATTATTATATAAAGTGTGGTTAGAATTAAGAGGTAATTGTATCTCTTAGCACAGTACCTGCTGCATTCTTACTGTTATTATATAGACAACAGAACCTTTGGGGAAATTGTTCCATGAACCGAAAGGGGGTCATTTTTCAAAATTGATGAGGCAAAGAATTTATTTATTTATTTATTTTGTCTTTTTGCCTTTATGTAGAGCCGCACCTGCGGCATGTGGAGGTTCCCAGGCTAGGGGTCTTAACAGGAGCTGTAGCTGCCGGCCTTCGCCACAGCCACATCAACGCGAGATCTGAGCCGCATCTGCAACCTACAACCACAGCTCACGGCAACGCCAGATCCTTAACCCACTGAGCAAGGCCAGGGATCGAACCCGCAACCTCATGGTTCTTAGTCGGATTCTTTAACCACTGAGCCACGAAGGGAACTCCCAAGGCAAAGAATTTAGAATGAAGCCATATCGCAACTCTTCATGGGTTACAATAGTACCTCCCCACTGCTGGTGATGGTGTGATAAGGTAGATGCTAGAGTGAAATTACTGGAGAGTAATTTAACAGCACTCAAGAGCTCCAGACACGTTTCTACCCTTGACCCAATATTTCTATTGCTAGGACTCTAGGCCAGGAAAAAAAAAAAAAAGAAACAAGTATATCAATTACCTCATCATATATAACAATGCAAAACTTCAGCTGAGAAGATGGAAAGTAATGTATGATATACTCCTATAAGAACATTTAAAGTTAGGTCTCTTTATGCAGGAACTATAAAGGACATGGTGAAATGCTCACAGCACAATAAAGAATGCATATGTTGTATAATCTCAGTTTTGTAAGTTAAAATCATATAGCTCTCTCTATATATGACAGAAAGATATATAATGTGTTATCTCTGGATTAGGGAATTTCTTTATGTTTTTCTGTATTTCCTAAATGTTCTACAACAAGCAGTTAGAAATATACGTCAGTTGAAGAAGCATATCGAGGAGAACAGTTAGGCTATTGTAAATCAGAAAGTTAGGAAAGTATAAGAGCTAAACTGTCTCTAAATGAAATAAAATATGAAAGTCTATGTCCCTGGGTTAATATTGTTTAATTAGCTTAGCTAATATTTTGGCATTTATTTATTTATCTGGCTGCACCCATGTCATGTGCAAGTTCCCAGGCCAGGTATTGAACTCATGCCACAGTTGCAAGCTGTGCTACAGCAGCAACAATGCTGGATCTTTAACCCACTGAGCCGCACAGGAATTTCCTTGAGTTATTTAAAAGCCTTGGAATTCTCTCTGAAAATATTGATCATTCTATAATCTATTATATAAATATTTAATATTTATAATATTAAAGAAGAGAATATTAGCCCTCATATGTTTTAGGGGAATGATAGAACACTCCCTGGAGTTGTATATATACAGACTTATATTTTGATTGCTATTAATAGAGTTATCATTCTTGTGATTTTTCTCTTTCTCTTAAATAAATTCAATTAAAAAATAATTGAGGGGAGTTCCCATCGTGGCGCAGTGGTTAACGAATCCAACTAGGAACCATGAGGTTGCGATTTTGATCCCTGGCCTTGCTTAGTGGGTTAAGGATCCGGCATTGTTGTGAGCTGTGGTGTAGGTCGCAGACATGGCTGAGATCTGGCATTGCTGTGGCCGTGGCATAGGCTGGCAGCTACAGTTCCAATTCAAACCCTAGCCTGGGAACCTCCATATGCCATGGGTGTGGCCATAGACAAAAAATTTTTTTAAAAATTTAAAGGAGTTCCTATTGTAGCGCAGCAGAAACGAATCTGACTGGGAACCATGAGGTTGCAGGTTTGATCCCTGGCCTCGCTCAGTGGGTTAAGGACCCGGCTTTGCTGTGAGCTGTGGTGTCCGTTGCAGACATGGCTTGGATCTGGCGTTGCTGTGGCTGTGGTGTAAGCTGGCAGCTGTAGCTCCGATTCAACCCCTAGCCTGGGAACCTCCATATGCCACTAGTGCAGCCCTAAAAAGCAAAAAATAAATTAAAATAAATTTTTTAAAAAGTGACTGTATTTTGGACATGTGGCTTGGCTTGAAGAGTGAATAAAAATCAAGTACTGTGGCATTTTTATTTCAATTATTTGTACTACAAATGTACATATTGACTTTCTTCTTTTTTTTGGCCATGTCTGCAGCATGTACAAGTTCCCAGACCAGGGATCAAACCCAAGCCACAGCAATGATAATGCTGAGTCCTTAACCACTAAGTCATCAGGGAACTCCCTATATTGACCTTTAGAAAGTCAGAAATCTCCAGGGCCTGGACAAATAAATAGAACACAGCAGAACCCATTTTAAATCCCTACCCACTGTCTTGAAAGTAGTTGAAAAAACAAAAAGCAGCTATAGAGAGAATTCAAGAGAATAAAAAAGAAATAATACAAATAAAATATTCAAAGGTCTATAAAGAAATTAATTTTAAGAAGGAAAATCAATATGAAAAACACAGTACTCTTTGGCACTGATCTTTATGACTTTTTTTGGCCCTGGGCAGAGGGACAGCACTGATAGAAGAGGAGCTAAAACACTGACTGCTGGCATGTGGATGTATATTTTGGTCCAAGGCTGTGTGAATTAATAATAGTGGGAGAAGAAATGAGATAGTGTTTGGTTTTGGCAGGAAGAGCTGTAGAGTTTGCAAAATAGTGAGCTTGGACAGTGAAAACGGTGGTCCAATGGTAGAAGCTAGAGACCATAAAAACAAAAAAATTCAAGGCTCAAATGCAATTTGAGAGACCTTGTTTATTTGTTAGAGTGAAACTGAGCAGGACCCTGTGGGGTTTTCCCAGTGATAGACGCCTTGCTGTCCCCTGCTTGTTGTAGACTGAGAAAAGAGGCTAGAAATAAACTTCACTCCCCAAGTTCCAAAAAATACATTTAATCAGACAAGTGAGGAAATGCAGAAACAAAGGAAAGCAGTCACGCAACAAAATAATGCTAGTGTGGCTATAAAACAAGGTCAAGGGCTTTTAGTTCCTCCTCAGCCTGCACCCTGTCCTTGAGTTATTTGCAGATAGTAGGACCCCCACCAGGCAGAAGTTCACTGCCTTCAGACCACCAGCACGGAGGCCACAGAAAGGCTAGAACCAGAAGGTGGATGCTTGTGATTCCTTAGCACATCACTCTGTTGCCTCATCATCAACCAATCAGGGAATCGTGTGCAAACTGAACAGGTGCCTGCAACCTACACCCCTAATCTTGCCTTCAAAACCCCTTCCCTGAAAGCCCTAGAGAGTTAGGGTCTTTGAGCACAAGCTGCCCATTCTCCTTGCTTGGCCCTGCAATAAATTCTGTACTTTCCTTCACCACAGCTGGCTGACAGTAGATTGGTTTTGTTGAGCACCAGGTAAGCAGACCCAAGGTTGATTTGGTAAAAAGAGGTAGGTGTTAATTAATCACCCCCCCCCCCATTGTGGCCTGCCCTGTTGAATGATTTCTCAGAAGCCATTCCCAACCTCTCTTAGAATTCAGCTACAAATACTGAAAGAGTAACTTCCAACCTAAGTGGCAACAGGCCGAACAAGCATCTCAAGAACTATCCACTAAATTTAAATCAATCTGAATTCACTTTAATTTAAACAGAAATGGTAGACAACACTTTGAAGAGTGGAAGAATTATAAGAAAACTAAACATTTTTAACAGAGCCTGACAGCCGTTTGCCTTTCTCACAGGGGGCAGAGCATTCTCATATTTTAAAGCCATCGTTCCAATCTTGGTAACGTCTACTCTTCTATTTCCTTAATCGTTATACTTAGTATCCATAGAACTTGAAGGTATCCTAGAGATCAGTTCATCCAAACCTTCAGTTTTATCCATGAGGATACTGAAGCCTAGAAGTTTCCAGCTGCCCAAGACCCATGAATGTTCTACAGAGCAAAAGTACAGCAAAGGTACAGCAAATTTGTTCCTTTTCCTGCACTCTCTGTTTAAAATAATAGTGGAAGCATTCTTTTAGTAACCTTAACTCTTTTCCTTAACCCCAAATTATATCATCTTCCTCTATCCAACCATCTACTTATTTATCCATCAAATATTTATTTGGCTTTGACTAGGTAAAGACACTATGTTAGGCCCTTTGGACATAAAGATTAAGTAGAATGCAGTCTGCTCTCCAGGCCGTGGGCAAGTGGGAAGTGAGTGGTCCAAGAGTCCCAGCTAAGTCAAACATGACCCACCATTGATCCTTTTGGTAGAAGCAGGAAATTTCACTTCTGCTGGAAAACAAGAGTAGAAGGGGAATGGATCAAGGTTAGTTAGATTTTGTTAGATTATAAAGTTGACTTCAACTTTCTACAAGGTGTTCCCAAACCAAGCAAGCGAGAAATGCTGTCATGCAATTTTAACTGTATTTTCTGCAGGTCTTATGGCTTGATTTATGAGCAAAAGTAGTTTTGCTGGCATCTTTAATTTTCTTGGAAATATTTCTTATGTGTGCCAGCCTATATGACCTTCAATGATCTACCCCTTTATCCTGGGCTCCCAATCTCAATGTAAAGTTGAAAAAGAAGTGTAAACACTTGAGAATTTTCCTATTCATTTTATTTATTTTTTTTATTTTATTTATTTTTATTTTTTGGTCATTTTAGGGCCGTACCGCGGCATACGGAAGTTCCCAGGCTAGGGGTTGAAGGGTCCAATAGGAGCTGTAGCCTCCGGCCTACACCACAGCCACAGCAACGCCAGATCTGAGCTGTGTCTGCCACCTACACCACAGCTCACGGCAACGCCGGATCCTTAACCCACTGAGCAAGGCCAGGGATTGAACCCGCAACCTCACGGTTCCTAGTTGGATTTATTTCCACTGTGCCACGATGGGAACTCCTCCTATTTGTTTTATACATATCATTCAGATGTGATTAGTGTTAACTTGTGTTAGCACTAATGTGCTTCATTAGACTTTAATATAGATGCTCTCTGTTGCAACTGTAAACTTTAAAAATTAAAGCATCTTGTGTTCTCATTAAAAAAACAGTACGTGTTCATGGCAGCAAAAGCAGTCAGAGGCCCTTTTTTTCCCCTGATTTCAAATGCTTCGTATTGCAAATCCATTCGTGCTGCCAGAAGACTCTTGCAGAGCAGAGGTGCTAAGGGCCTGTGATATTCTATTTACTCTCGTGTCAAAAGAATCTGCAGAAAGAACGGAAAGGTCTTGATGGGAAAAGTCTGAATAACTCACAGCTTGATTGCAGCTCGCTGCCCTGTGCTCAGGGAGCTGAGAGAAGGCCAAGCTTACAGCTGAATTTTCTCAAGTGGCTTGGTTTTAAATTAAATTTAGTTGTGAAGACATCCAACTCCAAGCCCAAGCTGTGGATTTCTGCAGCACTTCCATGAAGGTGGGGGACTGGATCTCTCTTGTTCAGTGCCGGCAGTCTCTACAGCCAGCGCGACGCAAAACACACAGTAAGGATGGACACAGTCTGCTGTTGCTAACGCAGAGTTGAATTAAGCTAGGACGTTATGGCCAATAAAAAAGCCTCTGCAAAGCACAGCATAGGTCATTGTGCCTTAAAATGGGCCTTTTTTTTTTTTTTAAAGGGCCACAGCCGTGGCATATGGGCCAGGGGTTCCAGGGCTAGGGGTCGAATGGGAGTTGCAGCTGCCGGCCTACACCATAGCCACAGCAACGCCAGATCCGAGCTGCGTCTGTGGCCTACACCACAGCTCATGGCAACGCTGGATCCTTAACCCACTGAGTGAGGGCAGGGATTAAAGCACACCCTCATGGATCCTAGTCGGGTTCATTTCCTGCGATGGGTGCTTTCATTTAAAATTTTTTTAAAAAATTTGCATCTGGGGTGAGGGGGTTCTTCCAAGCCCAACCAAGCAGTTCCAACACAAAAGACACCAAGATCGGTGTCTGTTTCAATAGCCGTAATAGCTAATGCCTATCATGCTTACTATGTACCAGGCCCTCTTCTAAATACTGTACAAATATTAGCCAGTGGAATTGTCACAGCAGCCCCACTGTTAGAGATGAGGAAACAGAGACCCAGAAGGCAGAAGCCATATTGCTTGCGGTCACATCACTGGTGTGTTCTGAAGGTCACATGGGACAGAGCTAAGTCCAGAACCTGTCCTTAGTCACCTTCCTCAGCACACAGACTACCTCTTTAAAGGTTATTTGATGCTCAGATCTTCCCACCAAGCTAAGCTCTGCAAGCTGTTTTCAGAAGCTGTCCTAGGATCCACCTCTCCATTTGGCTGAGGTCTGCAAGGCGGCTCGAGAACTGCGTTTGGCTCTAAGATTTAGTGGCAGTGGTGTTGAACTGGGCCTCATAAGTTGAAGCTCCTGGGACTGTCTGATCCATGGTCACATTCAGAGCTCTGCAGACTGGTTAACCCTGAGTCAGCCCTAGAGGTCGACGTGACTTTCCTGTTTGAGGTTTGTGCCTGACTTCTCTTGGTAGAGGAACACTGCATTCAAAGGGATCCAATGTGTGGATGACTTAATAATTAGAAATGTGTCAACTGAAAAAATGCACAACCTAAAATTTGAGAATTGTTTTTCCTTCGGTGGACTTTCTGAGGACTTCAAGTCCAGGAGGCAGACTCTCAGGTAGCTCCTGGGGACAGCTCCAAAGAGATAAGGGAGGAGCCAACATACATAGTTTTGCAACAAAGACCGGGTGGTCGGAACATCAAATGATTACCTACCATTCATTGAAGAAAACCAGGAGTTCCTCTTGTGGCGCACTGGGTTAAAAATCCGACTGCAGCAGCTTGGGTTGCTACGGAGGCACGGGACTATCCCTGGCCCAGCTCAGTGGGTTAAAGGATCCAGCGTTGCCATAGCTGTGGTGTAGGTCCTTGGCCTGGAAACTTCCCTATGCCATGGGTGCAGCCATAGAAAAGCAATAAGAGATGAAAACCAGATATCTCAAGTTAATGAGTTTAGTGTTTTTCTGTGTGTAGGAAGGTGCAAGAGCCCACTGAAATCACTCCTTTGATATGCACCTCAGCCATCTGGGGCCGGTATCCTGATCCTTCCCAGCCTGAGTCCCCTGGGGTGTGTACCTTTGGGGGTGTCTGCAGTGGCTGAGGGCTTGGCGGGGACAGTCTGTCTCCATCCTGAATTCGCTTAGACTCACCATCGGGGGGCGCAATAGTAGCAGATGGCTTGATGGCCGCAGCATCCTTTGCTGATATGGCAGGCAGCATTTGTCATCCGCGGTGCTTGTTGGAGGGAGCTCTTCTAAGAAGCTTCTAGAAGTCTCTCCACGGCCTTTCTGCTCTCTGCCAGAGGGCACAGGGTGCAGCCAAGAGCCCACATCTGTTGCATCAGTGAGGGTCCCCACAGAAACAGATGGTACCCATATTAGGATAATCCAGGAAGAGTTTGTGCGTAAAGTACAAAGTGTGGATGGGATAGGATGGGGGAGCTCAGGGATAGTGCAGGACGCTGATAGAGCTGAGCAGTGGAGCTGGGCCGCCCCTGGAGCCAGGGAACAAGGGAGGGGGTGGCTCCAGCACCTAGGAGGCTCAAGGAGGTTGGCTGCTTTGAGAGGAGCACCAGCCTTCAGTCAAGGGCTGCGGCCGGCCTGAGATGAGCTTGCCGGAGGAGTCACAGGAGTCCGCGCCCTGCCTTCACTCTCCTCCTTCCTTCAGCTCCCTTTCCAGGAACCCTCCGCCGCTGGACCCAGAAGGAAGTATGAGGGAAGGGGCGTCCATTGATACGGTCCATGAACGTCAGCAGAGGGCAGGGAGCGAGAAGAGGGGTCCCGGGTCTGGAGAAGGAAACCACGAACGTCCCACGCAGACTGAAGCTGAGGCAGCGCCCATTCCAGCGATAGGGCGTGAGGACGAGGGCCGTCCCTGTACAAAGGGCCGCAGCGAGTCGGCCTCCTTCTCTCTTTGCCTCAGTAGCTACAAGCAGAGAGTAAATAAAATGGCCACGCAGTCTTGGCCCGTGGCTAGGGGTCGGCAGGTCGTTTGGTTTTGGTCTCTGGTTATTGCTCTAAACGATGTGTAGGAAACATCTGGAGACAGAACAAAGCCATTGCCACTGAGACCCGGGGAAAACCAGACAGATTTGACAGTTGTGATCTCAGGGCAAAACTGTGGTTTAACCCGTATTCTTTATCTGGACAGAAATGCTCGCTGAAAAGCTGGAAGCGAACAGCAAGGACTTTTATAAAGCCAACTTTTATTTTCTTTTAATGTTTCAGTAACTTTTATAGACTAAACTTTCCCACAATTATAAACTCTGGAATTTTTTCAGCTTTATTGGGATGTAATTGACATATAACCTTGCATAAATTTGATTACAATGTGTTGACTTGATACATTTATATATATTGCACCGTGATTACCGCATAGGGTAGCTCACACCTTCATCATGTCACATCCCTATCATTTATTTTCTATGGTGACAAAATTTAAGATCTACTCTCTTAGCAAATTTCTACCTAGAATCAGCATGTTATACATTAGATACTCAGAACTTACTCATTTTAAAACCGAAAGTCTGTAGTCTCTTTTTTTCTTTTTCAGCTGCACTTGCCACATATGGAAGTTCCTGGGCCAGGGAATGTGACCTATGTCACAGCTGCAGCAATTCTATGTCCTTAACCCACTGTGCCACAGTGGGAACTCCAGAAGTCTGTACTCTTTGATCAACTTAGATGTTTATAAATCTCTGCATATGGAAATTTGGGCCCAAACAAGAGTTTTTACTTGAATCACATCTTTAGCATCCTCCTCGCCTCCGACCCCCCTCCTCCCTCCTCCCCTCCCCTTCCCCTCCTCCCTCCCTTCTCCCCCCCTTCCCCCCTCCCGGCCCCCCAACCGCCTCCATCTTCCTGGGAGCCCACAAGTCTCCACCGGCTGGGGGCAGGGTTTCCCAGGCTGGGACCCGGTCCAGAAGTTAACGCCAGTAAGGTCAGGATTTCCTGCAGCCTCTGCACTCAAGTTTCCTCCAGGTCAGCTGGTCCCGCAGAGCAGGCCCCGGAGCCCTCCAGACACCACCGTGGGCCCTGCTGTTTCCTATGCATTCTGCCCTTTGCCACACTCTAGGCAGGGAAAAAAAAAAAAGAAAAGAAAGAAAAAAAACCTCTTTATATCTCTAGCTTCTCGCCTTCCTTATTTCTCCTCATCCTCACCCCAAATTCGGATACAAGTCACCTAAAATTATTCTCGAGATTTTTAAAGCTGCAGGTCAGTGACATCACCCCTTTGGTCCCTCCATGAAAGAGCTGGGATGTGACCCCGTGCCCCAGCCCAGCAGTGGCGCTGCTCTGCCCTGCTCGGGAGCAGTGATAACTCCAGCCTCTTCTTGAACTTGTGCCAAGACATACTTTATTTAAGGAGGGCTGAAATTCCCCACAGCATTTTCTCTCTGGCGTTTTAAATATTTGCTTATTTTTCCCACAGGAAACTTTACAGTTAGTGTGCATTCCTAAATCGATTTTTTTCCCCCTCGTGTTTCCTTCCCTCTTTAGCAAATCGTCAGGCGGCCTGTGATGGATGTTTCTGCCAGCGTGACCCCTCGTGGCAGCCCGAGACAGTTCCCTTTGCACCGAGAGCTCTGACCCATGGGAGCTAGTTTTCTTATTTGCTCGGTTCAGGACTGTATTTCCCATGTGAGAAGCATCTCCAAAACCCAATCAGACTCCCTTATTTTTTTCAGCTCACTCGTGGTTTTCTCTTAACAGCTCCAAGGGTTCCTTGTGGGACTGGCCATGCGACGCCAGCCCCTCCAGACTCTCAAAGTCAATGACAATTTGCCAGGTATCATTTCCTGGTTATATATGAAGCACCGCAGCAAAGGGAAACACTTGCTCAACTAGAAGTGGCTGATGGCCACAGAGAAAAGTTCCCAATTAGAACCTTCTGGGGGCTGGGTCATTTTACAGCATTTCTTTTGAAGGGCTTAAAAAGACCAGTCAGAAAATATAATCAGGGAGTTCCTATCGTGGCTCAGCGGTAATGAATCTGACTAGTATCTATGAGGATGCGGATTAGATCCCTGGCCTCGCTCAGTGGGTTAAGGATCCGGCGTTGTCATGAGCTGAGGTATAGGTAGCAGAAACGGCTCGGATCCTGCGTTGCTGTGGCTGTGGTGTAGGCTGGTGGCTATAGCTTCCATTCAGCCCCAAACCTGGGAACCTCCATATGCCGCAGGTAAAGCCCTAAAAAGACTGGAAAAAAAAATGTAAGTTGTGGGCAAAAGAAGAGGAGCAGAGGGAGGAAGAAGGACTGGATTCTCGTGGGAGACTCCCACGCCTGGTCTTAAATTGATAGGTCGTCAAGGACTGTGCTTTCGGAAGATAACACTGAGAAAAATTGGTAAATGTGTCAGGAGACTGGAAGCCGAGTAGAAAGTCACTTCACACAGGGTAAAAGATAAGGGGGCCTGAGCTTGTATGATAACAGTCAAATGGAGAAAGGCACTGGACTGGGAGATGTTTTTTTTTTTTTTTTTTTGCCTTTTTTGTCATTTTATGGCCGCGGGTTTATGGCCGCACCCGCGGCATGTGGAGGTTCCCAGGCTAGGGGTCTAATCAGAGCTGTGGCCACTGGCCTGCGCCGCAGCCACAGCAACACGGGATCCGAGCCGCGTCTGCAACCTACACCACAGCTCACGGCAACGCCGGACCGTTAACCCACTGAGCAAGGGCAGGGATCGAACCCGCAACCTCATGGTTCCTAGTCGGATTCGTTAACCACTGCGCCACGACGGGAACTCCTGGGAGATGTTTTGAAGTTTAGAAAAATTCATTTTGGGAGTTTCCGTTGTCACTCCATGGGTTAAGAGCCCAATTAGTATCCATGAGGATGCGGGTTTGATCCCTGGCCTCGCTCAGTGGGTTAAGGATCCAGCATTGCTGTGGCATAGTTCACAAATACAGCTCAGATCTGGCATTGCTGTGGCTGTGGCCATTGCTGTGTGTAGGCCAGCAGCTACAGCTCTGATTCGACCCCTAGACCGAGAACTTCCATATGCCGCAGGTACCGCTGTAAAAAGAAAATAAATAAATAAAATAAATACTATAAAATAAAAGTGAGAAAACTAGTCAGGAAGAAAATACTGATGAAGCCCAATTTTAATAAGAAAGAGCATAATTCAAGGTTTGATTTGAACTATAAAAATAAACACCTTTTTTTTGTGGTTAAAAACTGGGCGACTATCAGTACTGTCACGAAATTCAAATTTACTTTATAATAGACCTCCCTAAATATCCTCCTGTAAGGAAAAGTATAGCCCCCAAACAAAATAACATTCAAAGAGATAAAAAGTGACCGTGAAATTCAAGGGAGGAGAAAGTCGTTTATTTAGCAGTGGGAGGTGAGGGCTTGTTTTAAAGAGCAGGCACAGCTCTTAAAGGAGATTTGCCTGGTAGAGAATCTCCCTGTGGCTTTCAGCCTAAGGCAAAAATTCCAGAGAAAAGTGGTCAGGTCCGGGAAAGCCCAATATTTGTTCTGGAATTAAAGAAGGGTATCGTAACTTACTTCAGTGTACAATCTCCTATACATCTCGCTTTGGGGGGTTTTCTTAACAGGAGATTTGTTCCAGAGTTTTTGGCAAGGATTAAAAATACCTCCAGCGAAATGTTCCCCAAGTCCATTTTCTCCTTGCTCTCCCTTCCCCGTAATACATCCTGAAGACAGAGTTTAGGAACAAACAAGAAAAAACAACCCTGCCAAGCAAAACCTTACTCGAGCAAACCTTGCATTACATGAGGATGTCATTAGGTCACCTGGTAAAGGTTAACGATCACCCAAGAGTGAAGCCTGTGAATTCCTGCCAGAACGGTACTGGTTGTCGAACCGCCATAATTTTCACTTCCAAATTCTGAGCCACATCAACCTGCTTCCAAGCCTTTCCTCCCACTGGTTCCTTTTCCTCCCCAGTTCTTTGCTGCTTCAAGGAATGCCAGCTCATCCTTCAAACCCAGACCCTCCCCAGCCTGGTCCACTCCCTAGGACCTTAAAACACTCAGATCTTGCTTTTCGTTCCCTCGTATTGAGTTTGGTTGTCTCCCAGTCTCCGTTTGGCTTGCACTCTTCGATTCGATCAAGAAAGGTAAGCCTCAGAATGCATGCTCTTGGGTTGACCAACCAAAAAAAAGGAAAATAAATTGACTGAAAAAAGCATCTCCCACCCTACAGCTGACTGATCAGTCCAGAGTCTAGTGACTATCTTTAATGATTTTTTTTTTTAATAATCAGCTGGACAAGGATAATCTACTTATTGTCTTTTCCTATAGAATATCTTTACCAAAAGTGAATCCTCTTTGGCCTGTAAGAGGATATTTTTCCCACCTTATTGCAAGATTTTCATAGAATTTTGACACATTCTCATGACCCAATTGCCTGAAAAAATTTCCCCCATTTAATTCCTGGTAAGCAGTCCCAGAGCCTGAGTGCGAAGGTGATCGATCTGACTCAAAACCCAGGCTTTTAACTCACCAAGCAAGTTGGCTCCTCGCCTCCTCCTGTTCTCATAGCCCAAAGTTTGGGACTGTCAGTCCCACTTGTCCCCCGAAACCTTTCTCTCCAAGTCTCATCGGTCAGAGTGTCAGGCATGCCTTCCATAAAGACAAACTCTAATTTTCCAGTTTTGACACTGGTGATAAAAGCTCCAAATGGGGAGAGAGATCTGGATTTGCAGCCTTACTCCGTGTCTTCTCTAGACTGTCCTCCTCCTGGAGGTTCGCTTTTATGTCCATAACTGGCCCTGCCTCAGAAGGGTTCAATTCCCCCTTTATTCTCTGGGGTCAGTGGAGACCAAGAGTCTCCTGCTATTATCACAGCTGAGAGCTGCCTGGAACAAACTAGATTTCCTCAAGCCTGGGGGAGAAGTAAGAGAAACACACAGAGAGAAAGATGCAGGCGGGTAAGGTGTCATATGACTTAGGGAGTTCACAGCTTAGTGTCTTTTTTAAGGTTAGGGCCACTCGCTAGAGGTCATTGACAGAGGTCGCCATCAAAACTCGGATTTTCACTTCCGTGATAGTTTGGACAAAAGAACACATTGAATCCCAGCAAATCTATTCAGTTAACATTGCTAAGGCCAATACAGGGACAGCCATTTGTTGGAAGGAATTTATATATTACTCGTGTCTAAAGCGGACGGGAAATGGGATCTCAGTTCTGGGGATGATGAAAAAGAATCCCTCATATTTTAGAAAATGCAAATCAAAAGATTGCAAAAAATCTTACTACAAACTGAGTCCTTCTTATGAGTTGAGAAATGATCTAAAACGGTGTCAAATTTCACTGAAGGAGTTCCCTGGTCGCTCAGTGGGTTGAGGATCCAGCGTTCTCATTGCTGCTTCTCGGGTTGCTGCTATGTATGGTGCAGTTTCGATCCCTGGCCTGGGAATATCCACATGCCAAGGGTGGGCCCCCCCACCAAAAAAATTTTTTTTCATTGCATTTTTTAAAAGCTTGGAATATAACACAAGTGATCAATTAATCAAGGCTATACGCTTGGCAGATTTTTTTTTTTTTTCCAGAGCTCTGCTAATTCAGAAAATTTATCCAGGGTCACTGAGTGTCTAGAACTGGGAGTGGTGTGGATGCTTATTAAATGATTTCTGAATAAAATAATAAACCACACATTTAGAGATAGGTCTTGTAGGTTTTATAAACACTGGGTAATCAGAAAGTATAATCTTTTGCTGGATTCATCAGTAATCTCTCCAGAGCCGCCTTTGGTTGGCTTCCCTAGCAATAGCTGTCATCCTGAGAGAAGTAGCTTGGCTCTGCCTTAGTCCCAACCATTGGCCACTCTGGTGAGTTTTTGCAGTTTCCCACAGCAGCAGCTCCTATGTCCCCTTTATTGTATTTTCTTCTAATTGTTCCCATGAATTTGAAGAAACGGTCATGGATTACATATCCAGATTGACTAGTCTACATTTAAAACAACAAAAATGATGCATACAGTGAAAACTAAGAAACAAATTGCTTTGAATACATCCACAAGCTGGCAAAATAGAAGGACTCCTCAGGTTTAAAACTAAGGAAAGACAGGCAACCGAAAACAAAAGCAGAGACAGCTTTTGCATTGAGCATGTTTATCAGGAGCATGAGACTTGGAGTTCAAGGTCTTGCGGGGTTTGGAAAAAGAGGAGGCAAGGAACAGGACCCATCCGAGGTACGACTTAATGGAAAACCTCGCCATAAACCCTGGACCCCAAAGTCCTTCTACCTTTTCCAAACATTGCTCCTAACTCTATCATCATTTGGTCTCGTGGCATCTCGGTATCATTTCTTTATTCTATTTCTGTGAGTGATTTATTTTTATAAACCCATACCTTTAGGATCTACAGCTTTCCCTTCTGTTCCACGTGTTTCTTCCTAAATCAAATCTCCATTGTTTGGCTGCATGGTCTTCACTCAGGGCCCAATTTTCTCATTAGGTTGCAGTGCATTTTCAGGTGAAATCAATTAACTTTTGATTCGCTCCAAATGGTTTTCATGGTATTTTAAGCAACAGCCATGGCTTCCATTAAAGTTTTAATTTTTCCAGGCCATACCATCCACCTGAAATCCTGGTTCCTTTAAGCTAGTCGAGCTTCACCTTGCATTTCCTACAAGTCCATCTCATTTTTCTCTTGCAGCTTGGACTGATCTATTTGAGCTTCTTATCCCATTTGCTTTACTTTCGTTCCGCAGGAGTCAAGCATATTCCATTGTTTGATGAGATGACATGTTCCTCTATGATTTTTATATCCTGTGTGTCTTGGGGTTGGTGATCCTATTTTAAGCTATTCCCAAGAGGCTGTTAGGCACCTAGCTGACCGCCTCAGTGCTGCTGTTGTCTTTCCCATCCAGGCTTATTAAGCACTCAGTGACTCTAGCCTCATGGTGTCTATGATTCAGAGAATCTTGGTGTTCGGTTACCATCAGTTGCCTGGCACTGAGTCAAGGGTCAGCAACCCTGGCAAACAGTTAAACCTCTGACGAAGCCCATCTCTTCTTGCTGGTATTCCTAAACTCGGCAGAAAAGGCGTGAGTTTTCCCATCGAAGGCTTTAGACTGATGTTTGGATTCTGTCCTAGACCAGCTCAGTGAGCTTAAGAAAATCATTTAACTGATTTGGGCCTCAATTTCTCTCTTCTGTGATATGGAGATTATGATTATCATATCAACTGCTGTGCAGATTAAACGTGGCAGTGCATGGAAAGCTTTTGGCTCACGGTAATCTGATTAATTAAATGCAATCTGATTAATGAAGTCATCTCAATTCTCCTTAAAACTGAAAATTCCCCCAAATTAAGACCCATCACATAGGGCTTCTAGGGGAGCAATCTTAACTCTTTTCACTTGATGATTAGTAATTAGATTTAGATTCTGGCAGCCTCCCTGATTTCTGGATCCAGTGGGAGAACTAGGGCGAAATAGCTAACCTTCTGTCTTCTGCTTGTACTACTATTCAACCTCTGTCTTGTCGTTTGAGATATTTTAGGTGAAGCTTTTAAATAAATGAATAAATAAATATAATACATATATTCTTCATAAATCAATTAAATTTCACCATTAGAAATGCACTGGAAGTAAAGGCATTCTAAGTGGCTTTTTCCTTTTCAGTTTTAGGTAAATCATTTAACCTCTATGGACCCCAGAATTTATTGTTCTGATCTCAAGTTTCTGCACTCACTTAGAAGCATATTATGAGGGCTATGATAAGCCTGGCATACGCCGGGCATTTATTTACCCCTTTTTACCATTGTTTTACATCAGGGACCGTCTTAGTCATCTCAAGCTACCATAACAAAACACCACAGACTGGGAAGCTTAAATGACACTTATTTTCTCACAACTCTGGAGGCCTGGAAGTCTGAGGTCAAGGTGCCAACGGATTCAGTTCCTGATGAGAGCTCTGTCCTTGGGTTTCAGATGCCTGCCTTCTCGCTGTGTCCTGACATGGCCTTTCCTCAACTCAGGTGCTCTAGCAAGGCTACCAATTCCATCACGAGGGAACACCCTCGGGACCTAATCTAACTCTGTCTCCCAGAGGCTTCATCTCCATACACCACCACACTGGGGGCTGGGGCTTCAGCACGGGCATTTGGGAGGTGGTACATTCATCACTAACACAGATGTAACTGGTTTTGTTACTTACTGTCACGTGTATCATATAGCGTATCTATGCTCTTTCTTTGTCTGTGATTATTGGATTGCAATCAACCCAGTTATGAAGGAAACCCTGCCCCTTCTATTGAAAAGAATCCATTTTCAGTCTAAGGGTAGGTCTGGGGGATTTCTGGCAACGTATGCGCTAAGCAGAATCTAATTTCAATGATTGACACCTGGAAATATGAGCTGATCGTGATGACCAATCAGCTTGAATCTAGGACCCTTTCAGGTGAAGGCTGTGCCTCCAGAGTCTTTAAAAGACTTGGCCGGTTCGCTTTCTAGGATTCTAGTCTGATATGCCCTGTTGTTCAGATAAGTGAATCTTTGCACGTTGCTTAGTTCAGATGTTCTCAAGTGCCTGGAAGTATCGGCGCAGAGGTCAGGCTGATCCATCAAAAAAGTATATAAATATCAGCTCCTAAAAGGGGCGGCCCGCTGCATCTCCGACTGCCTGTTGTGGCAGACACATGAAAGACAGAATAAATACACAGCACGCAATAGGAACAGAGGCCCCACCGGGCCAAATCAGGGAAAACGCACAAAGAAAACAAAAAACTGAAGCCGAAGTTCCATCAAGCCAGGCTCTCCGGCAGGTCACGGGGAGGACAAGGGTCCTCGTGCTCTCGCCACAAGACCAGAAGAATATCTCCAGTGACCTCCAGGTAGGTCATACAATATTTTCTACAAAATATTTATTTGATACGTGGCCTGATTAAGTACTGCTTTTTTTTTTTTTTTTGGTTGTAATAGCTCCCATTTTTCTCTTTTAGCTCTTTCGACATTTTTTTTGCCCCCTGGTATTTACATACTCTGTTGGATATTTTAAGTACCTGCAGCATTTCCTCAGTGTTTCAATCCACAAGCGTCTCAGGGCCCTTGAAAAGATCAGCATTCAGCAATAGGCCAACATTTGTGTGTCTCCGTCTCAGTGCCAGGCTAGAGTTCTCAGCAGGCCAGTTGATCCGAACAATCGAGTAGGCACCGTCAGAAGCGGACCCTCTTCTCTCATACGTTTTGAGAATTTTTGTTGTGAACTCATATGTGTTGAGAACCTATATGTGCAAATTTCAGGAATGGCTCCTTTTCCTAGAGAGAATTCCCATTTACCTTTTTTCAGGTGCTTCCACGTCCCAACTTGACAAATTTAAAGTTTGGTCATTAATGTGCAAGCTGTTAATCTTGTTATATGTTTCTGAATGAGTTCCTAATAGGTTGCTTTATAATCAAAGAATATGGACAATTGAAATCTTTTGGAATTTCTTAGGGTTTTCTTTGCAGTCAGGTAAGTATGTACCTCTACAACTCATTGGTGGATATAGTGAAGAATGTGTATTTTTGTCCTGGGGCAGAGAATTATTTACATATCTTTTTTTTTTTTTGTCTTTTTAGGACACACCTGTGGTACAAGGAAATTCCTAGGCTAGGGGTCTAATCAGAGCTGCACCTGCCAGCCTACACCACAGCCACAGCAATGGTGGATCCGAGCCGCGTCTGCAACCTACACCACAGCTCACAGCAACACCGGATCCTTAACCCACTGAACGAGGCCAGGGATCGAATCCACGACCTCATGGTTCCTGGTCGGATTCGTTAACCACTGAGCCACGACGAGAACTCCTTCACCTACTTTTTGAAAAAAGTAAAGTCTCTGCTAGGATTTTGGATTTTACACAGTCTTTTTGTATTTTTAATTTTTGTTTGTCATATATTTCAAGGCTTTGTTGTTTGACTATATAAGAATTTCTTACTATTATCTCTTCTGTGTAGATTAAACCTTTTATCACCTCCTCATGCCATGCCTCAGATTCTTATTTATCTAATATTATATTAATATAGCTGTCTTTACTTTTCTCTTTTAGCTAAAATACCCATGTACATCCCATCATTTTCCACCTTTACTATTTACATCTATTACTATTTCTTTACTATTTTACATTAGTTGAATTTATTTTAAATAGTATGCAGCTAGAATTTGCAAGTATTCTGAAGTTGCTTGTCTTTAAAATAAAGTATTTCTTCGTTCTCATGATTTTTAAAATTTTTTTACATGTTACTTTATAGTCAATTTTGTTATTTCTTCCTCTTGATACTGTTCTTAATTTGCTGCATTGAAAAAAAATTTTCTTTAATTTGTATTTCCATCTTAACCCTGAAAATTAATGAGGAAGTTTTTCTCTCAGCTACTAGTTGGCTCCCTAATTTTTAAAGTCACAAAGTCAAGATACGTGGTAATAAATTTCAATCAAATAATGATAAGGCTCCCCATTCAAAATTTTCATTAATCTGCTCTCTGTACCACCAGCCCCAACCAAGAGTTTCTTGTTTACCTCATACCAACTGTTGAGACTCATTTAAAATTGAAATCTTGGAGGAGTTCCCGTCGTGGTGCAGCGGTTAACGAATCCGACTAGGAACCATTGGGGTTGCAGGTTCGATCCCTGGCCTTGCTCAGTGGGATAAGGATCCTGTGTTGCCATGAACTGCGGTGTAGTTCACAAACACAGCTCAGATCCTGAGTCGTTGTGGCTGTGGCCGTGGTGTAGGCTGGCAGCTGTAGCTCCAGGTTCGACCCCAATCCTGGGAACCTCCATATGCTGCGAATGTGGCCCTAAAAATAAATATATAAATAAAAAAATAAAATTGAAATCTTAACCTAAGTATCACTCCAGCTTACTACCTGGGGAGACAGCTATTTTATACAGATACATGCAGTCTGTCTCTCTTGTTCAGGGATTTATTTATTTGCTTGTTAGGGCTGAGCCCACAGCATATGAAAGTTCCCAGGCTAGGGGTTGAATTGGAGTTACAGCCGCCAGCCCATGCCACAGCCACAGCAACATGGGATCCGAGCTGCATCTGTGACCCACACCACAGCTCACGGCAACGCCGGATCCTTGACCCACTGAGCAAGGCCAGGGATCGAACCTACATCCTCATGGATCCTAGTCAGGTTCGTTTCCACTGCACCACAGCGAGAACTCCAGGGAACTATTATTTAACTCATCTTACAATTTACAGCCTTTATCATCATATTTTAGACTTAGGTATACATTTTACAAGTACATTGATCAGTGCTGTTTCTTATACTCTTCAGCTTCTCCTGTCTTGAGATCTAGGTTATCAGTAAATTTTATTTGGTTAGAATAATTCCTCCAGTAATATAAAAAGTGTAGCTTCAAAAAAGAGTGGGTCCTAGCCTATTTAATAAGGGCTCCCTTTTGTCCTCACATTTACATGACATTATGAGTCAGCATCTCAAAATTTCTTTCCTCACGTTTACAAGACGTTATGAGTCAGTATCTCAAAATTTCGTAAGTGATTATTACCGGTTTCCAGCTCCTGGGGCTGCAAATAAAAGGTCTGATGCTGGTCTGCTTCTCCTCCTGATGTAGCAAGTTTTCTTTGCCTTGAGAAGTTTACTAAACACTCTTTTTTTTCTCCTTTGGATTTGAGAAGGCTCATTGGAGGGATATGTTTTATATGTCATTGTAAGAAACGGTTCCTGCTGTTAAGAGAACGCCTTCAGTCTGAAAAATCAAACTGTTGTCCAGCACAAGGAAGTCTTATTCGATCTGCATTTAACTCCTATTTGTTCTTCTTTTCTTCCTTTTTAATCCCTGCTATCTATGTCCTCGAGGCCTTTTGTCATTTCATCTATGGTTTCCATTTCTTTGAGTTTTTGCTCTGGCCTGTGCACTATTCTCCACTTGATCTTTCAGATAACCAATTTGATTTTCGTCAGGAACTGCTGTCTCTTTGAGTTCATCTCTTAAATTTGGAAATCTTCTATGGGACTTTTTAAAATATTTCTAGAAATAGTTTTTGTCTTTTTTTTTTTTTTAAGAGCCGCACCCATGGCATACGGAGGTTCCCAGGCTAGGGGTCAGATCGGAGCTGTAGCTGCCGGCCCACGCCACAGCCACAGCAATGTGGAATCCGAGCCGTGTCTGTGACCTACACCACAGCTCACGGCAACACCGGATCCTTAACCCACCGAGCGAGGCCAGGGATCGAACTGGCATCCTCATGGATGCTAGTCAGATTCGTTTCTGCTGAGCTATGACGGGAACTCCCCTAGAAATATTTTCATATTCTCTTATCTTCTTAAGGCTTCTCGTTCCATTTTCATTAAATCGTGGTCTGTTTTTCCACTAATTCTGCCTCAGTAGGACCTATGTAATACAGTTGTTCAAGCTGCTATGTTCAGTGAAGGGATTTTTTTTTTTATCTTCTTGGTCTACTCACTTCACTGAGTGTGAATTTCTTCAGCAAGAAATGGTGCGGGTCCGGCTGCTGAGTATCTTGGGTGACAGAGACTTGACTGGCAGTGGAAGACATGCCTGCTTTTTGCTCCCTGACTGGATCACCAGTGAAGGGGTTCATAAGTTGGGGCCTTAGGGCTGAGGTGTAAAATCCCCTGAGTCTCATGATCCCCCAGGCACAGTGCAGAAGGGCAGGCTCAGTGTAGCCTGTCGTCTTCCCTCCTGATCTGCTGGCAGCTTCTAGCTCAGCCCCTCCGCAGGAAGTGGTAGTTCTCCTTTAGGAAGACTCCCTACAACCAGGCAGCGGGTTGCCACCAGGTAGATCCAGGTGACACTGCATACCAGAAGCTATGAAGACTCTTTAATTCCATGTCTTGGCCTCAGTTATCACAAATTCCATGATAACTGAAGCCAAGGGGATGGATGAGATGGGGCAGGGGCGAGGGGGTCAAGAATTTGGAGTGTGAAGGGCTTATGGTAATTTACAACCTTTCCATGATCCCCAAAGACCGGAAACAAATTTTGTTTATAAGAAGTTGAAAAAAAAATGGCGGGTTGAAATGATCTCCTTTCTCTCCCAAGGACCTACGACCATTAAAGGAAAAAGTTGCAAAGGCATAACGAACAAAAGCAAAGATGACAACATGGGTTAAAGTGGCTTTTTTAAAAAATGCAGATGGAAAATAGAGACATGGGAATCAAGTTAGCAAAGGAGAGGAAGTTGCTGAGAGGTGTTGCTGTTGAGAGGAGAGCCCATTCACCCTGCACAGTGGGGGGTCTGGAGACCCCGAGGCTTATGGCAGGGGAGAGAGGCTTAGCAGGTGCCAGAGAGTTGGGCTGAAAGTCTCTATCTGGGAACCCAGCAACAAGCACTTGGGAAGCAGCCTGGCACCCACTCACCAGGGGGCAAGAGCTAGATTTCTGGCCCTCTCCTCAAGGTCAGTCTAGAGAAGATAGTTTGAAAAATAATGATTAAGTGAAATTTCAGAAGAATTTCCTGATAGTTAGGTAACTAAACACTAGACTAGGCTTGGAAACTGATGGTTGGACCAGCTTCATGCATTCCTTCAACAAACAAATATGGAAGCCCCTGGGCACTCGATCTACTTCATGTCTGTTATACATCTTGGATTATCTTACTTTATGAGACATTAGGGGCATTAGTTACTGTGTCTGATTGTAAATTATTAAATATCAAGATCCATAAGCTTCCTACCTTACCCATGTCTTAATAATCCACACTTTGCATTTTACTCTCCAGCAATACTATACTGCTGATGGTTCCCAAACGCTTCCAAGTGTTTTACTCCTTCAAGCCTTTGCAAAAGCTCTTTTTTTTTCCCCATTCCTCTGCTTGATGGCCTAGAAAATAACTATTGAGAAAACACAGCTTATATGTCTCCTCCCTGGTCCTCTGTGACAGATAAACATTCCCACCTTTGGCTTATTTCCATACCCACTTTATTAATGTATTCTATTTTTGTTGGTTTAAGCATCTACCTCTTTTAGTTGACTGAGCTCTCTGAGGGTAAGCATTATATGATTGTATTCTTAGCACAGTCTTAACACTCAAAAAATGTTTATTGAATGAGACGGATGTTAGTTCAGAATAATTGGCCTGATGTAGACAAACTGTGTTCAGATGGTTTCTACATGAGCCCTTCTCTAACTTTGTTACCACTGACATACTTCAGGGCCTGCTCATCCTTCTCAAAGAGCACACTCATCTTCACTGCCTGCATTTTCTACTTTCTAGTCATCATTTCTGTTGAAATAACCTCTTCTACCCTGGCCTCCATCCTGTGCATTTGACATCCTCTTCCCTTCCTGAAGATGACGAGACTGGAACCCACAAATGGCCAGTGGGAGACCTGGTCTGCAACCCCCATCACACAACAGAAAGGCCTGTGAGGCCTGGCTGGGACCAGGGCACTTAAGGCAAATGGCCTGCTGCTGGATCAGCTGAATCATCAAGCATCAGAGACTTTCTGATTGAAGAAGGGGAATCAAGTCCGTAGTCACAAACTTGGGGGACCCACATGTTTCCCTCCACTTCAGATTTATAGCTTGTTTCTCAGCCTTCTACCGTGACTGCAAATGAGAAGAGCTGTCATCATTCATAACAAAGGACTCAAAAAGAGATGTTGGCTTTTTTTATTGGTTCAAGACCCACTGCCACTTCAGGGACAATGAAATTAACCAGAAGAGCTCTTTTTGCTTTATCTGTGCATTACATCATGACCTTTAACATCCATTATTAACAATCAACATTACATGTTTAAGTGGCTGAGGAGGGAATGAACTCAGATTAACATTTTTTAACTCCCCAGTCCCTGCATCTGGCCCTTTTATACTGCCTGCTTGGTAGATTGTATCATCTGTGCAGAGTCTTCTAAATTTTGTCTTGTATTTTTTAAGGTCTGCAAGATAGATGCCAGCTCCTCAAGACCTCTACACTCAGGAAATATTCTTAGTAAAGGTAAATGATAAACTCAGACAGCTATTGCAATGCTTCCAATGCAGTAATTATTTTTAGATGTGTGTTTATGCTACATAAAGTTTTGCAATGCACTTTGTAAAATAGTCACATTGAAGCTCCCGCTGTGGCACAGTGGGTTAATGATCCAGGTTGTCTCTGTGGCATCGAGGGCTCAAAGCCTGGCACAGTGGGTTACAGATCTGGCATTGACACAGCTGTGGCATAGGTTGCAGATATGGCTCAGATTTGATCCCTGGCCTAGGAACTTCCATATGCCATGTGTGTGGCCAAAATGAAAAAAAAAAAATCATATAAATGAAGATTTTAATTGTGCAATAATTTTCAAAAGCGACCTGATAGTGGATGTCAAAGTCTTTAAAATTATCATAACTTTTGCCTGAATAAGTCTACTTTTAGGACTCAAATCTATGTAAATAATCTGAAAATGATAGAAATAAGATTCAATCACCAAAATCTTCATCACAGCATTACTTATAATAGGAAATAACAACAAACCCTAAATGTCTAAAAATAGGAGAATGGCTAGGTAAATTGCAGTGAAAAATGGCATGTAAATAATGTAATATTATTGGAGCCCATAACCAGTTACGTTTCAGACCAGTCCAATTCAACAAACGTTTATTTTACTTTATTTTATTTATTTATTTTTTTAGGGCTGCACCTGCAGCATATGGAGGTTCCCAGGCAAGGGATCCAACTGGAGTTGTGGTTGCCGGCCTACACCACAGTCACAGCAACTTGGGATCCTAGATGTGTCTGTGACCTACACCACAGCTTGCAGCAACGCCGTATCCTTAACCCACTGAGCAAAGCCAGAGATTGAACTTGCATCCTCACGGATACTAGTCGGGTTCATTGACCACTGAGCCATGACAGGAACTCAACAAATTTTTATTGACTGCCTCAAAGTTCTATCACCGTTCTAGCAGCTCATAATCTAGTGGGCAAATATATAAAAGGATATTTGAAACAGACTGCGATTAAGTGCTACAAAAGCACAGAGATGCCTCAACTACCTTTGGAGGAGAGGATGGGGCCTGGGGGGCAAGAAAGAAAACCAGGGATGCCTTCATTCTGTTATTTCATATGACTTGGTAAATAGCTTATTACGGGGGAAGTTTAAGGTGCATAAAAGAGACTTCTTTGTCAACTCCTAGAAGAATGATAAAGCCTAAGGGATGAGCAGGAATTAGCAACAGACCAGGGGCAGGTTAGGGAGAAAAATGTTTTAGGTAGCAGGTCTAGAGCTACCTAGAACCTTGGTGCCAAGGCCCAGAGGCGGAAGAGGGAATGAAGTGTCTGGGGTACCGTAATTACTCAAAATGGCCAGGACATGGAGGGTCGGGGTCCTGAGCCTGAAGAGTTGGGTCCACAGGACCTGAAGGTTCTTGTAAAGCATATGGAGCCTGGATTCTGTGTTGAGGGTGAAGGGGAAGGCACTGTAAGTATTTGTGAGGTGATTCAAAGGAAAAGATGCTGTGTGTGGTTTTGTGTATGTTTATAGTGTTCAACAAGCAGTTAGAGGCAGAGGACTCGGGTTCAGAACAGAGAGCTAGACCAGACACAAGGATTTGGGAGTTATAAGCATTTAGATGGCAACTGAGGTCAAGGGGGATGAATGAGCCTGGGGGACAGGGGCGGTCAGGGATTGAGGTGTAAAGGGCTTAGAAGAGGGACAGACAGAAGGATGAGAGTCCTTAAAATACATTGAGTTGGGGTGGCCAGAGTGGTAGACGACAAACAAGAAGAGTATTAGTGTGACAAAACACATGGAAAAAGTATGTTTCAAGAATGAGTTAATATGTCCCAAGTTGCTGAGGAGTTCCCACTGTAGGTGCAGTGCGTTAAGAATTGACCGCAGCAGCTCAGGTTGCTGCAGAAGTGCAGGTTTGATTCCCTTGCCCAGTGCAGTGTGTCAAAGGACCCGGTGTTGCTGCAGCTGAGGTGTAGGTCGCAGCTCCAGCTCAGATTCAGTCCCTGGCCTGGGAACTTCCATATGGCATAGGTATGGCCATTAAAAAAAAAAAAAGTTGCTGAGCATAAGTAAGATAAGAGCTTGAAATCATCTAAGGAAATGAGCAGCAAGAGCATCAGTGACCCAAGCAAGAGGAGTTTTAGTGGAGTATTGAAAACACAAGGCACCTGACAGAGCACTGTGGGGTGTGTAAGTGGCATGGAAGTAGAGAGGGAAGAGAAGCAACCCTCTCAAAGAGTCTGTCTGGAAGAAAGTGAGAGCCAAGGTAGTGACTGCAAGGGACTGTATTGTCAGTGGGGTGATTTTCCTTATTTACTTTAAGATGGAAGATGCTAGTGTTCAATGGCTGGATGCTGGTGGGATTGATCTAGTAAAGAGATTGCAGAGTTAAGGATGAAGGTGAGAGAAGACGTAACTGATATAATGCAATTCTTGGAAATGAGGTGGGTAAGGATCGGCTACAGAAACTTAGGCTGGAAAAAGGACACCTTTCTGTTGGATATTTATTCCAAGAAGGAGGGGACAAGGGGGGTATAGCATAGTTGGTAGGTTTGGAATTAGGATGTTGGGGTTAGAAATGTGTCTGATGGATTCTATTTTCAGTAAGGGGGGTGGTGAGGTGCCCGTCAAGAGTGGGAAATAGGACGTGAGGAAGAAGGTTTGGGGAAAGAGAAGATTGTAGTAGCTGTTGTGGAAACTGGGAAGATTGATTAGGGACAGAGGAGAAGACAATGGAGCCCAGACAATGACACTGATCTGCATAAAAATTCAGTTCCTTTCCAGCAGAGTAAACAAACATCTTTCTTAATTTTTATCTTCAGAGACTCAGATCGAAGCACATTCAACCAACTTCATTCAAACTACCCAAATGCAACCCTTGTGGGACTTTCATAGGGAGATCTAAGTTAGCCGGGAAACTATTCTTTGTTTTCCTAGATGTCTGGAGAAGTGTAGTAAAAGCCCTAGTGAGAGAAGAAGGAGGTGGGAGATAGCCGAAAAGAAAAAAGCCCACTCAAAATTTACTGCTATATATCACAGTCTGTTGATAAACCTTAAATATTGCATGGTGCTCTCTCAGTCAAAAAGGCGTTTTCAGGCATGTTGATTTAACTCTTCCCATAATTGCTCAAAGCTATGGAAGGAATGTAATCATGTTGCGACCAGCCCCAGGTTTTCTGAACTCAGAACACTTCATTTTCAGGATACAGTTAACCTGAAACAATAAAGCAGCTGGTTACTTTACCAGCAAAACAGGTTTATTTGGGAGTAGCAAAGAATTGCAGATCACGACTTGCCATTAGGATGAACCACATGCCAGCCCAGTAAGGTAAAGGAGAGTAAACACTTTTATAGAGGAAAAGGGGAAGTTGAGCGAGGTTGTTATAAAGAAAAAGCCCACTGGAGGAAACTGGGAGTTTGAAGTAGAGTGGCTTTTCACTGGCTGAGTTGTGATTATCTCTCATTGGCTGAGCTGTTACCAGGCAAGGAGAAAATCTTTCTTCCTGCTGCTGGTGATGCTTAGTGTCGCTTCTTGCTGGAGGTGCGAATACATCCCTTCCTGCTGGTACTTCTGTGTTGACATCGAGTGGTACATGTGCGTGAACTGTCCCCTCTGGTCTCCGTTTCAGTGAAGTTTCTCTGTATTAATTTCCCCAGTACCAGGAGTCTTTCTGACCCCTCCAGACTGGTGCTGAATTAGCATCTATAAGAAGCATGTGCCACCTCTAACCCAAGGATTATTCTAATGAGGGTGCAGGATCTTTTCTCATCAATGTCCTCAGACCCATTCTAAACACACAGCGCACACACACACACACACACACACACAGTTATATTCAACAATAATAACAACAGCTAAAAGGAACTGCTCTGCGATTGACTTGCAGACTCAGTTGACTGCTTGCCTCAATGTCAAGAAGAGAAAGGAAATTTTTTCTTGCCTTCTCTGGGGTAAGAGATTTGACTGTTGAGAGTGAAAATAACAGGCAATCCACATGTTACTCAGAGCGTATGCCCAAATAAGCAAATCCTTTCCAGTCAATTATCAACCAGTCTGTGTCACTTATGTCCATTTTCTCTCTTCTCTCTTCTCACATTCCCTTGGGATACTGGCTGATAAACAATATGGTATAGCAATGATGTCCTTGAGGAAGAAAGCAGCAGAATCCCTTAATCTTTTCTGTATTCAAGAATCTCCTCTCTCCCAGTTTTTCTCTGTCAATTAGAAATGCTTCCAGATGGACAGCTCCCCTTATGAATGGATAACAGCCTGAATCATCACTGTCTCTTTTAAATTGTGTCACAAGACATGGATTTTTGTCAAGGCATTGGGACTTCTTGTACTAACCTGTGGAAACTGAGGTTTCCAAACCAAGATGAGGTCATCGGTTGATTGCTGTCTTCTGAGGTTGTCACCATCACCATCAAGGCCTTTCCTGTGATTACTCCCCAAATGCAGAGGCTATGCTGAAGCAAAAATATCTGTCTTGCATGAAGAAAACTTAAATCTTAGATGGCAACTATATGAAAGAGATTCGAATGTAAAGACTTTGTTCCCATTAAAAAATCAACAAACTGGGAGTTCCTGTTGGGGTGCAGGGGAAGTGAATCTGATTACTATGCATGAGGATGTGGGTTCAATCCCAGGCCTTGCTCAGTGGGTCAGGGATCCAGCATTGCCATGAGCTGTGGTGTAGGTTGCAGATGTGACTCGGATCCCACGTTGTTGTGGCTATAGCTCCAATTCAACCCCTATTCTGGGAACTTCCATATACCACGAGTGCGTCACTAAAAACCAAAACAAACAAACAAACAAAAACCCAAACCCCCAAACAAACCAACTTTGAAGTGTATTTGTTGCCCCAGAATCAGGTGGACATAGAGTCAAACTCTATTTCTGTGATTTACTGGTGGTATGAACTTGGTTAAGTGACTTAACCTCTTTGAACTTGAGTGTTCTCTCTCGAAAATGGGGGAAATATCTCTTTCACAGAGTTTAAGGAGAATTAGAAGAGATATTGCAAGTGAAACGGGTACTAAACATTCAGATACTGGTACCCAGCCCAGCCCCTTCTCTCAATACTCTCCCACTTCCTAGAATCATAACTAGTTCTTCACAAAATATTACTTAAAAAATTAAGATATTTGGTGAGAGAAATAACTTTGCAGGTGCCAGTGTTATTTTTGTTCGGCTCTGCAAAGACAAGACAGGACCAGGACAATCTTTCCCCAAAGCCTAGAGTTTTTCTGTGACTGTATTTGTGTTTGTTTTTGCTTCTTTTGTTCAAGTTAGGTCTTCAGGCTACCGAAATGAAATGCTCGCCAACGAGTCATCCTTTGTAGCAGTGATGACACAAATTACATTGTTCTCCAGGGTTTAAAACACCCAGCCATTAAATTTAACTACGTGAACTTGGCAGATCATTTCAAAAACAAAGCAGCTGTTTCCCTTTTGTTCACTTTTTTTTTTAAGCTCACCAGCTTAAAGATGTACACACCCCTATTGCAAACCCAGGAGACACCGTGAAGTAGTGTGAAGGTACACAGTGATTAAAAGAGAATAAGACATTGAATTTTTATTTTCAAGCAATTCGGTACTCTATTTGTTAAGCAATATAATGCTTATGGTGTGTCAGCCACTGATCAATTAAGTTGTGTTTATGAATGAGGACCACCCAAGGTAGGCTCTATTATTATTCCCATTTTACAGATGGAGAGCCTGCAGCATGGAGAATTTGACAACTTGCTCAAGATCATGCAGCTCCAATAGGTAGAGCTGGCTCCACGGTCCATGTTTTCACCAAGTTTTTTCTCATTTGCTATTTATTCTATTTATTTCATTTAGTCTTTATCATTTATGGAATAGCCCTTTGTCGTTCCTCCTCATCACAGTAAAGTCCTTGCTTACATTACTCCCCGGCAATTAACTCCCTACTCCAGCGAAGATGGCACTCCCTAACTGGCCACCGCCATTGCGGCTGCCTGCAGGCGTACCTCTCCAAGGGATAGGGAGTTGGTAGGAAACTCGACTCTGGCCAGGAATTTATAAGACGACACACAGCTCAGACTGTGGGCAATGTAGTTACAGCTGGGAGAGGCACAGTGAAGAGCCTGCAGCCACAACCCCACTTAGTGCCACCCAGTGGTCATTTTTTCAGCTCACTGTGCTCAGTCCTTCCTGCCGGTGGCACTCTGAGTTCCCCCGTCTGCTCAACGTCTACAGGAGTATGAGATTATGTCCCTACTGCCCCTGGTCAAGGCAGGGCCTTTGAGTGAATTGGAGGGAGCAAATTGTGCATGAGGGTGTCTACATGTTGTCTGTGGCCAAAGCATATGCTTACTCTGGGTCATAAATAACTTCAGACTTCAACTGCAGTGTCCTGGCCCAAACACTGTTCTTCAAAGTGCAACAGGTCAATCCATTAAGACCTTGCCTAACCATCTACTAAGGCCCAGGAGAGACGAAGAGAACAATGGCAGGCTCCCTACCTGCTTTGGTCAATGTCAACAGCAAGTGTCAACCTATCATAATACACCAACGATAGAGTTAAGCCTGGTACACTAGAGAGCAGAGGGGAAAACCACCCATCTCAGCGGGGGGCTTTCTTAAAAAGCTACCCAACAAAAATATACAATGGAGAAGACAGCCTTTTCAATAAATGGTGCTGGGAAAACTGGACAGATACATGTAAAAGAATGAAATTAGAGGAGTTCCCTGGTGGCCTAGCAGTTAAGGATTCAGCATTGGATCCCTGGCCTAGGAACTTCCATTTGCCTTCAGTGTGGCCAAAGAAATAAAAAGGAAAACAGAAAAAGAAATTAGAACATTCTCTAATTCCTTTCACAAAATAAACTTAAAGTGGATTAAAGACCTAAATGTAAGGCCAGATACTATAAAATTCCTAGAGGAAAACTCTAGGCAGAACACTCTTTTTTTTTTGCTGCTGCCTTTTTTGTTTTTGTTTTTTTTTTAGTGATTTTTATTTTTTCCATTATATATTAGTTGGTTTACAATGTTCTGTCATTTTTCTACTGTACAGCAAAGTGACCCAGTCATACATACATATATACATTCCTTTTTATCACATTATCATGCTCCATCACAAGTGACTAGATATAGTTCTCAGTGCTATACAGCAGGATCTCATTGCTTATCCATTCTATTTTTTTTATTAATGGATTTTATTTCAATTATAAGTGTACATAAATCATCACAAGTCAATTTTACAGATTTTGTATCCCAAATCCCCAGTGCATCATCCCACCCCCCAGATTGTCTTAATTGAAAAACCAAGGTTTTCCAAAGTCTGTGAGTCATTGTCTGTTCTGTAAGAAGGTTCATTGTGTCTTTTTAGTTTCCACATGTAAATGGTAGCACTGGGTGTTGCTGTCTAATTGTCTGACTGGTTTCACTTTGCATGATAATTTCTAAGTCCATCCATGTTGCTATAAATGTTGGTAATTCGTTCCTTTTAATGGCTGAGTAACATTCCATTGTGTGTATGTACCATATCTTCCCTATCCACTCTTCTGTCGATGGGCGTTTAGGTTGTTTCCATGACCTGGACTCTATTGCATAGAGTGCTGCAATGAACACTGGAGTACATGTGTCTCTTCGAGTCATGGTTTCTGCTGGATAGATGCCCAGGAGTGGGATTGCTGGATCAAATGGTAATTCTATTTTGAGTTTTCTGAGGAATCTCCATACTGTTTTCCACAGTGGCTGCACCAATTTGCATTCCCACCAACAGTGTAATAGGGTTCCTTT
>PVHT020000119.1:1811839-1861950 GCA_004024745.2 Catagonus wagneri
TGGAGAACTGTCTGCCTAGATCCTAGGCAGAACACTCTTTAACATAAATCGTGGACATATTTCTGGGGATCTGTCTTCTAAAGCAAAGGAAATAAAAGCAAAAATAAACAAATGGGACCTAATTAAATTTAAAAACTTTTGCATAGCAAAGGAAACCCCCATCAATGAAATGAAAAGACAACCTACTGCATGGGAGAATATATTTGCAAATGATGTCACCGACAAGGGGCTAATTTCCAACATATGTAAACAGCTCATACAACTCAACATCAAAAAATAAAACAGCCTGATTTAAAAGGTCAGAAGAACTGAATAGATGTTTTTCCAGAGAAGAAATGCAGATGGCCAACAGGCACATGGAAATGTATTTAACGTCATCAATCATCAGGGAAATGCAAATCAAAACCACAAAGAGATGTCACCTCACCCCTGCCATAATGGCTAGCATAAAACTAAATACATAAATAACAACTGTTGACAAAGATATGGAGATAAGGGAACCCTCATTCATTCTTGGTGGGAATGCAAATTCATACAGCCACTGTGGAAAACAGTATGGAGGTCAAAAAACTGAACATAGGGCATAGAATATGGCCCAGCAATTCCACTCCTAGGTATATACCCTAAAAAACCAAAAACACTGGAATTCCCTTCATGGCTCAGTGGTTAACAAACCCGACTAGGATACTTGAGGTTGTGGGTTCGATCCCTGGCCCTGCTCAGTGGGTTAAGGATCTGGTGTTGCTGTAAACTGTGATGGAGGTTGCAAACTCATCTCAGATCTGGCGTCGCTGTGGCTGTGGCATAAGCCGACAACTGTAGCTCTGATTCAATCCCTGGCCCAGGAATTGCCATATGCCATATGCCAAGGGTGTGGCCCTAAAAAGCAAAAACAAAACAAAGCAAAACACCCAAAGCACTAATTCAGAAAGATACATGCACCGCAGTGTTCATGGCAACAGTATTTACAGTTGCCCAGGTGTGGAAGCAACCTAAGTGTCCAACAGCTGGACAAAGATGTGGTTATTATATATATACCACATAAATGCTATTTATGTTATTAAAATATATGGCATTCACAGTTTACTCAAGGCTAAACATTCCTAGTGTGAGTTAGCTCACATACAGTTATTTCTGTTTAAAAATTACCTGAAAGAGTGGATTGATTATACTAGTTATGTAGTTTAAAAAAAAAGGTAGTTTGGAGGTAGGTCTTTCATTTTTATTATTAGAGATAATGTTTACTAGGTACTGGTACATAAAATGTACTCAGTAAATACTTGTCTTACTCCTCTTGCTCCAACTACTACCTACATATATACAGTGTGTACAGATATACAATATATTCAATTTGTGTATATATATTCAATTGTGTGTGTATCTACAATATACATACACACACAGTTGAATATTACTCAACCATAAAAAAGAATGGAATTTTGCCATTGCAGCAACACAGATGGACTTGGAGGGCATTCCGCTAAGTGAAATAAGAGAAACACAAATACTGTATGTGGAATCTACTGTAATATTCTTACATATTACATATGTGGAATCTACTGTATACATGTAACTTAAATATTACACATCAACTATACTTCAACTTTGAAAAACATTATTAAAAAATAAAACCACACACAAAAAGCTGCCTAAACACACTGCTTGGCATATAATAGATCATAAATATATAAAGAATGAATGAAAGGACAAATGCATATGTGCATGTCTTAAAGAAAGATTAGGCATTAACAAGAGAGAAAATGAAACCTAGGCAAATAGCAGGAGAGAAGCCCAGAGACAGGAAGCATCTTGGCGTGTCTGGGGAATTTCAGTTGAAATTCCAAGGAGAGGAGTGGCAGGAGATGAACTAAAAGAGCCAGGAGCAAAATTTCGTTTAGTAAGTGGGAACCTGAGCCAGTAAGTAGATCAGTGCTTCTCAGACTTTTGCATGTTCACAAATTACTTGGCGATCTGATTCAGGAGAACTTGGTTCTGGCAGGCTCTGAGGTGAGATCGTCTGGTTCTCATAAGCTCCCAGGTGATGCTGCTGGTCCACGGACCACACTTTGAATAGCAAAGCCCTGGGAGGTGATAGAAAGCCCCGAAGAATTTGAAAGAGAGTGACTTGTGATGGGCCCCTGGCGGGCATTCAGTAAGTGTGAATGAATAAGAATATTACAGTATATGAACAATGACATTAAAATTTACTTGATTTCACAAAGAGAATGGAACAAGCATTTACTGAGTATGCTTTATGTACTAATACCTGGTAAACATTATCTCTAATAATTAAAATGAAAGACCTACCTCCAACACTACCTCTTTTTAACTACATAACTAGTAGAATCAATCGACTCTTTCAGGCAATTTTTAAACGGAAATAACTATATGTAAACTAACTCACACCAGGAGTGTTCAGCCTTGGGTAAACTGTGAATGCTGTGTATTTCAATAACATAAAGAACATTCTTTTTTCTCTTGAGTCATGAGTCCAGGCACATATTCAAAGTTGACTAAGCCATGGCCCACATCTTGGAAGCTTGTTACTGGGGAAGAAATGAGCTTAAACTTGAGCACTTGGTCACCACCCCACAGCTACCAACTCCTGAAATAGGCCCAGATCTCTAATTTTAAATTCAAAATTACACTCTGCTCTTGATCTAGCTAGCCTTGGGTGTTTCAGCTGGTGACACCACATAAATCTAGGTTATTTGGAACCTTATTTTCAGGGAGGGAAAGACAGCTCGAGCAGGAGGAGAAAAGAGATGAGGGGGCAGAGAGGAGCACAGAACATGGTTCTTCCTGGTCCCTCAGTGACCACGGGACCAGAAGGTTCTCGGCCGTTTGCTTTCTTCTGTGTTTAACATGCTTCCCTCTCAGCCCAGCTGACTTATCAGTTCTTGCTGACATTGGGAAAGATGCCTGTGGGGGTGGAACAAAGGAAATAAAAACTCAGGGAAAAGCTGAAAGGCTAGAAAGGTCAGATCCAGTGCTGCTGACTCATTTCCAGTGAAACCATACCTTTTCTCCAGAAGAGTTCAGAAGGTTTTCAAAACATAGGACTGTGGCTCTTCTGGGTGTGGATGTCATCCTTCTGCCACCACACTTGGTAGAATAGAAAGGAGGTGGCAGAAGGAGGAGGAGGAGAAGAGCCGATGCTTGGGGATTAGACTGACACGGGTTCAAATTTCAGCCTGGTCACCTGTCACGTGCCTTAATGTATAACTAAGCATAATTGACCTCTTTCCTCACCTTTAAAATTAGGAGAGTATTATAGCAGACACTTTGGATCTCTGCCTGAGAAATTTCCCTTCCTTGCTTCTTTCCGTAACCGCCTACCTGGTATCCGTTGGTGGAGTAAAGTCAACCCCATTCCACGTCAATGAACCCTAAGGGAAAACAGACTCAAGCCAGGACAGTGGGACATCGCGCCGTCATCATCCTTTGGAGGACTTGAGCCAGGGTCTGAAAACAAACAGGCTCTCTGAACAAACTATTCATTAGTGTCTGCTCCCAAATTCCCCACATTGCCTTGGTTCATGTTCTTCCTGAAGCTGTATGTTTCGCTGCTGTTCCCGTGTTTACTTGAGCCTGACAAATTCCGTTTTGATGAGATTAACCAGAGTTGGTTTCTGTTGCTTGCCACCAGCAACTATAAATGATGTAAATACTTGCTTCTTAGGACTGCTGTGGGGATTGGCAATAACACCTGCTGTTCTAGGTTTGAAGTCTCAATGTCTGATCCAAATAATATTAGAGAATAACTTGAGGTCCTATCACAAGAGGTCTGTCCTCAGAAAATTCACAAACCTAACAAATTTGTGCCCTTGGGCATTGCAGCGGGACTGCCCCTTCAGCAGTTGTTTCTATGGTTTAATTGAGAGGCACAGAAAATTTCCCAGATGGGCAACATCTTCCCCGAGCTGACTGCCATCTCTCCTGAAATTCCCACCGTCCATACCTTGTTTAAAGTTTCTCATAAAGAAACCCTTGCTTAACGCACTTAAATATGTTGCTTCCTTGAACTAGTTAAAGGTATAGTATCAGTATATACATATTTAGTCCTTATGTGTTCTTTTCCTCTCAATGCAGGGGGGGCAAATGTTTGACCAATCTGGCGAGAAGTTTAAACTCCCTAAGCCTAGTGGGTCATTCGTGGTCAAGGTTGTAATCATAAACTTTTACTTTGTTCAAAAAACCCTTGGTGGGTTTTTTTTTAAGATTTTATTTCTTAGAGTAGCTTTAGGTTCACTGCAAAACTAAATGCAAAGTACAGAAAGTTTGTGTGTTCACTATAAATCGTAATCATGCAGTCCTTTAAAATGTTTAATTCAATATACCCCATTGAACATAGGAGAAAATACCTGGATACTCACTTTATAAAATGTGGTGCTTCTCTAAACATTTAGAAATCTGGAACCTCCCCCTGCAGAGCCATTTATGTTCCCCTGAGTGAAGCTGAGAGTCTTAGCCCTCTTGCGTCAACTACCGCCTATTTATTATTTTTGGTTGGATGTCAGAGGCACGCTTCCTCTGGACAGCTCAAGGCCATGTGCAAAGGACTTTCGTCTTCCTAGTTATGAATATCCTTCTAACCTTATAATATCCCAAACAGCAGAGTGTTGAGGACACCAGGAATGTCAGAAGGAGAGTGAAGAACGCATTCAAGGATTGTCTCAGTCTTATATCGGGAAGCTCCTTAGAACACCAGAGTGGACTTCAATTTAAGGAGGCCTTTTGGTTTCCCTTCTATGCAAAAATGAAAAGGATTTCATCTGGAAGTGTAAAAAAAAAACAAATAAAACTAAATTGGAGAACCTGCTCTAAGTTATAGGTTAATTAGGGGCAGATACTTAATAAATAGGGTGACTGCCTGTCAACAACCACAATGAATAATATCTCTGAAATTTATTGAATGTTTACCATGCTTACTAGTTTGGTAAGGTGCCTTCTACAATGAGGTAAATCCTAATACTATTCCCGTTTTTCAGCTGAGGAAGCTAAAGCTCAGAATGTTGCAGGAACCCACTTGGTAGATGTAGAGCTACTCTTTGAACTTCAGAGCCCGCACCCTTAATCATCAGGGCACACAGCCTCCTTATGTCTATCCACGTAAGCTGAAGAATTAAACTGTTAAGCCATCAATGTCCAAGACAAGACCAAGGCAATCGGAGAAAACTGTTGTGCCCATTTGCCAAAGTGTCTTCTCTTCAAATAAATAACAGCAGAAGAGACATTTCCAAAGTACACTATTGGAACTGGTAGCAAAAGACCAGAGCTCATCTCTAAAGCCCCTGTCACTCCCTGTATTTTGACCTGTGGAGCCAGCCTCTGCCATCACTGCCATTGTCCCACCCCCTGGTGTCACAGCTTGGGTAATACCCGCCCCTTGCGTGTGGGCTGAACCTAGTGACTCATGTAGTGGATAGGATATAGCAAAAGTGATGTGATAACACTTCCCAGAAGGTTACAAGAGGCAGTGGGATCCCACCTGGGTGCCTTCTCTCACACTCGCCCGCTCTGAGGAAGGCCATCTGCCGTGTCGTGAGCTGCTCTACAGAGGAGACCACTAGGCAAAGAATTGGTGTCCTTGGTCACCAGCCTTCAACCTGCCAGAAGCCACATGAGTGAGTGCACCCTTTCCTGTACCTCCTGGGCCACTTTCTGCTCAAAGGGGGCACGAGAACGTCTTGTTTCCGCCAACGAATCAGTTGAAAAGAAGAGATGAGATTATGAAGGTAGGCCCATGTCAACTGATCTCCAGAAAAGAGTGCCCACTCTACAAGGTGACAACCAAAAAACAAGAGAAACTTCAACGCATACTATATCATTTAAGTTGGCCAACCCTTTCCCAACTGCTATCTCACAGGATAGTTGGCCCATCTGCGTCTTAGGGAGGTTAAGGCACTTGATAAATATTTCAGTGACTTTCCCAGAAAACACCAGGCGAAGAATTGGAACTGAAAGCCAGGATCTTCAGATTCCAAATCCCGTGCTCTTTCGTATGTGTTTGGAGTTCACCCGCTCTCATCTGGCTGCGTAAGACCTCCCACTGGGGAGATGCGGAGTAGAAGGGAGGAGACAGCCATTCTCCAGCTCACACATGTTGGGGCTGATCTGCTGATGCACCTGGGCCTGCAGGTACCCCACCTATGACCCAGTTCTTAAGGCTCTATGGTTGCAAACATCTGTCGGGTATAAGGCAGATTAGAAAGCCGAGGGACAAGGGTGGGTTTTCTGTCTGAATGGGATTTAAACAGAAAGAGGGGGCAGGTCTCAAAGCTATCAGGTTGAAGGAGTTTTGGTCTGGGTCTGCCTGGAGAGGAAGCTTCAGGAACAGTAGAAAAATGGAGGCTCTGTCTTGGCCTGGAGACCCTGGGTCTCTGCCCCCTTGTGCCTTAAGACCAGACACCCTCCCTCTTTCTACTGGCTGTGACAAAGGGATTCAGAAGGACAGAGACAGGGTCCTGGATCAGCTTTGCTCCTGGCTTTGCTTCTAGGCTATTCCTTACACTTTGTGTTGACCCCATGGGGGTGTAGGGAAATGGGAGAAAATCCTGTGTGCACTTGTTACGGACCTGATCAACCACTCAGAGACAGGGCCCCCGCTGGGCACTTGCCATGCCCAGGCCAGTGCTCAGCTCTGGGGGACCAGAAGGTGTATTAGACCCCTTAGGGCCTCTGCCCCCGGAGTGTTCCCAATCCAGCCAGCAGGAAGAGCGTGCCTGTTTAGAATGAAGGAACAGTCAAGGACTAAACCATCGGGGTAAATAGATGAACACTTTGGGAAGAGACAGATCAGAGTGGGTTCTTGTGATTTGCCAAAGCAGTATCCAAAAAATAGAAGATGCAAATGGGAGTCAGCAATCTAATACCAGCTCTGCTCACACACCTGGGCGTAAATGGCACCAAGCTTCAAAATCTGGCTCTGCCATTTATGACATGCGATAGTAGGCATTAAACCATTTAACTTCTCTATGCTTCCTTCTTTCTTGTGTGCAAAATGGGCCTTATAGCAGCACCTACCCCTAAGATTGTGAGGATTAAAAGGGTTTATATGAGGGAGTTCCCGTCGTGGCTCAGCGGTTAATGAATCTAAGAACCATGAAGTTGCGGGTTCGATCCCTGGCATCGCTCAGTGGGTTAAGGATCCAGCGTTGCCATGAGCTGTAGTGTAGGTTGCAGACACAGCTCAAATCCTGCGTTGTGGTGTAGGCCGGCGGCTACAGCTCTGATTAGACCCCTAGCCTGGGAATCTCCATATGCTGCGAGTGCGGCCCTATAAAAGGCAAAAAGACCGAAAAGAAAAAGGGTGGGGTTATATAAGAAAACCCTTAGAACACTGCCTGGTACTGAGTATGTATAAGTGTATTATTTTATTATTTTTAAAATTACGATAATGTCTCCTCTAGTTCCCTATCTTAAAGGGGAACAGGATTTATGAACCAGCTTTGAATGAACCGCAATCCGGGTCCGATCTTCCTTTAAATAACCTACAAATTGCCATATCTCACAAACGTTTTGTTTGTGCCATGGGCTTTGAGATTCAATTAAAAACTGTCTCTCCCCAAGGACACAAATCCTGTTCTAATAACATTGAAGATTAAAGGGAGTTTGAAACTAAAATACAGTTGGTTTGTATAAATGAAAATTGCCTGAGAGAGTATGGATGCATTTTTTCAAAATCTAAGTGCGTTGTCATTGAAAGGTTATTTTTTCTTGGTTTGGAAAAGAATAAAAAAAAAATCATTGTCATACCATAGCAACCAGACTGGTAAGTGATACAGAACAGGCTGAACTGATAAAAATATCTGTGAAAATGTCCATATTGATGAAATAATCTAAAAATAAGTTTAACAAAATAGTGAACACAATGAAATGGGTCTAATTTTTCATACATGTCATTTCATGTTTTATTTTTTGGAAGTTAAAATATTCACTTGGAAAATGATTGTACTAATTGCCATCTGGTAAAAAAGAAAGTAAAAAAATCCCTAGATTTTGGACAATAGCAGGATGTGTTTATGGAAAAAGGAATAAAACTTGAACATTCTAAGGGAAAGCAAATACACATATAGCCTGAAGTTTAGCGTTTATACTTCTCCATGCTAAGTCCTCAAAATCATAGTTTTTACAATACCCACATGCTTTACAGTAAACTCATTTCCTCCCACTATTATTTATTTCTGTTTTCAGAATTTCAAAACAGAAGGGGCTTGCTGCTTTGTTAGCTTTAAGAGAAAACAGAAGTTTCAATGATAAATTCTAACATTAGATGAGTGAAACCCTACCCAACTCTAACAAGGAAATTAAGGGTTCTAAAAACAGCAGTGTTTTAAGACAGGAACTGCCAGTGTTTGTTAGGCCAGACTTCGAGGGGAATGTGCTTCTGGTGTACAGTGGATCAAGGGTCCTTTGTGTTTCTAGAGCAGACCAACAACACTGAGAAATGGGTTGTAGAGCTGAGCTACTCTGGAAGATATTTGGGCACTTTTATACTTTCTGTGAGCAGGAAGGGCAAAGCAGTGAGCTATTTTCTCTGTGACCTCGTGTTCCATCAGTGCAAGGCTGTGCTGGGTAATACTTTGCGAGTAACATCTTTATCCATTCAATTTACTCAACACGTATTAATTGAATTGGACAGATGGGCACATGCCAGGCACGGTGTTTGGTCCTGGAGACACGAGGACGAACGGTAGATACGTAGCTCTTGTTCATAAAGAGCTGGAGTTTGGGGGAAGAAATTTGGATATGTAAGCAAATGCATTTCTTCAAGGGACTTATAATTACCTAAGATAATCTTAGCGGTTAAAAAATGAGAATGATGATTCTCCCTGGAGGAGTCAAGGAAGGCTTAATAAAGAGGTGATCGTTTTGCTGAGACTGAAGGGAGTTTAAATAGGCCAGATGTGAGAGACCAGTAGGGCGTGGTTCATATGCGGTCTAGGGTGGAGGGATCATTCCAGACCAAAGGAATACTGTTAAGAATGACATGAAAGCATGAAATAATTATGGCTGAAGTGGATATAACGGGTTTTGAGGAATTGAGAGGTAGGACCACGTGGCAGAGGTGAATGGGAATCTCATTGTGGAGGGATTTGGGGACTAGAAAAAGCGTTCGTCTTATTCCTGATTCAAGGGGTTTAGGCCAAGGAATGATGTGTTCACAGTCGCATTGATAAAGGTGGGGACCGAGCCCAAGTGGAAAGCGATAAAGTATTAAGGAGGCTGCAACAATAATTCAGTTGGCAGTTGAAGAGGGTATCCAAGAAGGCACTACGAATAGAGATATTGGGGGCTGGGAGTGAGGGGCTTTGAAACTGGTAGGCTTAAAGGCCACACATTTACTGTGATGGAGGCACAGGGTTGGAGTGGGTGTGGACGCGTTAAACTGTCCAGACCACACGGTCCTTGACTTACGTGCCATGACTTATGTGCCTTTTGAGATTCATCATCCAAGACGATGGCTGAAATACAGTTCTTTCCAATGAATATTTAATGAATGGGTGATGAGTGAACACATGAATGAAACCATGCCTGTGGGACATCTAATAAACCACTGGCCATTCAGGCTAGACACACAAATCTGGGAACATGAGCAAGTAGGTGAGAAACAGGCCAAGAATAAAACTCCAGGAGAATACCAGAAAATAAAGTTGAGCAAAGAAAAAAAGACAGGAGATATCACTTCTATATAGAATCTAAACTATGGCACAAATCAACCTACCTACAGAACAGAAACAGACTCACAGACATAGGGAACAGACTTGTGGTTGCCAAGGGGGTGGGGGGTAGGGAGTGGGATGGACGGGGAGTCTGGGGTTAGCAGATGCAAACTGTTGCATTTAGAATGGATAAGCAATGAGGTCCTACAGTCTAGCACAGGGAACTATATTCAGTCTCTTGGGATAGACCACGATGGAAGATAACATAAGAAAGGGAATGTATATATGTGTATGTATGACTGGGTCACTTTGCTGTACAGCAGAAGTTGGCATAACACTGAAAATCAACTCTAATAATAAAAAAGAAAAGGCAGGAGAAGAGTCAGGGAGTTAACAGAGTGAAGAATGAGAAAAGATTCTCTCCATGTCCCCCTGTGAATCTACACTGTGCACGTGAATTTGGTTGACCCCTATTGCTTTTATCTGTCTTGGAAGGTGTGTCTACTGTCAAAGCATGGGCCTTGAGGCCCTAAAGAACTAGGTTCAGATTTTATTACTGCCTCTTTCTAGTTGAGATGTTGAAAAAAATTAATCTCTGAGTATGAAAGGGCTCATCAGTAAGAGGTGGGTAATAACAATGGCCACCACTCAGAGTTCTTTTGAAGACTAAATCTAATACCATATGTTAATGTACACAACACGTGGTAAGTATTCAATAGAAGTCCCTGTGACCTTTCAAAGTATAGTATATACAATGTCACCTTGGAGCTCCTAGATTTAAGGGTCAAGCTTTTAACTTTTTGTAAGCATCTCCAAATGCCCCAAATTTGCTGTAGTAGACTGTCTTTTGGCCAAAAGGCCAATTTGTAATCAGATATTAAGGAGTGAATGTGGTAACCAATCACCTGACTTTTTTTTTTTTTTTTTAAGAGTTCAGCAGAGTTCAATGGTAAGCAGGTGACAGAGGAAGCTCAAGGTAAGCGTGATGTGTGAGAACATTCCCCAGTGAATATATAACTGCACTTGTGTAGATGGGCAGTAAACACTCCAGCTCCAACAATGGCCTGTGCAAAAGAATAGTGGATTCCTTTATAGACACTGGGAGACATTGTTAGGCTGTGGTAGTGATTGCATTATAATTATTGCTAACCTGTTTGGTATTCTTTTGAGTCTTTTAATCACTTCAAGTGTGCTGTCAAAAGTTCTAGCATTCACAATTGTGCTGTGCCAATCACCTGACTTTTAAATGTTAAAAAAATTCTTGGCTTTCTACTCTCTGGACATCTTGGTTAACTGTTATTAAATGCCGTAATAGTAATTTTAAAGATTAAGTACTTGCATATGTTTGGGGGTGTTATAAAGGGCCTCCTGTGTAACAAATAAATAATTTTATGGGTAGAACCTCTAAGCTAAGTAGCATGCTGCAAAATAGATACACGTGCTGTTCACTAAAATCATTAGTAGCAAAGAATAGTCTTTACTCATTTAGATTTATCACTATTATTTAAGAATTTAGGAGTGGTCACAGCAACTTGAATCCCACTTCATTTGCAGATTCTTTTCCTTCTTGCTGAGGCACATCTTTTTCAGTAGTTCATTCATCAGATCTTAGAGTGGTGAAATCTCTCCGTCTTTGCTCAGCTCAAAAGGTCTTTAATTTTGAATGACAGATTAACTGGATACCGAGTTTCCGTGTGATGTTTGCTTTCTGTCGGTACTTTGAAGATGTTACCCCATTGTCACTGATCAGCTCTTTGCCAGTCTAATTGTTATTCTTTTGTAAGCTGCTTTTTTCTCAGATGGCGTTTAAGGGTTTTTTTTTTTTTTTCTCTCTCTTTGATTTTCTGAAATTTCACTACGATGTGTCTAGGTGTTTATTTATAAATTAGTTAGTGTTCTTTAACTTGCACAGAACCTGGATTCTTTGAGTTGGGCTCTCTGAAAATAGACGATGAGATGGAGTGTGGAAAGCACCGTGTTTATTGTGTGCCAACTATCTGACCTCTGTTTTGGCAGGTACCACTATCTTCATTGCCATTATCCAACCAAGTTCCACGATAGCCTCTCTCACTGTCAACCTGGGTCTGCATGAGCCACCGTGTTCAGTGATGCTCAGACTCCTCCCTTAGCTCATCCCACATAACTTTGGTAAATGGTGTGTCATCCAAATCTTCCTGTAAAGCATAACCATCTGGCCAGCCATCCAGCCATATCCAGAATACCAATTACTGGTTGCCCACTGCCTTGAGCCTTTTAATCCTTTCTTCCTTGGTCAATCTGCCTTGAACATGTCTGCCCCAAAATTATGGGCCATCATTTTTTTCCACGCTTCTAGGAGCTAACCTAGAATTAGTAATCACTAGTAGTAATTTTGAGCCACGTCTTGTGGTATTTGTCAGGGTTGAAATTATCTATTCTTTATCTCAGAACAGGATTCCCACGTTAATGTACTTAACCATGCAATTTCATGTTTGGGCCCTCTTGATCCAGTGTTCTCGGATCAAGTGCAGAGTGCCACATGTACTCTCTGGCTCCTGCCAGTCTATGCCAGGTGAGGCTTGCAACACCTTCGTGGGAATAACACCCTCATGACCTTATCTGGCCCAGTACGTCACCAGTTGGGTTATGCTGCTCATTCGCCTAATCCTTGGCCTGGTGTCCAAGAGGAGATATGGAGGGGAGTCCTTAGGAGAGAGGTAGGACGTGTCACCCTGGGATAAAGTGTCCTAAGCACTTAAACCGTGATACTGGGGAGAGGGCTATGGAGAGTGGGGGTGTTCAGCCTTACGGGGAAGTTCAGCCACATCTGCAGGGTGAGAAGAAGTCAGACTCTTCAAGGACATCCAGGTGGCTGTGTATCAGACCTCAGGTTTTCCCAGCTTCACATAACAGACCTGTCCTGCTTGGGCATTTGTCTCTGAAGTTCAGCCATTATAGTCTTTAGATCTGAGCTCCATCCTTATTTTTCCCTGCTAGAGGAGAAGACAATTTCTTTGTATGCAGCCAAATGAGACCCCCGGCTTTCTCATTCCCATTTTCAGGTGCCTCTGACTCACCCTTAGCTTCTTTTCTTATTTCTGTAAAGCATCAGTGTTACTTAGCAAGAGATGCCAAATCGAAATGATTACCATTTTGTCTATAATCTTAAACGTCTGAGACATTCAGCCCATGGTGCATCCTTGCCACTGATAGACCCTCTCACTTTACCACCAGTTAAGAGATTTAACAATGTGCCACCCTGTGCCAGGGGCTACAGAAAACAAGGACGGTGGAGCGAGTTCCAATCCTTGTTACGGTACATCCGATATACCCTGCTGACATCTCATGAGTGAGCGTTCTGTTGATATGTAGGTTTTTTTTCAAGAGGCTAGAATTGAAATCATTTCTTTACCCTTAAACTAATTTGTGTTGGCCAGGAAGCTTTTGGAGTTTGTGTAAAGAGTTCAAGGTAGTTTTGCAACAATTTATATGCACCCTAACTTCTGCCAACAATAATGCCATATACCTTCAAAATGAGAAATTGGTGCTGGCCTATTGTATCATAATTTGGACTAAGCAAATAAACTGCTAAGGAAGCACTTGTTAAGACACTTAGAAAGATGAAAAGAAAAATATTCTTTAAAATGGGCGACATATATGTCCTTTGACCTTAAACAACTTAAAAAAAAAAAAACCCATAAGTCCTAAGTCTGAAATCATAACAATATTGGGAAAGGGAGTGATTCTTTAAGTTAAATGATCTGTTTATGAGATAGAGGTGTGCCCCTCTCCATAAAGCAGAACTTCCTAACAACGGCATGGGCAGTTCAGTTTGCTGCTGTAACAAACAAGACCACAGCTCTCTGTGAAGGTAGAAAGTACTTGCAAGGTGGTTTCAAGGACTTGAATGGGAGCTCCTGGCAGCCCAGTGTATCCAGACTTCTCTCTAAGGGGAGATTTCTAGGAGGCTATTTTCGATTTCCTCCTGTCTGTTCAACCTTTGCAAGGAATTTAATTGGAACACAGACAGAGTATTTAAGGGGAATAAGTAATGACATCATAGATTGGTAATGATCGATAGCCAGGGGATCCCTGCCCTACCTGATACATGGTACTTTCTGAGATTGGTATGTTCACTCCCGGAAAAAAAAAAAAAAATCTAATTATAATTCTCTAGCATTCAACACTCTGGAGCTTCTAAGAATGTTTGCATTCTTTCATAGAGAGGATAGAGTCTAACAGTTTTATAATTGCATATTAGCAAACGTTGACAGCACTGGAAATAAATAGTCTGATTGCTCTGCTTCTGTGGACTGGTATTAACATAAGTAGCTCTTGTGCTAGATTAACTCTCTGATTTATCTGTAAAGCATATTTGTCCTCCTTCCTCTAGGCCTAAAGTCAAAACAACAGCCTGAGTGTGTTGCATCAACATGAGGAATGGACTATAATGACACTGTTTAGTTTTCTTGGTTTCCTTATGTAAAGGAATATTAACAATAATTATGAACTCTCAGCAGAGAAGATCCTATGTTACCCACTTAATAAATGTGAAAATCACAACATCAATTCACTGTTAGTTTAGGAAGGAAGTATCACATACACATAATATGTCATCACATGTTACTTTTGATTCCCTCTAGGAAAGATATAGCAAAGAAAAATTTTCTCAGCAACTAAATGTCATTGAGTTATGGATTAATATGAATATCACATTCTATATAAATTAACATGTCTGCTCATACATTCTTACATCGTTTTCAGGATTATTCTTTGAGTGCTTTTTTTTTTTCTTTTGGTGTTTCTTAATGTTTGCAGGCATACCTCATTTTATTGTGCCTTGCTCTGTATTGTGCCTTGGAGATACTGCTTTTTGTTTTCAGTTGGGGTTTGTGGCAACCCTGTGTCATGAAATCTCTCAGAGCCATTTTCCAACAGCATTTGCTCACTTTATGTCTCTGTGTCACATTTTGGTAATTCTCGCAGTATTTCAAACTTTTTCATCATCACTTGTGTTATGGTGATCCCGGATCTTTGATGTTGCTATTGCAAAAAGATCACGACTTGCTGAAGGCCCAAATGATGGGGACCTTTTTTAGCAATAAAGCGTTTTTAGATTAAGGTATATACATGGCTTTTTAGACATAATGCTATTGCACACTTAATAGACTATAGTGTAAACATAACTTTTATGGGAGTTCCTGTCGTGGCACAGTGGTTAACAAATCTGACTAGGAACCATGAGGTTGTGGGTTCGATCCCTGGCCTTGCTCAGGGGGTTACGGATCCGGCGTTGCCGTGAGCTGTGGTGTAGGTCACAGACGTGGCTCGGATCTGGCGTTGCTGTGGCTGCAGCGTAGGCCGGCAGCTGTAGCTCCGATTCAACCCCTAGCCTGGGAACCTCCATATGCCTCTGGTGCGGCCCCAAAAAGCAAATAATAATAATGATAATAATAATAATAATAACTTTTATATGCACTGGAAAACCCCATAATTTGTGACTCATTTTACTGCTATATTCGTTTAATTGCGGTGGTCTGGAACCAAACCCACAATATCTCCAAGGGATGCTCGGTACACTATAAGAGGATAAAGAATCTTTTTTCTAATTTTTCCGCTAGTGATCTTTCTTGTCTTCCTTTTTATAAGCCATTCCATGCCAGTACTATAATCCATAGGTAATTTCATACCCAAACTTTTCAAACTCTCTGAACTTGCCTTTCCATAACTTAAAGGTCAGACTTTGAGTGATTGAGTGAGAATGGAGTGAAAAGGAAAAAGAGAAGAGACACCAAGAAGGAGATGATGGGAGAAAGAAAGAAAAGGCATGAGAGGACCTTTGTGAGGGTCACGGGTTATGTGGGTACGGAAAGAGAATGATGTGAAAACAGGAGAAGGGAAGAGAGAAAGAGGCACATGCCGAAAGTGTCGAGCAGGAGTTCCTGTTGTGGCTCAGCGAAAACGAATCCGACTAGTATCTGTGAAGATGTGGGTTTGATCCATAGCCTCGCTCAGTGGGTTGAGGATCAGAATTTGCTGTGAGCTGTGGTGTAGGTCGCAGATGAGGCTTGGATCCCATGTTGCGGTGGCTGTGGTGTAGGCCAGCAGCTGTAGCTCCGATTCAACCCCTAGCCTGGGAACTTCCCTATGCTATACTAAAAAGCAAAAGCCAAAAAAAAAAAAAAACAAAAAAAAAGGCATTGAGCAACTGAAACTTCTCATTCTTGGCATATGAATTAAAGGCTTCTTGGCTTTCATCCCTGTCCTTGGTTGATCAACTGTTTATAGTTCCTCATCCTTCAGATATCTCTACAAATGTGACAGTCATTATGGCTCCAGGAGAGAAATGGGTCTCTAGGCTTCAAGCAGAACTCTGTCCTATAGAAAGGTAGCTTGAAAAAAAGCTTCTCTAGACCCATCCACACCATAGACAAGGAACCAGGGAGCTATATCAATACCAATTCTAGCGTGGAGGAAACGGGCTATGGAATCCAACAGCCTGGAGATGGGTGCTGCAGTGTGATGTTGATCAGAGAAGTCTTTTAAGCCTCTTTGAGCTTTAGTATCTTCATTTGTGAAGTGGGGCTGTGATTCCTATTGCAAAGGATAAAATGAGAGATGTTCTATAAAATACCAGGAATTGCATTGGGATGTAGTAGGTGCTCTGCACAAGGTGTCTGAGATTATGACTGTCCCTGCCTCCTGCCCTCTGTCCACTGCTTTTTCCACTCTACTATGTCATTTACAAATCATAAACTAAATGAGTGCTCAACTTACAAAAGAGTTCCCTACAGGATTAAAGTGTTACGTTCCCTGATTATATTGAATGGTCTATTTGTTGTTGTTGTTGATTTTTTTGAGGGCCATACTCTCGGCATATGGAGGTTCTCAGGCTAGGGATCGAATCGGAGCTGCAGCCACCAGCCTACACCACAGCCACAGCAATGCCAGATCTGAGCTGTGTCTGCAACCTACACCACAGCTCATGGCAACACTGGTTTCTTAACCCACTGAGCGAGACCTAGCATCGAACCTGAGTCCTCATAGATCCTAGTCAGATTCGTTTCTGCCTCATCTCAATGGGAACTCCCAAATAGTCTATTTAAAGTCTCCTGGCTGAGATGTGAAGGAAAATTAGGAAAAGAGAATGTCAAGTTTTTTTAGACCTCACCACCTGAATATTAATCTGGGAGCAAAATAGAACTTCTTACTGTGGCTCAATGGGACCTGAGGTGTCTCTGCAGCTCCAGGATGCAGGTTCGACCCCCATGTGTGTTAAAGGATATGGCATGGCCATAGCTGCAGTGTAGGTTGCAACTGTGGCTCGAATCTGATCCCTGGCCTGGGAACGCGCCATATGTCACAGGGCAGCCAAGAGTGAAAAAGAAAGGAAAAAAAAATCTGAAAGCAAAATAAAATAGTCCTGAAAGTATTATGAAGAAATAGAGAAATATACATAATCTTATACAATTTATTATGAATTCATTTTTACCTAACGAGGTATGTGTTCGTTTCTGAGGGTTGTCATAAGAGAGTACCACACACTTAAGACAACAGAAATTTATTGTCCCAGAGTTCTGGAGGCTGGAAGTCTGAAGTCAAGGGCCATCCTCTCTCCAGAGGCTCCAGTGGGGAATATTCTTCCCTATCTCGTCCTCCCTTCTGGTTGTAGCTGTCAGTCTTTGGACTTTCCTTGGCTTGTAGTTGCATGGCTCCAATATCTGCTTCCATCTTCATAAGTCCATCTTCCCTCTGGGTGTGTCTGTGTATCTGAATCTCCCTCTCCTTTCTCTTAATAAAAACCCTGATCTTTGCATTTAAGATCCACCCCATTCTAGTATAACCTCATCAGAACTTGTAAAGACCCTATTGCCAAATAAAGTCACCCTCACAGATCCTGGGGGTTAGGCCTTGAAAACTACTTTTTAGGAGGACAGTGATAAAATAAGAATTGTGCTTATAACAAGGTCGGCTTGGATGCAGGGCTAGCAGGATCCATCTTGATACCTCATAGTTACAATAAAGTATCATACTAAGATTATGTTTTAAGTGCAATAACATTACAAATATTTTTAAAGCAGTCGTCTCACTTATTGGCCATCAAAATCTTGATCCATTTCATCTCCATTACCCCAGGGGATACAACAAAGACCATGCACCTAGTTGAGTGTCCTAGGTCTACTCCTCACTGTAGAACCTTATTAATCTCATCTGCAGTTTATTGGGTTTTTGTTGGGCTTTACACATTGTGCTACGTACTTTGCAAACATTATATTTATTTCTCACTGCAACCCCATGAGGGAGTAGTAATATACTAATACAAAGTCTTCCCACTTGATGAACGAGGACTTGGAAAGTTTTCTTTTTCTTTGTATTTTCCTTTTGATCAGAAACTTTTAGAGAATTGCCTTGTCTAAGACCAAACAACTGGTATGCTCTGGAGTAGAGACTTGAGGCCTGGTCCCTCATATTTCAGTGCCCATGCATTTAATCATAATGCTCTTTTTACTTGAAGCAGAAAATTTGACTGAGCTTCTCCATATTTAATTCCCGCCCCCTCCCAGCCCAAGCAACCTGTGATGGGTTTGGCCCCCTCAGCTGCTACTCTGCCCTCCTGATGTACCTTCCTATAATGCAGAGGCTGCAAAGCCTGAAACTACATTGCACAGGTGCTCTTGCAGGTAGGATTCTGAATGTCGGGCTCCATCACTTAGATATTCTCCAGTAGATCTAGAAGGCCAAAGCGAGGCAGGAGCCATTTTTCTGCCACTGTGGCTGCTTTTCTGCTGGCAGGTGAGGTTATGGGAAGTGAGGCTTAGGGGAGCTTTCCAGCATCCGTTCTCCAAGGGCTTGGGTTTTAAGAGGAAGCAACAGTGAGGACAGTGGGCGCACTCTGCCTTCCTATGGCCAATCACCAATTCTGGGGCATAGAAAACACAAACAGCAGGCAACTTCCTGCTCTAACTTCCCGATCTTTGGGTTTCAACCTTGAGATCAAATACTCCTGGGACCGCCTCACAAGCAGTGGCTTCCTTGATGGTCACTTCTGAATTATTTGGGGAGTCCTTGAATACCCCTAACAGAATGCATTCCCCTAGTCCTTCCAGTTGTGTAAGCATCTAATAAGCTTAAAATGATTTTCCGTTGGAACTTTCTAGAATAGGTTCTATTTTATACACTGAACCCTCCTTGATTAATAATAAATCAAAATTAAAAGTACTTATAGGGGAGTTTCTGCTGCGGTGCAATAGAATCGGCAGCGTCTTGGGAGCTCTGGGACGTAGGTTGGATACTCGGCCCAGCACAGAGGGTTAAGGATCCAGCACTGCCGCAGCTGTGGCTTAGGTCTCGGCTGCAGCTTGGATCTGATCCCTGTCCGGGAACTCCATATGCTACGGGGCAGCCAAAAAACACAAAAGAATAAATAAAAGAATAATAGAAAGTAAATAAATAAAAATAGAGTCTTTTTCTTTTAGAAAGCCAAATGGTAAATATTTATTAACTTATATCACAGTGACTGTTGGTGAAAGCCTTGTGTACCCCCCTTTTCTGCTCTCCTTATTACAAAACCAGAAGAACGGCCATTGTCAGCCTGAGCAGAATACAGTCAGTTTTCCCACAAACACACATCACCATAAAAACCACACCAGGAGGCTATGAACTTGAGAGACAGAATATTTATGTCCGTTTTTTTCCCATTCTGCTGCCGGGCTTGCTTTTGGTCTGCTTCCTTCATTTACTCAGCATTTGCGGAGGCTTGTTCTATGCCAAACATTATGTTATACTTATTTATATAGTAAGATCGTTTTCTTGCCAGAAAGAAGGCATTCCATATGAGATTGAATTCCCAATGGACACCAGCCTCAGGCTCATGAATAAATTCTCGACAACCAGGAACATTTTGGGACCGTGACATGATGGTCACTTTGTGACCTGTTCTCAGCCAAGATCTTCTCTGAAAAATCAATTCTGCTGGGAACGTAGCTCCCTCAGGCCCATCACTGTGATGAGAACGAATGGCCAGGAGCCTGGGATAATGGCCTTCAAGAAGGACAAGCGTCCTTGTCTAAGCTGAAAGTGAATGCTGGCTCAGTCTTCAACCCAGTGTGCCGCTGGGTACCAGCCCCAACCCACATCTGTCCTGCAAGGCCAGTTGTATCCTTGATACAGGGAAAGGCAGGAGACAAAAGGGAAAAAAAATCATTTTCCCGTTACAAACTGCCTAGGATACTAAGAAGAGCCGGTGGTTTCCAGGTCCATTAAAGACGCAAGCATTTGACACATCCATCAAAGAAAGTCTGACCTCTGGTGTTTCTATCAAGGCTCAGGGAAAATAAACCTGACTAGTATCCATGAAGAGGCAGGTTCGATCCCTGGCCTTACTCAGTGGGTTAAGGATCCGGCGTTGCTGTGAGCTATGATGTAGGTTGCAGACGTGGTTTAGACCGGGTGTTCTGTGCTGTGGTGTAGGCTGGCAGCTGTAGCTCTGATTCAGTCCCTGGTCTGGGAACTTCCACATGCCATGAGTACGGCTCAAAAAAGAAAAGAAAAAAAAAATGAAAGAGGAAGGAAGGCAGGCAGGCAGGCTGACTTCTCTCTCTCCTGTTGAAGTAAGCTCTGAAGCAGGAAGTTACTATAGCGTCCTTCTCAGGTTGTGACCCGCCAGATCTTGAGATTCATGCATGATCTAAGGACTCCCCTTCCCAATTTTTCCCTGGTGAGGTCCAGGGCAGCTGAGAACCTGTAGATGGGTTTTCCCTTTGCTGCGCCCTCCTACACACATCATTCACCACATCACACAGGTTCATTCTGAAAGGACACCAAGTTTTTTCAGACAGCGCAGGTCTAATGACCTATTTCTAGTGACTAGGAGGAACATAAAAGCCTCAAAAATCTCAGACACAACATGCCATCCCATCCCCCTCCATACATCATGGTGCGATTTTTTTCTAAAAACATGATTCCTTGGATGTTGGATTGCACTTACCTGCCAAACAAAGGCTGCTCCTTGCTTCCTTGTACTATGGGCGTAATTACCAACCTGACACAAGTCTGCGGGTGCTGTCTTCCTTCCACGTGCTGCAAGGCTGGAAAACGGCAAGAGAAATGACAGGCACAGACGTGGACGTCACACCCGCCCCACGTGCTGCCTTCGTGTCTTCTCTAGCTGCCATTTAAAACACGGAGCTGTGGATCCTGACCTGCCCCAGTCCTCAGAGGCAAGGTGGCAACACATCAAATATTGTGGCAGGGAGAGAGACTGAGACAAACACGTTTTGAAAGAAAGGGTGGTGTGTGTTTTAAAGTCAAGAATTTGAGGTTCATGGGGTTGCTGTTGTGGCTCAGCAGGTGAAGAACCAACAGTGTCCGTGAGGATGTGGGTTCAATCCCTGGCCTCGCTCAGTTGGTTAAGGACCCAGCATTGCTGCAAGCGTCAGTGGAGTTCACAGATGCGGCTCAGATCCGGTGTTGCCACGGCTGCAGTGTAGGCTGGGCCGCAGCTCTGATTTGACCCCTGGCTGGGGAACTCTCATATGCCGCAGGTGCAGTCCTAAAAAGAAAAACCAAAAAGAATTTGAAGTTCAGGCTACCCGCCTTCCAATGAGTAGGCAGGATGCTCAGGCAGCCAGCTTCCGGGGAGGCATGGGGCTCCTCAGACAGCGAATTTTTTGACCCAAGACTCCGCAAAGGTCCTGAGAAACCTTAAACTACATGGCAGGCTCCAACGCTTCCACACAACCCTTCCCCCGCCCCTTTTCTTCACTAGGGTCCAGTTTGCATGGAGAATGGATGCTCTCCCAGCCTTTCCCAATATTCTTTCCATTTTCTGCCACTCAAGAGCCTCCCCTGGTGAAACCCTTCACATTTGATTCTACCTTGGCGGCTGCTTCCTGTAGAAATGAGCCCAACGCCCAGAAGGTGTTAGAGTTGATCTCCCCTGAAAATATCGACACTCTGGCAGCATTACTTTGTATTTTGCAGTCCAAGATGCACGGGCACATTTCAGGGCCCAGATCCAAGTCCCAGACGTGAGAGGTATTGTTCTTTAGGAGCAGAAGTTGCCTCACCAAAGATGTCAAGGTGGGCGTTGGGGGTGGCGGGCAGGGAATGTGATGAAATCAGTCTAAGAGAAGATGTGACGTGTGAGTCACTGAAACAGCAAACAGAAGTCAGCATGGCTAAATCCACCTCTATGCTTTGACTGCAGAGATTTTTTTTTTTTTTTTAAGACACAATGGGTCACAGGAAGGCTGAGTTCATTGTGGCAGTGAAATCCCAAGGCAGTCAGAGCGCCAAAGATGTCACTAGTCTGTGTCTCTTCCGACTCTCCAGATTGCTCTCCCTGGGCCATTACGCCTCATATAATGCATCCTAATGGCCGAAAATGACAGCGTTTTGTTTACAAAACGGCTCCATTCTTCAGGAAACCCAAGAGCCTGTGCCCCATCACAGGGCTATTGATAGAAAATAAAATGCACAGTGTGCCAGAGGCCCGTCCCCCCCTTCCCGCCCTGTTATCCATTTTAGGGCCAATCTTGCCCATTTATCAACTCAGAAACAGTGCCTGACCCGCACAGCCTAATAGGCACTAAGAGAACCAAGCCAAGAACTCAGTGAAGGTAAAATGAGATCCGACGCTCTGCACGGATACAAAGGAGAAGATCTGACCTGAGTTTTCACCGAAAATTCTCACCTTGAGAGAGCAAGTCTTCTAATGCTGTGGATTTGCTGTCTCTGCTCCTACAATGCCTGTCACTCTGAGGCTAGAGCATTAGCAGGAAACTCAGTAGCTTCTCTGCTTTCTGCTTTTCAAAATAAAAAACACAAACCACAAACATTGTCAAAAAAAAAAAAAAAAAGCCTGTGGAGCTGGCCTGCTTTCTCTAAGAGGCAATTTATAGCTTAAAACGATAGACCGAGAATCAGTCCTAAGCTATCAAACGCTGTGTTCTTAGCCCACTTTGATTTTCTATGAGTGAGAAGAAGCGTTCTGCGAGAGTGGTAAGGAATTTTTAGAAATAAGAGGCCCTGAAATTGGATCAATTTAAGGTGCAGTCTTTGGTCCTTTAAGATGTTGCTCAAAGTTCCAGAGACTGGTTGCTTACACTTTACCTTGGCTCATAGCTGTCTCCCCCTTTGAGAACTTTCAGGGCAGCAACAATATCTTAATCATCTGTGTTTTCATGCACTCGGTCATATAGTAGGCAACTTCAATATATGAATAAAAGAATGAGGAGAAGGAAGAAAGGAGACGAGGGAAAATAGTCTAAGGGTTCAAACAGAAATTTAAGCCTTTTGAATATTAAAATTCCTTTCTGGACGCACACTTGAACGTTAGCCAAACTTAAAAAAGGAGGAAATCCTGATGTATTCTAAAACATGGATAAAGTTTGTGGACATCATGCTAAGGGAAGTAAAGCAGTCACGAAGAGACACGTACTGTATGATTCCAGTTGTACGAGATATGCAGTGACTTTCAGAGACAGAAAGGAAAATGGTGGGTGCCCGAGGCTGGGGAGAAGGGAGAAAGTGAGACACGGTTTAGCGGATACTAAACCGCTAAAGTTTTAGTTTTGCGGGATGAGAAATTCCAGAGATTGGTTGTACAACAATATGAATACTGGCAACATGACTGATCTGTACGTGCCCTTAAAATAGCTAGGACAGTCTACAGCCATTGCCACCCTGGCTGCGCCCGATCTCGCCTGATCTTGGAAGCTAAGCAGGGTCAGGCCTGGTTAGTACATGAGTGGGAGGAGTCACAAGGTGGTACCTTTCATGTTGTTTATTTTACCACAAGTTGTTAAAAAATTCCATAATGTATTAAAGGGCTTACCCAGAGGCTGCATTTTCCTTCAGAGACTCTTAGCAATGCCACAAACATTACTGAAACCACAACTGCTATTCACACAGCTCAGGATTTGAATTTGTTCACATTCAGCAGAAAAAAAATCTCTGCAAGAGCTAAACTTGACCTGGGCAGTTCCCATTACTAATCCCAAGGGTTCTGGGGTTCTGAGTAAGGCAAAGGATTTCCGAGGAAGGAAAAAAAAAATGTTAGGACAATACCAGCCAACAAGCTCCAAAGCAATCCTAACCAGGAATTTCTCTGATTTCCACCACCCCCCACCCCCCACTAGCCCACCCATCGTGCACAAGCATCTCTCTCTACCACATTATCTGAAAGACAAAGGATTTCCTCCTCTTATCTCTTAACTAAGTGGTTAACTTAACTGCTGAGCTGACAGAAGTCATATTTGCAACACATAATAGATGTTTCCTTCGATAAAAAAGAATTAGTAACTGACATAAACAAAGGAAAACATTAGGAATTCATCTGGCATTTGGTTAATCATTACACAGAGGGAATGAATTAATTCCGGGGCTTATTTGAAGCTTAACATCCACAAATAACCACTAAACTATTACAGGGATATAAGATGCATGGTGCTTGCCATTTCTGGCCCCCACACCAGTGTTGGTCCATCAACAACTTTGGGGGCTTCCATCTTGGAAATGGCCACGGTTGGCAAATTGACTATGTTCAGTATCAAAACTGCAAAGCAAATAGAGGATTGAGAGGAAGAAAAGAATAAAGAGAGTATCAGGTATATTTTTTAAATCATAGAAAAGTTGAGAATGTAGCAAGTTCTTTTTCTTTCATTTATTTTACTGAATTCCTTATGTATAAAAGCAATACATGTTCTCAACCAAAAAAAAATCAGTTGATCTAAGAAAGAAATTGAAAATTTTATTGGAGCCAAATGGAGGATTATAACCTGGGAAGAGCATCTCAGAAAACTGTGATTTCCGAGGAAGGAAAAAAAAATGTTAGGACAATACCAGCCATTAGAAGTCAAAACACAGTATAAGGAGTTCCCACGGTGGTGCAGTGGGCTGGGAAACACGCTGTCGTCTCTGAGATGGTGTGGGTTCAGTCCCCAGCACCTTGGGTTGGGGATCCGGTGTGGCCTCAGCTGTGGCTTGGATCACAGCTGTGGCTTAGATTCGATCCCTAGCTCGGGAATTTCCATTGGCTGAGGCATAACCTTCCCTAAACCATCATCTTTCTTTTTGTCACTCTGTGTATGGTCTTTTGAGCCATACAGAAATCTTTACTTGTATGTAGCCAAAATTGTAAATCTTTCTAATGGCTTTCGGATTTTTCTTTCAAATGAACTTTAGAACCAGCTTAACATATTCTCTTTAAATAAACCCTTTTGAGCTGCTAATTGGGATTGCATTGAATTTATAGGTTAATTAAAGAAAAACGACCTCTTCGCAATAAGTGTGCTCTAACCCCCAGCAGTGGTATAATTTTATCTAAATTTAGATTTTCCTTTATGTCCTTCCATAATGTTTAGTAGTTCTTCTTTATTCAGCTCTCGGACATATCTTATTTGGTTTATTCTTGGGCATTTACGATTGGTCTCACAATTGTGAACGGCATTTTTTTTCCACTCCAATTTCTGGGGAAGGAGACTGTTGGAGGCAGTAAAGCCCAGTGGTAAAGGCCAGGGACTTTGGACTCCGTTCCTGGATTCAAGCCCCAGATCTTCCACTCACTGGCTCTGTGCACTTAGATCAAGTTAACTCTCCTCTGAGCATATTTTTTCACCTGTGAAACGGAGATGACAAGTTTGCGATGTTTAAATAAGATAATAACATCTCATCTTCAGTACAGACTCTATGACAGAGCTGTCATTAAATAACAGAGATAATACAGGCCTTTTTTCATGCTATATTTCATACTCTCATTAGTTTTGATTTTCTTAGCTTTTCTGGATAGAAAATTATATAGTCTTCTACTAGTGATAGTCCATCTTTATCTTTCCAGTGTTTACATATTTATTTCTTTTATTGCCTGTTTCACTGGCTAAGATGTCCATTATGTCCATGGATGAACGGGAGTGGTGAGAGCCAGCACCCATGTCTTAGCCCTGAACCTACTGTTAATGCTTCTACTTTTTATGTGTATGATGGTTAGAATATGTTTCTGACAGTAATCATACCTTATTGCCATTAAGTTATTTACCAAATTCTCTTTATTTCTGCTCTCTATATAGCTAGGTCCTATTTTTCATTGATAATATTAGTTGTAAATTCCCTCCATCATTATTGATAAAGGTTTTTGTAGCTTATCACTCTCTTTGAAAGCCATTTGACTTTGATGACTGCCTTTTTGGAGATTTGTTTTTAGCTCTTAGATTCCTTCTCTTTATTTTCTTTGAGTTTGTTTTTTTTTCCAACGCTTGAGTTGGATCCTCAGCTCACTAACTTATCAATCTTATTTTCTTTTGTGTTGATTGCATTCCTTATATTCTCTTATTCCTTTTTTTGTTCCAGATTATACATGGACACTTTTATTTATTTATTTTAAAGGAGTTCCCATTGTGGCTCAGTGGGTCAAGAACCTGACTAGTATCCATGAGGATGCCGGCTCGATCCCTGGCCCTGCTCAGTGGGTCAAGGATCTGGCGCTGCCTTGAGCTGTGGTGTAGGTCCAAGGTGTGGCTCAGATCCCTCACTCCTGTGGCTTCGGTGTAGATCTGCAGCTGCAGATCCAATTCATCCTCTAGCCTGGGAACTTCCATATGCCGTGGCTATGGCCCTAAAAGTTAAAAAAAAAGGTGACAAAAATTTTTCCCAAGCTAGAGGTGTATATGGACACTTTATTTAACAGAGTCTGTGGTTAATGATGATTTCTGCCTTATACATCCTCCTGTTTTAAATGTTATGGTTTAATTTTCAGTTTCAATTTTTAGCAAGTAAATTTGCTTATCCATGTATTTACTAAATTTCTTTACTCACTATTCGTGCTGTTTTTCTTCCTTTTCTTTTTTATTGAGATATAATTCACATATCATATAATTCAGCTACTTAAAGTATACAGTTCAGTGGCTTTTTGTATATTCAGAGTTGTGCAAACCATCACTGTGATTAATTTTAGAACATTTTGTTACCGCCAAAAGAAATCATTAGTCGTCATTTCCCTCAAACTCCTCAGCGCTAAGCACCTGCTAATCTACTTTCAGTCTTTAGATTTGCCCGTTGTAGACATTTCATGTAAATGGAATCATATCCTATGGGATCTTTTGTGACTGTCTTCTTTCACTTCATATAATGTTTTCAGTCTTGTTCTACACTGTAACTTGATTCAGCACTTTCTTTTTTTAACTCTCAAATCATATTCCATTGTGTAGATATATCACATTTTATGTATCCATCCATCAGTTAATGGGCATTTGAGTTATTTCTGTATTTTGGCTGCTATAAATAATGTTACTGTGAACATTCATATACAAGTTTCTTTTGGTTATACTTCCCACTTTTTTGGGTATAAACAGAGGAGTGGAATTGCTGGGTCATATAGTAACTTTATGTTTAACATTTTGAGGTATTACCAACAACCATCTTTTCCAACATGGCTGCACTATTTTACATCTCCACTAGCAATGTATAAGAGTTCCAATGAGCCCACATCCTCACCAACACGTTATTATCTGTCTTGTTTATAGTCATCTTAGTGGATATAAAGTGGTATTTCATTGTGTCCCTATCTGTTCTTGTTTCACAGTTCTTCTGGAAGTATATTGTTTAACATACCATTGAAGAAGATCTGTTAATACTATACTCTTCTCTTTTTTGATGGAATAGATTGTCTTTATTTTTTTGGTGGTTCATGTTGGAGCTAAGCTGGGTGTAAAGGTTTGCTTTGATTTATTCCTCTGTCTTTCTGGCTTCCATTATTGCTGTTGAGAAGCCTACTGTCTGTTATTCCTTTGAAGATGTCTTGGCTTCTCTTTGATTAATTTTAAGGTTTCTGTCCCTTTGGTCTCTGCAGTGTATTGGAATTCCTCGAGTATTGATTTACTTTAATTTATTGTGCTTACTAGGATTTCTGCTGCCATAATCTAAGAAATCATATCTTTCTTCCACTCCAGGAAATTCTCAGCCCTGTTCCTTGTATTATAGTCTCTGATTCATTCTTTTCTTCAGAACTTCTACTAAACTTACACTGACCTCTCTTAACCTCTCGCCTAAATCTCCCACCTCTTTGTATTTATGACCCATTCAGAATAATAGCCTCAGGAAGTTTTTTTTTTTTACCAGCCTACCAATTTTTGTTTAACCTGTCATTGATAAGTTTTATGTCAAAACTTTCCTTTTCTAAGAGCTCCATTTGCTTCTTCATCAAATGTGCCTGGGCTTTTCCTTTTTTTTTCATTTCCTTGTTCTTTTCTCACTCTTAATCCCCTCTTACTAGTTTTATTTATCTTAAACATATGTAATTCCGAGTGTTTTTCTGCTAACTCTATGATCTGGACTCAAGTCTAATTTTGCAACATTTGTTTCTTATATTAGTCATTCTTTTTTTTTTCCCCACCTATGTTTTATAATATTGGGTTGAGAGCTCTCAAATAACCAAAGCCCCAAAAATTCACCTTAAAAATGGCCATGGTTGGGCAATACCTCTGGGGTCCCTGGCAAAATAAATACCAGGAAAGACACTCTAAACTCAGGGTACAAAGAATTGCCACAGACACAGCATCTCACCTGTGACTCCTCCCTTTTTCTCATGTCTCACAACCAATCCGTACCTGGACCTGCGGGGCCACTACAACCACCTACTGACTTGTTGTCTGCTTCCTCTCTGGAGCTTCTTCAAACCCTTCTGTGCCGACAATCAGAGTGTTTTAAAACTGCATCACATCACCTGACTCCCTTGTTTAAAAATCTAAAGTGACTTCCTGTTGCTCTTAAGAGAGTATTCAAAATTTCTGCCAGGTGTACACAGCCATGTATGTTCTGCTTTCTGCCCATCTTCTACCTACTTCACCACTTTTCACTAAACTGCAGCCAGGTTGGCCTCCTTCATCTTCCATGAAGCCAGCACACATGAGCAGGGTCTTGCCTGGAATGAAGCAGCGGCGTGAAGAGAGAGTAGAGATGAGGACAGCTCACTGACATCAACAAGACTCTGGATCGAGTTTTTCCTGAAGTCCACCTTATCACCGGACTTTGCAGTAATGGCTCATTCTTTTCTCCTTTCCATGCTTACCTCTCCACCATCCACCCTCACACCCAGCCATTTCTTGGTAAGTTGGGATCTTGATCTGTATGGAAGTGCTGTATCACTTTATTGACCATTTCCCAGAGGCTTTCAGAGAAAAGTCACAGCCCACAGCTAATATTCCAGTCAAGCTGTCTTTACAGAGATCTGGATTCAAGTCTGGGTCCAGCAAAAGTTGAAGAAGAAAAGTCACTCTTGATATATCCTTGGAGAATCCCTATTTTCCAGTATTCAAGGAGCAATCAAACATGACGTTTCTGGAATTTAATGTTGTGTAGTTTTCTCACTCCGTTCGAAATATGTTTTGAAAGGCTACACACATTTTCCCACTTCACCATCCTTGGATATTCACTTTTAATTAAACATGAATTACCCCATTTCAACTTAGATTTCCATTCCACATTACTTCATGAAACTCCTCCACTGGCCAAAGTAATTGGTAAGACAATTTCCTTTTTTTTTTTTTTAATTTTATGACCTACCAAACATTCTGGTAAATTCTAAATACTTGCCACATCGTCTTAATTCAAAACAGAGCAAAATAAGTCAGAAAAAAAAGATGAAGTTTGTCACATTCAATAATAAAGATCTTCCAGCTTGCAAAATCCTTAAACAGACGTTATTGCTTAAACTCTCGCAGCAGTGCCGCAATCCTGAAATGCACGCAGATGTGAAGATCTTCCTGGTTTTATAGCTGATGAGATGGAAAAAAGGAACATCATCACATAAGAAGCTTCAATATGTCATTTGCCCTGATCATCTCCCCAAGTTAAGAGTCTTCACCAAGTCACGCAGTCATTGCCAGAGGCAGGACACAAAACTTGTGGGCAGAGCGCTCTCTGCTGCAGTTTGCCTCTGCAGTTCAGCACCCATGGAAGCCTCTTGTCTACCCAAGGCTTCGGGCTGAAAATGACTGATTCCTCAGAACCTCATTACTGCCTTCTTTGTTTCATAGCTGCCCACCGACTCCTCTGATTTGTGTCTTTGACATAGTGTGATTGGTACCAAATCTGACACTTCATTATTTTCAAATGACAGAACAATCAGCTCCGTAAGACAGTGTAGTTGCGACAAAGTAAGAAGTTCTTAAAATTAAATTACTTGGGAGTTCCCGTCGTGGCTCAGCAGAAACAAATCGGACTAGTATCCATGAAGACATAGGTTCTATCCCTGGCCTCGGGTCGGTGGGTTAAGGATCTGGCGTGGCCGTGAGCTGTGGTGTAAACCGGTGGCTATAGCTCCAATTCGACCCCTAGCCTGAGAACCTCCATATGCTGTGGGTGCAGGCCTAAAATGACAAAAGACAAAAAAATGAAATTAAATTACTTATTAACCTTCCCATTGGAACTCTTTAATATTGTAGCTGTGGACACAGATCCTATTTTGGTTTACATCTTTTGCAGGACAGAAATGCTTTTCTGGGAATGCAAACACTGTACCTGTTAAACTAAAACATCTCCTTAGAGACAGAGAGGCTTGTAGAGTGTAAGCATGATCTAAGAGTCTTAGGTTGGAGTCTGAGATCCAAAGTGAGATTTATTAATTAAAAGGCGAAATGCTCATACAGGGCTTATCTGTCAAGCCCTATGCACTCTACAAATATTTAATCTCTTATATCATTAGGGTCATTATCTCAGTTGTTGTTCCCAGTTGAAAGCAACAAAAGTAATCTTGTAATAAAAGAGGTTATTAAAGAAATATTAAGTGTTCACAGCTGGGTTGGGAGGGCTGGAGAACTAGGCTAAAGGTTAAGCATCCTGGAAACTGCCAAAGCCACACCAGCCACTGGCCTCATAGGAGACCACCGTGGTTGAGGCTGCCCCCATCCTGCCCTCAAATCATAACCTGGGCCACCAGGAACTCAATCTTGCAGCCACCAGTGAACCGCCACTGCTACATGGCTGCTTCCTCTTGAGAGGGGGAGGTGTGGAACACAAAAACCTCTGCACAGAACATGTGCCCTGACGTCGCTCCCCGCCCAAAATATCAAAAAAGTGTGGCTGGAGTTCCCGTTGTGGCTCAGAGGGTTAAGAACCTGACTAGTGTCCATGAGGATGCGGGTTCCATCCCTGGCCTCACATAGTGGGTTAAGGACCCAGCGTTGCCACAAGCTGCCATGTAGGTCACAGATGCAGCTTGGATCCCCACGTTGCCATGGCTGTGACACAGGCCAGCAGTTGCTCCGATTCACCCTCTAGTCTGGGAACTTCCATAAGCTGCAGGTGCAGCCCTAAACAAAAAAACAAACAAACAAAAGTGCTGCTGATGGGCAGCTTCTGGTCACTTGGTGGTGTCCCAGCAGCCAAGCAGTCTGAGTGAACTTGAGTTCTGGTTTCTAAGCTCAGGAATTTCCCTCCAAATAGCAGGGCTCTCCCAATGATATAGCACAGTTGTGGATGTGATTCATCGCCCCTGCGTGTGTGCATAAGGACATCACAGTCAAAGCTCCACTTCCTCTAACTTCCAGTAAGCGGCCCATTTCAGAGGAATGTGTGACCGTGGCACACTTGAATTTGTGATATCAATTCATTACACTGCATTTAATTCCACCCTATTTGGACCTTTTCCTGAAATCCCTCAACTGGAAAGGGTCTTGGAGCTCAGACTTTCGTTTAGCTGCACTCACTTCCTGGGGGATCTGAATCCATCTTGTGGCTTTAAATAGCTTTATACAAGTGACTCATAACTTACATAGTTTCAGCCCCCGCCCCCCGGAATGCCAGCCTCATATTTGCAGCCATCTACTCTGATGTCCTTAAAGATCTGCAACCCTTGGAGTTCCCTTTGTGGCTCAGTGGTTTAACGAATCCGACTAGGAACCATGAGGTTGCGGGTTCGATCCCTGGCCTTGCTCAGTGGGTTAAGGATCCGGCGTTGCCGTGAGCTGTGGTGAAGGTCGCAGACGCGGCTCGGATCCCGCATTGCTGTTAGACCCCTAGCCTGGGAACCTCCATACGCCGCGGGTGCGGCCCTAGATAAAGCATAAAAAAAAAAAAAAAAGATCCGCAACCCAAAGAGTCCAAAACCAAACTCAAGTTCCTTCTCCCTTAGGTTAGCTTGCCTCAGTCTTCCCTGCACCACGGGTGTGTGACCAGGGTAAGTGCATGGGACCACATGCCTAAGGAGTGCCCACGCTTGGAACTGACTGCTCCATGGAGGTGGCCTTGAAATTTGGAATAAGTTTATCTTGATTTTATACTTCCTTAGTGAAGCCCAGTGGAACAAGTCTGCGCGCCCTTGGGATCTGGAGCCTCAAGGGTGGCTATGTGTCTTGCTCTCTCACGGTTTGGGTCAAGTTCTTGGTTACCCCTCTTCTGACCACTGCCCCCGCCCCCGGAAACCACTGCCACCCAGCAGGGTTCCAGGCAACTGTGATTGTCTGCACTCACCCCAGAGTGTCCCACTACGCAATAGAACATGACAGTATATAGCAAATACAGGGACAGGCTGAGAGGGAGACCATGGAAGAAAAAAGAAAAGCTTTTTTTCCCTGCTTTTCAAATAAGCCTTTCATTTTACATGGGCCCCACAAGCTACCTAGCTGGTCCTGCTTCCTGCTTCTTTCTTTGCCTCATGCCCCATCTATTCTCAGCCAGAGCGGTTCTTTTAAATCTAGTCTTATCTCACTGTTCATCTGCTCAGAACTCTTAGAGTATACCGAGCAAGGGCTGGCTGCCCGATGTATGTAGAAGCCAACTCTGTAGTCTGGCTTTTGAGAGATGAAAGAGCTGTATTGCAAGAATGATTGACAAGGAGACAGGAGGCAGAGCTGAAATCTGTCTCCCAGATCCAGGGCTAGAAGTGAAATTTAAGGGGTTAGGGGAATTTCAAACTTGGGAGTTGATGGGCTAGTCTCTAGTCATTCATATAAGCTCCTCGTGCTGCTGGAAGCCAGGTCCTCCTTACGGAAGGACCGCTCACTTTGTAAAGGGCTCATGTGGCAGCACTGCTCTTCTTTAAGTTCCGTAGACTGAAGCTTCTCGGCTCCGGGCTCATCCTGGAGGCTTGTGTTCCTGTCTTGCCCGTGTGCGCTGCTGCCTCCGTTAAACAACAAGACTCCCAGTTTATTTCATCAGCAACTTGTTTTTAAGGATGCAAAACTGGTTTAAGCTGGTCACTGTTTTAATGTGCTATTTTGACACCTTCCCAACTCTTTCAGAGCAAAATGAGCTCCTCCTGTGGCCCACGAGGCTAGAGGCCCAGCTCCACCTGCCACATCTACACCCATCCCCGCTCCAGACTCCCCGCTCCCACCTTGCTCGCTCAGCCTCTGTGCTACGCCTCAAACACAGCAGGCCTGCTCCCTAAGGGACTTTACCTAAGGCTTTCTCCTTCCCTTTCTTCGTGTCTCTGCCCTAATGAATCCTTTTTTCCCCAGCCACCCTTCTTCTTAAACTGGCAACTCCAATCTGTCACCGTAGTCCTGATCCCTTCCCTGCTGTATTTTGGAAACAGTGCTCATTCCCTTCTAAGAGACTCTATGTTTTATTTTCCAGCGCCCTCCCCAGAATATAAGCTCCCTGAAGCCAGGGACTTTGTGTCTGTTCAGTGCTCCATCCCCAGCACCAAAAATGCTGGCCAGCACATGGTGGCCACGGGGCAGATCCAAGTTTTGTTAGGACCTGAAGCTTATTTTACTTGCGGGAAGGGGAGCTCTTGAGAAAAAAGGCACAAAACTGCAAGTGAAAATTAGATATGGACTGTGTCGTTGTTGACATTCTGATTTTGATGTGCTACTACACTTTTGTAAGACATTGCCTTGGGGAAAACAAGGAAATACAGAATCTCTATATTTACATAATTTCTGCCTGTTATAAAGGAAATAGAGACTCTCTTTGCTGGGTTTCTTACAACTGCGGGTGAATCTACAAGGATCTTAAAATTAAAATTTAATTAAAAACTAGATATGTAGGTAAATATGTGGAATGAGAAGATATCACAAAAAAGGAAAATAATAAAAACCTGACAAATGCCACATGCATTCCAATATCCACAAAAATATTTCTATTAATCAACTCCCTAGCAAGCCTTTAAAATACTTTTCCCTACTTTTCTGTCTACCTATACTTTGATCATCTCTTCATATAGAAGTACTTTGTAAGATCGCTTTCTGCATAGACAATGGAAAAATATCAATTTCCCCTCTAGTTGTTGATTAAATTTAGTTTGGAAAGTTTTCTTTAAACTCTGAAACTTATCTTTGCTAATGTCATGTCAAATCTATGAAAATGTCAATTTCTGGCATGTGTGAGCTCTCAAACGGTGGGCTTTTCAAGTTTTAGTGTACCGTGACTAACATAAGACATTCTTTAAAAGGCCGTCCTTAAACAGTTTGTCACTGATGTCCTCAAGGAGTGAGTTAATAGGGACTCTATGTGATCTCTATCTAGGTCAATATTTTGCATCCAGTGAGCAAGAAATGAGTAAGGACCTGTGTGGATAGTGTCAAGTGCTGCCATTTCAGGGACAAGCACGTGCAGTGGGCATAGGGTTGAGTTTGCATGGAGAGGGTTGTGTAAGAAAGTAGACAAGGTGATAAGTTGAGGAAAGTGTGTTGGAACTAGAAAGGGATAGGATTACCATCTCGTGTCAGCAAGTGTGGGAGAAGGGGGTGGTATCTAAGTTAAAGAATTCAAGGCCTTGACTAGCCACCAAGAAAAGGAAAGTCATGAGGTACATACAGTGTTAATATCATTAGCAGTAGAGCTGACCTCAAGCTTTGCCACTTGGCCCATCATAAATCCTTCGAAGCAAGAACTTAGCTACACACATAAACTTATCCCACGACACTCAAACCATTTAAACCCCCAACTCAGCTCCCTCCTAGGCTGGTCTCAAAATTCCTTGAAGCTCCTTTCACCGAACACAACACAAGAGGAAGAGGTGTGACAATAGGTCACGTTGAATAGAAAGCAACAGGCATCTTGACCAAGAGTGGCTAAAATGCATTCCTTTTGCCAATTTTACAAAATCATTGTGAGCACGTCAACTAGTTGGCAGGGCCCCTCCCATGGGTTTAGAGGGAGCTAGAAAATGAGTGGCCCTACAACTCAAGCATATATAGCTTCCTGCTCAATCTGACTTTGTAGGCCCTTTTTAATGCTTGTCAAATAGATGAGTGAAATGCAGGTGTCAGAGCTTGGACTTAAGGGCTAAGCATTAAACAATGAGCATATGCTAAGAGTACTTCTGAATTACACAAGTAATTTTAAAATAAAACAAGCAGAGAGGAGCTTCTGTCGTGGCTCAGTGGTTAACGAAACTGACTAGCATCCATGAGGATGCAGGTTCGATCCCTGGCCTCGCTCAGTGGGTTGAGGATCCAGCGTTTGGCATGAGCTGTGGTGTAGGTCGCAGATGCAACTCAGATCCCTGTGGCTGTGGCCGTGGTGTAGGCTGGCAGCTACAGCTCCGATTTGACCCCTAGCCTGGGAACCTCCATATGCTGCGGGTGTGGCCCTAAAAAGACAAAAGACAAAAAAAAAAAAAAAAAAAAGGCAGAGACACAATGGCATAAATGCTTAGCATCAAAAAAATGAATGAAAATTGTGAAAAGCTGGGGTGAAAAATAACACCTCCTCAGAGAGATGCTGAAGTCTGAGCCTAGCCCTTGTGACTGCGCTTTAAACCATTATCTCCTGGGCGCCACGCTGGGGAGCTCCAGTTTCTCCAGAATCAAAAATAACGTGCTCAAAAAATGTCCCTGAAAATAAAGAAGACACAGAACCTTTATTTCAGAATTCAGCGCGTGATAAATGGACCTGGAGTAACTAACAGGAAGAATGACCCAACGCGCGTTTCCAATGGAGAGAGCCCCACCTGCCCTTCCTTAGCACGAGTATTCAGATGAGCCTGATACACCGGTCAGATCTGAAGGATCATCTGAAAGGAACTCCCGGGGTTTGGCTGAAAATGATGCTCTTCTGGACCCGCGAAGGGCTTAGGAAGGAATGGCTTAAGGACGCTTAAGGAGGTGGCTCTGCCGTGGCAGAGACTGTATCGTACCTGCCCTCCAGCTGCTCTGTTCTAGGGGCAGGACTGAGGCTGGCAGAAGGAGCTCCAGAAAAGTCGCAGGCCCACCCAATGAACGCGAACCCCTCCCAAGAGCTAAAACACGCGTGGAAATAAACCAGGACCAGTCACGCGAGAACAGGCAGAGGCTATTTATTCAGAGCTCGCAGCAGCAAGGGATGCAGTTGAGGTCCCTTGCGGTTCAGCAGGGACGCGGAAGCGGGAAGCGGGGGTGGGCGCTTCATGGGGGGAAAAACGGGCAAAGAAGGCGCCTGTGTCCTGCTCAGAGGCTGTGGGTCTGGGGAAGTTGGAAGGGGACCAACAAGAAGAACTGGGGCTGGGGACAGGGGGAGGTCTGTCTGATGGGTCAGGGGGTGCGTATTTGGTTTTCTCTAGTTCCAAGTTGAAAGGAGGGGAATAAGGCAACTGGAAGTTTAAGTCCTGGCTGTTTGGGGTAGATTATCGTGAAAAGCTATTATCTAGCTTCCTGGATTGTCACAAGAGAGAGCAATCTGTCTTTGTGCGAGTCTGACGGCAGCCTGGCTTCCCAGGCTGTTTGTGATGGACAAGGGGGGGCTGGTTTCCGCCTGTGGGTCAGAGTTTTGTTTGTGCACGTGGCCCAGACACTGTGCTCTCTTAGACTCTGTCCGGTACCAGTTGGTATCAGGCGAAGAAGCTTTCTGGATGGGCATCGACCCACAAACACAGGAAAAGGCGAGAGGGTGTGGACACTGGCGTGGGCGGGTTTTCCTTGAAAATAACTTTAATAACTCCGTGAGGGGAGAACTTGTAAAGCTTAAGTGTAAATCGAAGGACAGGGGCCAAACTGCACCAATCTCATCAGCAGTAACAGGCATGTGATTGAGGGCCCGCACACCAGGCTAGAAATCACCCCTTCTTTATTTTGAAAATAAGGCACTGAAGAGAAGTCAGTTCATGCTAAGCCTCCTCCACTTTTCTCTGATCTCTTCCCTCAGGAAAAAAAAGGGGGGGGGGAATTACTGCAATAGGGCCTCTGAGGTCATTATCCTGGGCTTGATTCACAATAAGCAGCCTACAGTCCCAGAAGTGACTCCAGATTGTTTTGCAGAGAAGTGTTCTTCACTTTTTTTTTTAACTTGAGCCAATTATTTAAGGCAAAAAACTCTTTCACATTAAAAACCCAGCGGGTAGCTTGTAAGCATCGGATAAATTGCACCGGGGGTCCATTTTCGGGCTCTGTTAGGTAAAACTGCCAACATGCTCTGCTAGTTATGGAAGAATGTTTGCAACATTCTGCTTTTCACGCACACACAACCGAAGCTCAAAGGCATTTTGAAATGCAGTCTTGCCTGTCTGACATTTCGGCGTCCACAGGCCCTGAGATGGAGCGGGAGGGGGCTGGACACAGTAAATTAGCCTCAAATGCTAATAGAAGGACCGTCTCCCCACACTGGGCAGGCAGGAAGACCCCTCCCTAAGGTTGCAAAGACAGCTTTCTCTTCCAGAAAGGGCCAGTCTGTTAGCCAAAATCCTTAACTCTAAGAATAGCTGCAACTATGACAGGAAAGAATAAGCTTGTAGAAAAAAGAAATTTGACCGCACAGATCTGCAGGCTTGAAGCAAGGAGATGCTTTCATCTCCAGAACTGCATTAGTGCAGCCTTGCATTGTGGGGTGAGGAAAACCCTTGATGCTGGGTCACTCCAATGCAAATGCCCCATAACAGTGAGCAGGGCCTCGGTTTCCTGATTTGCAAGTGGCGGAACCTCTTCTGTGCCCAGCTACCACCGGGCACGTTCTTTCCCGGAAAGGAAAATAACAAACCAGGGCCAAAGCCACCATCTCCTTCAGCGGAATCCCTGCCCATCTTGTGCTTTTCTATCAGGCAAGGGCCTGGGAGCTGGTTAGCCTGATTGCTCCCTGGAGCCCCCCCCACCCTACCCTCAGGAAGGCATCTAGAAAGACGTGGATGTCTTGTAGAGTCTTTCATTTTCCCCGAGGTCAGAACTAGAGCCAGCTGTTCTTAAAGTTGAGACCGGGAGAGTGAACACAGAAGACCAGATCGGTTGTGTCCTCCAACTGTGCTTGCTGGTTCTGGAAAGTACTGGAAAAAAAAAACCAAGGCTGTGTACCAAACCCCAAAGAATTTACATGTCACTGAGGAGAAAAAAATATGCACTATGAACTAGAGGAATTCATTCAATTTTCAGGTAGTTGGGGGAACACCTGGGATTTCAGAGAGGAAATTTTTCTGTCTGCCCTCAAGCAGCTTATAGTCTAGAAATTCAATGTCCAATCCACGTCCAGGCCATCCCCAAATCCTGTTGATTTTACTTTATCTCTTGCCATCTCCTGATTCTCTCTAACGCCACCCCCACGAGGGTGACTCAGATCCTCATGCTCTCTCATCTGAACTCTTACAACAGCTGCCTAACTGCGCCTCTGTCTGCTCCTCTGTACCAAAGCCGGAATAACCTGTGCAAAGTCCACCTTGGAAATCTTTGTACGATACCTACAGTATAAAAGTAAAACGTGTTAAACTGCCCACTAGGCCCTGCCCGCTACGGCCTCGACCTGCCTGAGGCCAGCTGCAAAACAACGGGCCCAATTCTCCACGCCTGCCTGAATCCAGGCCTCTGCAATGTGACTTTGCGGCTCGTTCCATTAAGAAATGGCATCCGTTCCCCACCCTGCATCCTCGCTGTGCCTTGCTTTGGCCAGTAGAAGGGGATGAAAGTGATGGTGGTGTTTTGAAAATAGAAGCCAGAAGCCTGGATTAGAGTCTCAGATCCCCTGCTCGCTCACTTTGTGTCCATGGACAGACATGAAATCTGTTTCCTCATCAGTAAAACAGGAATCATGGGTTACCCGTCTCTGAACACTGTTCTAAAGAATCAACAAGAAAGTGTTATTCTCTGTGGTTTAAAACACTTCAAGGAAAAGCTGAAGGTTGTGCGACTATTTACAAATGGGGAGAGAAAAGGTTGGAAGTTCAGGTTGGAATCAGCCACCAATATCAAAGGGATAACTGCTGCTTACATAAATTCTTTTTCTTATTTAGCTGAAAACCTCTTTGCTTCATTAAGTTACCAACTACTCGCTCACCGTGTTTATCTGCTTCACAGATAAGATCCGTGTAGATGCTCCCTTTAATAAGCCTTCACTTCACCACTGGCAGAATTAACTACCACTCTCCAAGTTTAATTTTCCAAGTTAGACTGATAACCACCACCCTTAGATGTTCAGCTCTATCATGCAACCCTCGGGTATGCATATACCTTTCTGCTCGCACCAGCTCATCTGCTTATCGAGAGGTGGTTATTTTTGTTTCCCAGCCTGTTTATGTACCTATTGCAATTAAACAATGCAATTAAATATTAGGGACATCAACGAGATGTTTTAAGTATAAAAATGAATGTTTCTATGGATCTAAATTGAAGACTGTAGAAAGAGTGTGAGTGGAAAAGATTGCTATGGAGTATGCTGTGGGTGAAATAAGAGTACTGAACCAAGAAAAATCCTGAACTCTAGAGGATGAATACACTCAGATTGATTTGAGAATTTTCCGCATCTCAATTCCACTTCAGAGAAACTGAGCAAGAAAACATAAGTAATGCAAGATGAGTTTAATTTACAACGGGGAACTCCAACATGCGGATTCAAACTCAAAGAGTAACATTGGGAAAAGAATCTACACTTACCTGTTTCGAGTTAAAATGAATGGTAATTTCCACTTTGGGCTAAGATGAATAAGAATTTCAGGAGTGCCCTATCTGAAAACTGAACATAGGAAACAAAAACTTTGGAGACACTGGACATTAGCTAGAAAGGCAACTATCCCTAAGAGACAGGAAACAAATTAGGTGCTACCTTGAGTTGCCCCAGCTAACTGCCTTGAAGATGTCACACCATGGCATAGGAATGGGGATCCAGGTAGAGCTAGTGCGCTGCCTGGATTGAGGAAACGGAGTTAAAAGTTCACAGAGCCCAAAGTGACTGGAGTTTGCAGGTCAGATTTGGAGAGGAGAAAGCTACCCAGAAAAACCTCTTAAGGAGCTTCAGAGGAGGTCCAAGATCCAGCTGAGTGCAGATCGGTGCACACATGTAAGAGAAACCGACCAAAGGCTGGGCGAGAAGCCGCTAGAGAGCCTTGCTACCAGTTAGACTGGGAAGTGTCATCATTCACGGAGTGTTTCCAGTGCTCTGAAGGTCTCGTCTCAGTAGTAGGTAATGCTTAGCTTGAGTCTCATTAACCGCTCTCGTCAAGCCTAACACATCTTAAAAAAAGCAAAACAGTCCCCAGAGAGCAAACGGTTTTTCCAAATCACTTTACTTCCAAGAATGGAAGCTCACAGATCTTTGTAAGAAGAAAATATCCAGTACCCGACACCATAAAATTCAGAAAGCAGGGAATCCCACTAGCTCATGATACAGGCGTGGTCTGATTAGAACGCTGTCGGTGGCACCTCTGTCCCTCCCAGTCCGGAACAGTGTCGACCCTTTCAGAACAACCACATCACCGCCAAGGACAACACTCACCTCCATTGCTGGCTGCCTGACATTACGAATAAATCCTCAGCCAGCATGGGACCTGCCTAACAGCGGAATCGAGTGGCTTTCTGGGCTCTGGAAATCACAGCAGTGAAGCAAAAGGAAAGCTGAGTGTGCGATGACCGGGTATACCCCAGCCGGTTCAGGCAGGGTGAACAGGCTCCATTCTTGGGGAAGTTAATAAGTGCCTCTGGCTGGGCTTGGGTTTGGTCAAGCTAATTGCACATGAGGGGAAATCAGAAGAGTGTATATTTCTTGGCTCATAGCCGCAGAGTGCTTACAGATGAATTTAGTGGCCATAGGTAAAATTACATTTACAAGGACTCCCATTTGAGAGCAGTGCTTTCATTGCTTAGCACCTGATTAACATCTAATTAAACTTCCTCTCTCCCACTTTTCTGCCATGAATATTCATTGCATTATTACTTCACAAAGTTGGATGGGAAGTTGATTTTCCTTAGGTGGCTGTCACAGGGCTCTCTGGACTCAGCACAGGCTTCTTCTCTCTGCGCATTCGCACTACGTTTGACGGCTAAGGTGCCTTCTGTACCTCTCCCTTCCGGGGTCCATCACTTGCCAGTCAAATGAGACCACTCCGTGTACCAAACACCCTGGGCTTTCCTGCTTCATGCCGTTCCTTCTGCCCTGACTCCCTCTTACCCCTCATTACCCTCTGCCTCTCTAATCTTACCTATTTTTTGTACCTTAGTAGTTCAGTGTTCCCCAAAGTCCATCTATACAATTAATGCAATTCTGACAAATCTTGACAGTGTTTCTTCTAGATGGTGATTCCGAAGTTTGGGTGGAGAATATAAATAGCCAAGACAATTATAAGAAAAGATGAGACAGCAGAACTGTCATTCCAGATATAATGACATAAAGCGTATAGCAGACAGTGAGGGATTGGTTCAGGGATAAACCAACAAACAGATGGAAGAGAAAAGAAACAGACTTGGGAACCTTGATAAAGAGATGCACTGGAGACCAAAGTACTTTTGTTTCAATAAACGGTGCAGAGATAATAGGGTACCCACACATAAAAAATTAGATAATTCACCATATGCACAAATTTCACTGTGGATTAAGACATGTATAAAAGAATAACCATTTTTTTAAAAGAAAAACCACGTTTTCTAATGCTCATCACAATCATAGGGAGTGGGTATTATTGCCCTGCTCTTAGTGGAAGAGTGAGCACAAGTGAAGTAACTTACCCATGGTCAGACCCCCAACAAGTGACTGGGTTACAGTCCCCAACTGTCCTCCCAAAGCTTTAATTTGTCCACCATGCCATATTGCCTCCCCCTCTTCTCCGTATTCTATTATTTGATTTTTAAAAAGTGAATTTGAGTAAGCAGCAGTCTCTTATTTATCTAACTTCCTACCTACCCACTTCTGTCTTCTGGTTGTATGTGTCTCATCTGTTTATCTTCTTGAAGTCAGCGACCAGGTCTTGGTTTGCAGCATTTCTGCCAGGGGTCTGACATGGGTCTTAGTAATAGATCTTCTTGGCATCTTAATGATCACCTTTTTCATCCAAAAGTCACATCTAAAAAATTAGAGATAGGAAAATTGCTTCTTACCCTTTTCAATCCTTCTTCCCAATCTATCATATGATCTATACCTTAGAGGATAATATGAAGAAATTATATTGGGAAAGGCTGATCCAGAGAAGTGTTTGTAACAAAGTTCCCCAAGCTTCCACACATACAAAACCCAGAAGTGCTATGCTTTATGTCCACTCAGCTCTCCCACACCCATCCTCCCATCAGACCTTGATCTAAGTCAGAAATAGAAGGGCTATTTCACCTCTGACATCTTTCCTTTCTCATGCTGATTAATTTACAGGTTTGGATGTGGTGGTGAAATTCAAATTAATAGCGATTTAAACAAGACACGATACTTGTTTGTGCTTAAGATTGTCACGTGAAAGAGAAACAATCCAGGAACGATTTATTGGTCATAGGTATCGGGGTTCCATGCTCCTTCTCTCTTGTTAATCTGCCACCCTCAATATCAGCTTCCACCTGAAAGTCAAAGAAGGCTGCACCAATTCCCACCATCACGTTCACAGGCCACATTCAAGGAATTCATTCAGATTTGGGAAGGCTACTTGTCATGCTTTCCTCCTCTGTCTCTCATAGAAAAGCTGATACTCTTTGTCCAGCACTGAAGCACCCGTAATTTAAAGGGAAAGACCGATGTGTAAATTAAAAATAGCAATGCAACATGGAGAATGCTGTTAGTATACAGAGGAAGAAACAATCCAGCTGTGGAACGGGGTGATCAGAGGGCAGTCCTGGCAAAGGAAGCAGCTTACTCCATACCCGGGGGGAGTGAGAACTGTGGTGTGATCTGTGAGCTACAGGGGTGCCCCTAAAACTGGAGGCAAACAGGAGGGAGGAGTGTAGCAGGAAGTGAGGCTGGGGGTGGAGGCTTGGAGTCAGACCAGGGAGGGCAGGCAGCCACACTGGGAAACCTGAACTTCATCTACTGTAGGGAGCAAGAGTGGACTTTCAAGGGTAAAGGAGTAACTGGGTGACCAACCATCCCATCTCGCCTGGGGCTGTCCTATTTTAAAACCGGAAGTCCTACAACCCAGGAAACTTCTCCATCCCATAGTGGGATGATTGGTCACTCTAGCAGGGACCACGTGGAACAGAGTAAAAAACTTTCTGAGATGCACATGTAAGCTAAGCAGCCATCGCAGGGGCACAGGTGAGAAAACGCAGAGGACTGATCAACGGTAACAGCAATGTAACGGGGAGGAGACAGCCTCTACTGTTTAGAGGAAGAGTCGGCAAAACTTAATGGCGTGTGATTCAGTGGGGAGAGATGAATGGCAGAAAGGCCAGAGCCAGGCATGGCTGTGACAAGATGCTATTATCAGAGAACTTGGCCGGGCCGAGGTGAGAGTCTATGAACAATACCTAAGGGATGATTTTCCTAGGCATTTGTTCACGTTGCCCTAGAGCTCAGAAGATAGGTGGAGAAACAGGTGGAACACCCAACACGGTACCTGGTACATAGTCTATGAACATTCTGTTGACTACGGTTGATGGTTGAGTTGCGTACAGGACACGCAGTTCTTTGTACACAATAGACACTCAAAAAGGATGTGGTAATTGATTTATTCATTCCTTAGCTCAGCACACCAGAGCCATCCACCTTCAAACTACCTTTTTTTTTTTTTACTCATTAGTTCACTTATTACTTGTTAAACATAGAGCCTTTTTAGAAGAGAAAATGTTCTTCTATTAGCTTGCTTTATTTTCTATTACTTGATTCGAGAAAGGAACACAGTGTCCTACATGTGGGTAACTTCAATACCTTGCATAAATTCTAATCCAAATCAAAAATCCCTGTATTTTGACACCTTCAAAAACATTAATTTTCCTAAATATGAGGGAATTATATTTTAAAGAACTAGGTTGAAACATTATTTTTAAACTGAGCCAAGGAGAGAAGAAAGCAAGAGTTTTCACTATCGTCATCATCATCATGGGTAATTTGTTCTTCTCTAAGCAGTTTCTCCCAAAGGAAAATGTAGAATTGGGAATGGGAAACATTTTCTCTCTTCATGGCCTTTTATAAGTCTTTATTATAAAGTAAATGGGAAAAAGCTAGACAATTACTGGTATGGAAAAAGACCTAGTAAGTTTCTTTTTTTTTTTTTTCTGAAAGCAGTAAACTTAATAGCCGATACTTATTATGTAGGACTCAGGCACAGTTAAACAAACTCAAACTTATTAAATGTTTTTATTTTATGATTTATTGCTATAAAATGTCATCGATCAAAAATACAATAAAAATTAAGACGCCCCCCAAAAAAAGAGAAGAAAAAGTGGATGAAAATTTCTAGTATGCCTTCCTCCATACCTGACCCAGGATCTCCCTTTCCTTTGGCCCTAGATGAAAACAATTAAAATAGCAACTTCAGAAATAAATGTAAAGGACCAGACACATAAGGGGTAGGACATGCACCACAGTCCCAAGTCACTAACACTCTGGTATCATCTTTTTTATTTTATTTTATTTTATTTTATTTTTTGTCTTTTTGCCTTTATCTAGAGCCGCACCCGCGGCATATGGAGGTTCCCAGGCTAGGGGTCTAACAGGAGCTGTAGCTGCCGGCCTTCGCCACAGCCACAGCAACGTGGGATCCGAGCCATGTCTGCAACCTACACCACAGCTCACGGCAACGCAGGATCCTTAACCCACTGAGCAAGGCCAGGGATCGAACCCGCAACCTCATGGTTCTTAGTCGGATTCGTTAACCACTGAGCCATGAAGGGAACTTCCTGGTATCATCTTTTAAAGCCATGTAATTAATTGGAGGTTTGGGAAAGGAGCCCAAAGGGTGGGAAAGAATGTATGTCTTGCTCCCTCCTGATGCTTTCTTCCAAAAGCTGACTTAGGAACAACCAAACGCAGCCGAGACATTCTCCAATTTCTTTTGGGATAAAGACAATAACAGAGCAAAAGACACGGGACAGGAAAGGCTCAGAGAAGGGTTTTCCCCTTCTGCTTTCTGAGAGCAGCAGGGCTTTCCCACAGAAGATGCTCATGTGGAGGTGAGCTCTGGGAAAGTGAAGAAGCTTTTTCCCCTCGTACATGGAGGAGGAGTTGCAGATGCATGAGGGAAGTGAGAAGGTGCAAGCTGGCCTCAGCAGAGCAGGTGCCTGGGGAAGAGAGGGCTGTGGTCAGGAGATGCACTGGCCTTTTCCTATCTATCCCTGACGTTGGCACATGTTATCGGTACACCCTAACCCCAGCATCGAGCACTGTAGATGTGGGGACCAGGACCTACAGTGAGTAGTCCCCTGCTGAGTGCCAACACTGCATCTGAGACTTGATGGCTCTTGTATGTGCACACAGGGGGAGCACAAGAGGATCCATAATGGGACTTTAGTTTGTGGGGGAAAGAATATTGATGAATCAGCAGCAGTGAGGAAAAAGAGAGGAGGCTGGGAGGGAGAAATGGAAGAAAAAAACTCTGGTGGAAGACAAGGAAATGCACAAGGAGAGGGCTGTAGACTGGGAGCAAAAAAGAGAAAGGAAAAGAGAGGCTAATCTGGGGTTTAGAGGAGATGGGAGAGTGGAGAGGGTGATGGGAAAACTAGATATCTGTTCCTCTGCACTGTATCTAGCATCATGCTCTCCAAACTATCATTCTGCACCTTTATTCATGAAGGTGAATAGGAAACACTGAAGTGTGGCAGAACGATAGCTCCAGCAGTTCCTCTTTTCTTAAGAGTTGCTACTTTTTTTCCTCTGTAGACAATCGGAATCCTGTAAACAGAAGTAAATAAAAACCAAGAGGATGTCATAAACCCCACAGTGGCCCTGTGAGCATTCTCAGGTTTAATGCAAGGGAGAGCTGATTGCTGTATCCATACGTTAAGTGGACATGCAGGGTGGAGCAAGCTGGTCCTAGCTCACTGGAGACTAGTGTTACTCCCCAGTAGAAACTTACCAGCTCTCTCCCTGCAGGTGGCACAATGCGTGTCTGTCCTGTGGTTGTACTAAACCCAGTCACAGAAATCCCAGTGGGCTCCCAACCTGCTGATTACATCCCAACTGCAGCGATGCAAATGTCATTGCTATTTTCAGCACCCTGCTAATGAATTACATTTAACTACATTAAAAAATAATGACTTGGAAAGGCTACAATTATGACATTTAAAATATAAATTGTACCCAACGGATATTAAATGTGGGCTTTGCATTTTTCCCTCGCATTTGGAACCTAACAAATATTCTTTTATCCTCTGAAAGAAAATAGGCAAACAGACTGATCAAATAGCTCACTCCAAGCAATTAAAACTTTCCATTACCATATGGAAGGATGTATGAACTGTTCCAAAACACTTGTCTTTAACAAGGATGTATTAACATCTGCCAACTGGAGTTCAAGGATTAAATGAGATTGGCAGTAAAGGGATTAAGAAGTAATGAAACAAGTGTTTTTCCAATAAGGTGGTAAAAGCCTGATTTATCCTGAAATTACATACGTATATATGTGTGTATTCATATATACATGCATGTGTGTTGTACAGTATAACTCATCTCATCTCAACAAAGGCAGGTTTACAATTAGAGTAATCATCTTAGCTCAGGCTGCCATAAAATACCATAAGCTGGGTGGTTTAAATAATAGAAATGTATTGCTCACTATTTTGGTGGTTGGGAAGTCCAAGATCAAGGTGTTGGCCAAGTAGGTTCCTGGTAAGATCCCTTATCTGGGTGTGCAAATGGCTACGTTCTTGCTGTGTCTTGGGATGGAAGAGGAGGAAACAGGTGGAGAGAGGCAGAGAAAAGTCTTTTCTTTTTTCCTAAGGTCACCAGTCCTATTGGATTAGGGCTCTGGCCTAAGACTGCATTCGAATTTAATTATCTCCTAAAGGCCCCATCTCCAAATAGACTTACAGTGGGGGTTAGGGCTTCAACATAGGAATCCGGGGGCACAAGTCATTCCATAATAATAATGAAACTTAAATTCCAGGGCTTTTTCTTGCACACGTCCCTTCTAAGGTCTCTGACCACATTTGTGTTTGTAGTTTTATATATATTTTTTTCCTTAAAGAGCATACCACAAGCTTTGTAAGCATCAGGGCCTCCAAATCCTGGAACCTCCTTACATCTCAAATCGCAAAGTCACAAAGTATTCAAGGGAGTTCCATATATATATATATAGAGAGAGAGAGAAAGAGAGAGATGGATATTATATATATAATAGACCATGTGCTGGGGCTAACTTATTAAGTGCAATATATCTATGGATATATACGGATATTTTATATATATAATAGACCATGTGCTGGGGCTAACTTATTAAGTGCAACATATCTATGGATATATACGGATATTTTATATATATAATAGACCATGTGCTGGGGCTAACTTATCAAGCGCAATATATCTATGGATATATACGGATATTTTATATATATAATAGACCATGTGCTGTGGCTACGTTATCAAGTACAATATTTAATACACACCAAGACACTGAGCGGAACTTTTCCTGTTATCCTGAAGTTGCTGTTAAGGCCCAAGGCTAAGAACAAAGTGGAGTACTTATCCTACCTGCCGCACAGGATGGCAGCGACTCTGCACAGGGACCGGCCTCTAGGCCGGAAGTGAAGCGCCCGTTTGGACCCAGCTTCCTCTCCCAGCCCCAGCCCCCCTGGGCAACTAAGAGAAAGGGCAGCGAGGAAGAGGAGGGGGTGACTTCTAGGCAAATCCGGGGGAGATGGAGGGGGGCGGGCAGGAGTGGGGAGAGGGGAGGAAACAGTTACTCAGCTGCCTTCTGTGTGGCAAGAATACATTATGCGAGTTTCCTTTCATTCCCCAGGTATTCTGGAAACTACCTTGGCTTCTGCCATCTTGCCAAGCCCCTAAAACCTTCCAAAGGGCCCACACACGTGCCTCGGAGCAGAGCCAGCACACTGGTACCTGCCCGATGGGGGGCGCCAGGCTCGTGAGCGGGGCTGGGGAATAGGACCAACCAGCCGGGAAAGGGACCATTATCACCTCCAGTTAAAGGGAGGACCCGTAGCCCTTTCCCCATGCTCTTCCGTATACCATAGAGAAGCTGTGTGGACCAGCACCACGCTCCACTCCGGCCCAAGCCGCGTCCCGGCAGCGGTTCTAGCCTGACCTGCGTGTGAGCATTTCCCGGGAGGTCAGCAGGAAATGCTACCATTCAAGCCCTACCCCCCAGTCACTCGGCAGGCGAGACAAAGGCTCCCGGTTGTAACCCGGGCTGAGAACTAGCGCTCTTGTTGGTGCTGCAGACAGATTACCCCAGCTGAGATGAAGGGAGCAAGCTGGATTTGACATCTCAGGGTAGACAAGGCTGTGTCTGATGTCCCAGAATTAGGCTGTTCTAGTAACTTCTAATGGACCGAGGATTACGGGATGAGGCTAAGATGTTGCTGCAGGACTCCTTACTCAAGGTGTCCTCATAACCTCTAGTGGGTAGGAGGTTACAGAATCCGTGTTGTCCCAGGACTCATCACTCAGCACAAGAGTATCTTTGGGCTTAAGTCATGGGTAAATATTAAACTAGAAGGGAGGTAGCAGGTGTCTACCCCGGTGGGTTGAGACCTCTTTCAGACAGGTTCCAAAGGCATCACTTAATCTACCCGCCCAGGCTTCAGGCTGTGCCATGTATTCCAAATGATCTTCTACAAATCAACTAGCTCAGGGCTTTGGTTCCTGTTGGGGGAGCAGGATCATAACTGCAAAGTTACCTGGGTGTGACTCCAGCAGGAATTTACGTTTTCTCAGAGCCAGTGCCTCCAGCTTTCCGCTCTTGCGTAGACGGTCAACAGCTGGTGGCCCCAGAAGCAAAGCAGGCTCTGGCTCACGCTCCGTCCCTGCCCTGCCTCCTGGCCCTGCTCCTCTCATCTCCACGCCAGGCAGTGAGAGGAACTCACTGTCCACACCCCCCCCCCTTTTTTTTTCTTTCCACGGCTCATATGGAAACAAGAAGCAAGAGGTCCATTCCAATTTGCTATTTTTTTCTGCTGACTCCCTGCCAACACATAAGAGAGGGAAGGTCATGAGGGCTGGGGAAGGGGGTGTGGCATGGTACCCGCTGTCTCTCATTTCCCCCCTCCCTGCTTCCTGCTTCCTAAACATTTCTTCTTCCATTCCTTTGTGATTGCTTCTGGCCTTGCTGTAGTGACAGCGAGGGCAGTGGCTGGAGGGCAAGTCGGGAAGCCCGTTTTTAACTACCAAAATCAATTAGGAATCTAATCACCTGCCACCCAAAGGCCTTCAAGCATAAATCTGATGAGGATGTGTGTGTCCGTGTGCATATTTTGTACTTTTGCACCTTTATGGAAAGAGTCCTTCAAGGCAGGAGCTGTGTAAGACAGTCTATATTTTTAAGGGAATAATAGGTAATATTACATAAATTATCGCAAGATCATTTAAATGCAAATGGAGCATTAAGGCTTTTGAGATAACATTTTCTAATTATTCAAAGCAAACTAACACTTGGCAACATTTTATTTATTGTAATGTGATGGGAACCATAAGATACTTAACAACCACACTATTAGATTTTTCACACACACGTACACACACGCGCACGCACACACACAGTCCCGTGGGGGAGGGGTAAGAGAGAATATTACCATTTTCCAGATAAGAAACTGAGACCCAGAACAGATGAGTAAGTTGCCAAAAAGATCAGACACAGTAGCAAAGAGGGGACACGAATGTAAACCTGTCTGATTCCACGAACCACGGCTTTCACTGATGACTTCATACAAGGTAAATACTAAGCAAATATCTTCAGATGGATTCTGGAGAAGGCAGCTGCAGGGACCTCAAAGGCACAAGCCTGGCTAATGTCTTCTCACAGTAGTGTTAGGTCCACATCTGCCTGGAGCGAGTAATAATCTCACAGAAATCTTCTGGGCAAGACATAGAATTTGTCTCTCCTTAGAAATGTAGGACATCCTTTCACCAGCCCTCCAGCCTCTTGGGCAGGACCACGCACGTGTGTGTTGTGGATGTGCCATCTGCTTCTCTAAAGACCATCAGAAGACATTCCCTAACTTCTTTCATTGACCAGTCTCAGTATTTAACAGCGCTCAGTGCGGTGCAAACTTTGTATCTAAAACTCCCTTCACGGAGTTCCCGTCGTGGCGCAGTGGTTAACGAATCCGACTAGGAACCATGAGGTTGCGGGTTCGATCCCTGCCCTTGCTCAGTGGGTTAACGATCCGGCGTTGCCGTGAGCTGTGGTGTAGGTTGCAGACGCGGCTCGGATCCTGCGTTGCTGTGGCTGCGGTGAAGGCCGGTGGCCACAGCTCCGATTAGACCCCTAGC
>PVHT020000119.1:1862050-1894823 GCA_004024745.2 Catagonus wagneri
AAAAAATAAAACTCCCTTCACGTCCTCAGTATGCACAGAGAAAAGCTGACCTCCATGTTTTTTTTCCATAATTCATTTCCAAAGGTTAGAAAGCAGCCACAAAATGCTCTTTCTTCACAAGTAATCTTGGTTCTTTTAGTTTTGTTGGTTAAGCCTTACCGCTTGTGAACTTTGATTAATGTTTGCGGCTCTTTTCCCTGAAGCTCCTCTGAGATTTTGACACTACTCCCAAAGCTGCACAAGCCAGAGCCAGACAGAACGGTCCAAGCTCCACAGATGGGTGGCGGGGCGGGGCTTTGTGCTCTGGTAGCTCCTATCAGGTTTCGTCACTTCACTAGAGCCTTTCTCTGCTGAGTCACGATGCCGCAGACACTCTCAAAATGTCAACCAGAGCTATGGCAAAGTCCTTTTTTCCCCAATGTCCTCATCAAATTACAGTCTCGAAGCACCTGCTGTCATAAACTGAAAGGGATACTGATGATTAAGACTAGCATCAAATCCTACAATTTTAGTGCAAATAAATACAGCATTTCCAACTCGAATCAGAGGGATCACTTAGCAAATGTATGTTTGATGAATGGGTGAAATAAGGTATGCTCATCAAGTTAAATGAGCTTATTTATTTGCACCCTCATTTTGGACTAACTCCACCATGTAGTTTTATCCTGCAGGGCTTGGTAGGCAGGGGCCTGGAAGATCCCATAGGAACCAGTGGGTACTGTGTGTGGCGATTCTGCCATTTGAGGTTTTTATGCTAAATATATTTTGACTGGGGAAAGCCTTCCTCCAGAGCAGTCCTAAAACCAAAGCTATTTGTCTGGTATTCCTGAAATAACTAAGCAATCTGCATTGGAATTGGAGAGTATACAAGACCTAAGAAATAGCCTAGGAGTTGCCATTGTGGCTCAGTGGGTTAAGAACCCAACTAGTATCCATGAGGACGTGGGTTCCATCCCTGGCCTCACTCAGTGGGTTAAAGATCCGGTGTTGCCACAAGCTGCAGCAGAGGTTGCAGATGTGGTTTGGATCCTGCATTGCTCTGTCGTAGGCCAGCAGCTGCAGCTCTGACTTGATTCTTAGCCTGGGAACTTCCATGTGCCACCCAGGTCTTAGATGGTCTTACCAGCCAAGTGCATGAGAATAAGGAATCTAGAGTCAAATACTCCAACTTTAAATTCTAGCTGCATCACTGGTGGATGGTGTGACTTTGGAGAAATTATTGTATCACTCTGTGTCTCAGTGGTCCCATCTTGAGAGAATCGTGTACCTTCTTCATAGGGTGGTTGTGAAGATTCAGTAAGTAAAGCTCTTAGAATAGGGCATGGCATGTAGTGCAGCTATTACGACCCACCATCCTAATAAACGGCAATCTAAGGTTAAGAAACTCAAAGTACGCAAGAATGAGAATCGCCAAAGACAGGAAATGAGGTAACTCCGGGTCACCAGGAGTGACTCAAATCTGACAGATGCATTGGGAGTTCTTCATTAGATAAAATGTATGGTAGGGGAAAAAATGTGAAAACTTTGAAGTAGACCAAAAACATTGCTGGATGTATTCAAAAGAAAACTAGGTGTTGTCTAAGTGTACCCTTTGGGTTCTCTAAGTCAGTGGGAATCCCTGCACCATTCACCATTTTTGAAATGACAATGGTTGTTAAAATATTTCACACTCCTTTTGTCCACAGACAGATGCAAATGAATTGTCTCCCATGAACGTGCAATTCATTTCCTCTCCTCCCATCCTCCTTAACAAGCCAGTTTCACATCTGTTTGTATAATTCATCATTGAGCATTATCTTCTGCTTATATTTGTGTAGTTCTCAGAATTCTCCTTTAGGAGTTCCCTTGTGGCATAGCAGGTAAAAGATCTGGTACTGTCATTGCAACAGCTTGGGTTGGTGCTGTGGGCATGGATTTGATCCCTGGCTGGTGAACCACATATGCAATGGGCGCAACCACAAAAAAAAGAAGAATCCTCTTTTGAACCAGTCGTACCATCTTACTGGTTTCGTCATTAATTAATTGAATAAAATCTTCGATATGTAGTCATTTCCTCTCTGTATGAGAGTCGTGACTAGACCCTATTTTAAAAATGTAACAATGTATTTGTAAATAAGCACCCATCCGGTCATTCACTTACTCATCACAAATGCCAGTTAAGCACCAGAAATAATTATGTTAAAATATACTCACGTCACAGACATGAATAAGCATGGGGCTGCCCTCAAGAGGTTCACAACAAATTATAAGATAATCTAAGATCACTGACAAGCACCATGCAAAAGAAGAATTGGGCAAGGGAGATGGAAGAATGCATGGAATGAGGTTTCTGGTCATTTCCAATAGGGAGGGTGTCGTGGGTTAAGTGCCTGGTTCTGTCTGACCCAAGCGGTGTACACAGTAGAGAGGCAGGAGGCGGGGCTGGAAGAGAGAGTCAGAAAGCGTCACGCAGGACCTTGAACACCATGCTGAAAAGGCAGAAGGCAGCCACCGAAGCTTCCTTAGCAGAAGGAGCAGCCTGTTCAAGCCTAGAACGAGTGCCTCCCCTCTAGGTGAAGGCTAGTTTAGAGAAGAGGATGCGATTCCAGGGAAAAGAGTTAGGAGTCACTGCGATCATCCAGGAAAAATTAGCAGTAATGGCCAGGACCAGTGCCACAGGGTCTCCTCTAGGAACTGGAAGGAAGAGACCTAGTGGGCACTGGTCTAATTGCTACCCTCACCACCCCGGTGTCCCACCGGGCAGCCACAGACACTGAAATTTCTGCAAAGTCATTTTCTCTCCCCATGGGTGGCTTTCAAACACCAGCAACGCTGTGCTCCTTTATGATTCCCTGTATTTCCATGCCAATCCTTCAGCTACCGCTGTCTGGCCTCCTTCTCCAAAGGGCAGGAGCTTCACGCTCCCTGGGCTCCCAGGAGGGGCCTGACACCCACTGCTTCTCGGTGAGTGCTTTTAAATGGCACTGAACTATCTGGTCCAGCGCATCAGTAAAGCATTTCTATTTGACCCACGGAGACGGCACATTCTAGGTCAGCAGTGCTTCTGTGCTGTTTAGTGCATGACTAAGTGCCTTAATCACGAAAATAAGCTCCCAGCAGTGGTATTTTGCAGGTACAGGTGCAGAGACTGGGGCGGCGACGGCGGCGGCAGAGTGCACTCTGGCACCATGGCAACCAGTGCGACAGCCTGGGTACCCTCCGCAGTGTGGGAATAGTCGGCTCTCCGTTCGTTTTAGCTGACAACAAAAACGGGAGGCGTTTTGTCCTGCCTTGTCATCTCAGAAGATGTTTGGCAGGTCCCAGGGTAGCGAGGATGCTAGTCTTTATGATCGGGGAAACGGGACGGGGATTGCAGCCCAGATCGACCCAAATGTTTCTGGTCCATCAGCAGAGGCTGCCTTCTACCCGCGCTCCCTGCGGGGGCTGTCTGGGTGTGTGTGCAGACTGTTGTGCTACCCCCCCCACCCCAGCCCATGTTGCTTTAACCTGATTTGGAATCGCTTGCCAGAGACCTTGCCCCAGCTCTGCGGTCCCACCATTTTTTTATGGGCTTATGAAATAATGTGCATTTTGTGGCTACTGTTGTAATCTTTGTGTACGAAATATCTAAGGTACCAAATTGTATCGCTCTCGGGGGTGTTCTGCAAGAGATGGAAACTAAAAAAGTCTTAAGCAAAACTGGGCATGTGAAGGCTTATATATAATTGGGCAGTCCAAGGTAGAGTTGACTTTAGGGGTTCTAATAATACTGTTCTATACTCTCTCCTTCCCTCCCGTCCCCACCCCCAATATTCAGCCTGTCCCACCTCTTCCTTTCGGTCTGTAATGATGGTTTTTTCTTTACTTCAGATATCAGTAATTATGCCTGGTCTCTTTATCTTGCCTGTCTTGGCAGAGGTTTATCAGTTTTATTAGTCTTTTTAAGAATCAGTTTTTGAACATGATGACTTTTCTCTACTGTAAATTTCCTTTCTGTCTCACTAATTTCTTATTACTCTTTCTTTTTTTTCTTAGGATTTTCTAACTTCTTGGGGTAGATGCTTAGGACACTTTTTTTTCAACCTTTCTTATATTCTAATATATGCATTTAAGTTTTCAAATTTCCCCTTATGCAGAGCCCTAGTTACATTTCACAAATTTTCATATGTTGTATTTTTATCATTCAATTCAAAATAAAATTTCTGCTGAGATTTCTCTTTTGACTCATGCACTCAATGCACTTTAGTGCATTTCTTCAAAAAATGGCTCTTTTCTAACATGTTATTGATTTCTAGTTTAATTACATCATGATCACAGAATACATCTATTTCAGACCACTTAAATTGGGCGACGCATTCTTTATGACCTCCTTATGGCCAATATGTGCAAACATTTTATGTGCAATGGAACAAATGAAAAGTATATGCATTCTGCTGTTGTGTGTTCGTATGTCACACACAAAACGTGTATTCATATCGTCCCTTCTGTTTATCATGTTATTCACATCTTCTGTATGCATACTGACTTTTTGCTTGCGTGTTCTATCAGTTACTGAGTGTTTTCTGGCAGTATTTTTAAAATGTCAGACTGATTATGGATTTGTCTGTTTTTAGTATTGTCAGTTTTGCTTTATGTATTTTACGGCTATTTTATTCATTGTAGACAAGTTTAGAACTATTGTAATATCCTCTTGGACTCACCCCTTCTTATAAAATGTAGAATTCTTCCTCTGTGGTAATACTTCTTGTATGAAAATGTATTTTGTTTCATATTAGTAGACAGGTGTACTTTGGTTAGTCTCTGCATGACATGTCATTTTCCACTCATTTGTTATTTCAGCCTGCCATATCTTTATATTTCGGCAGTGTATAGTTAGGTTTTGTTTTTTAATCCTTTGTGACAATCTTGGCCTTTTAACAGGAGTATTTAATATGACTACATTTAGTGTAGTTATTTAGATATTTGGGTTTAAATTCACCACCTTTATTTGCTTTCCATAAGTTCTAATTTTTTTCCTCTTCTATTAACTTGCCAGCTACACATTCTTTTTCTCTTTTTTTGATGGTTTAACATAGACATTTATGCTTCTTTGACTAGTTAGCATCTAATATAAATTAGTACTTTTCTACCTGTTTCATAATTGTATCGACTTTAAAACACTTTATTTACTACCTCTCATATTATGTGCTATTATTGTCATATATCAGTCTATAGATAAATACTATAGAAAACAAATAGTATTTAAAACAAATAGTATTTGTCTTTAAATTTCCTCACATTTCCCATTTTCTTTATTCTTTTGTGCATTTTTGTGTTTTGATCTGGGGTCATTGTACTCCTATGTGAAAAGACATTTTTAGACTTCTATCTGAAGAACCAGTTTTTGCATCTTTTGGTATAGACCTACTGGTGACATAGTGTAGACCTACTGGTGAAAAGTTCTCTTAGTTGTTTGTTTGACAATGTATACACCTCATCTTCATTTTTAAAGTTATTTTATTGAACATAAAATTCTAGTTTGGCAATTATTTCCTTCCATCATTTTAAGAAATTCTCAGAGTAACTTTCAAAAGCACTGACCTTCCCTCTCCTCCACTCCAGCCTAGTGGAGCCATCACTAATTTTCATCGGCTCCCAAATCCATCCATCTCTTGACTGGCTCTCTGTTGTACAGTTTGTTCCCATCTTGCCCTATACTCCCACCTTTCTTGAACTTCCTTCTCCCCTCGGTGGTCACTAGCTGACCCAAACCTTAAGACTCTCACAGGGAGTGTGGGAAGTTGGAATGGAGCCAAAAGAAGTGCCCTTATGAAACAGGAAGCTAATGTTTTCCCACATCTGCTCCCAATCCCAACAAACATTTATCTAAAATGCTACAAATATATGCCTCCACAGAGCTGGACTCCTTGATCCTGTATTTCTGAGAGTCTACCCTTCCAAGAACTCATCTGCCCCTTAAGGAATATTCCGGAAGAGCAATAGCTCGCTGGCAAGTCTGCTGCAATTCTGAATTTGAGTCAAAGATTATTTTGCCAAAATAAAGAATAAATATTTTAATTTAATTTGATAAGTTGATAGAAGCCAGGAATAGGAGGAGGAGGGTGTTATCATTTCACTACCTCCTAAGAGGCAAAAACCATGATGGTATGACAGAGTCTTTCCATTTCTTACTATGCATTTTCCATACTTGAGATCATTCTGTATTTACAATTTTTAATTGCCCTTTTTTTTGAAGGAGGGGCTTTTAATGTTATCTATTATTTTCCAGGCTACTAAAGCATGTTTATTAATACCATTTTAATAACTTTATAGTACTGTGGAGGATGTGTAATTTCCTTAAATGGTCTTACATTGGATATTTTTCTTTTTTGGACCCTGTAATAATCTTTACCATCTACTGGGCACCTTGTTCCTAAGTTTCAGAACTCAGTAACATTTTTTTAAAAAATTGGAAGTGCCAATATCATCCTCCCTACAAAACTGAGGAATCTGATTACAGTTCTCTCACAGAGTGATAGTCTCTCACACATTTTTTCCCATAAATAGCACATTTTTTCTACCCTACATGTTTTCCTCTCTTGCAAGTTTTCAAATCCAGCTCTGAACGGCTTCTAAATAGGTTTCTCTGTGGCAAAGGTATTCTTGTGCTATATTCTAATCATCCGTATGGCCATTTTGGAATTATATCCAATTTTAAACAAGAGCTGTTTAGATTTATGATGGGCTGGTACTGCTGCATGGATACTTTGGGGAATAGGAAGAAACCACAATATTTGAAAATGAAGTAAATGTTCCTTCCCACACCAGCATCCAGGTCTTCAAAGCCCAGGGAAAATATTCTTACTTGTGCAGGATCAACTTGAAGGTGCTGGAGACTGTAAATCAGGCACCTGTCAGGTGAAAGGAACAAACTCCGAATCTGCTTTGCCACGCACTCCGTGGTGGGGCTTTTATGCTGAATCCAGCACACAGAAATTTGCTGAGCAGCGCTTTCTGAGGTTGATGGGGAAGTCAGCTGCAGGCATTCACAATGACTTCTGTGGCCAGACACTCAGAGATCACCCTACACGGTCATGTGCCTGACATCCAGCTAGCCCTAACGCCCACCCTCACACAGGGGTATCAGGCTGGGAAGGCATTAAGCCGATATGGAGCCCGAATCCTAAACCGTTCAATATATATCACATGAGGGTCTCCTCTGCCAGGGTCTGAGCAGGGGGAGGTCTCCCTCGATGACTTACCCTCAACAAGCTTCAGCATCCCATGACCGAGACAAATAGACAAGCAAATAACTGCCAGGGGATAGAACTGGTGATGTGAGCCGTAGGTACTAAGCATAGGAGGGGGCAACAGAAACAACGATAAACACTGAACGGAGGAAGAGACACCTGATCTGCATCGTAAGGGGCAAGTAGGAGTCAGATCAAGGAAGACGGTAAAAGAGCCCAGAAAGACGGAACAGCAATAAGAGAAGCTGTTGAGGCTTTTCCTATGTGCCAGGCTCTACTCCAAAGCCTTTTCTGCATATTGTCTCCTTCAGTCCTCACAATGATACCATAAGGCGGATTCTATCCCAGTTCCCCCCCTCGCCCGCCCCGCCGCCCCCGCAAATGAGCCACAATAGAGAGAAGCTAAGGAATGTGCCCCAAGTGATACTTGCAGAACCTTAAACAACAAGATGCCTTCGGGGGTAGCCATCATTATTTTGATACTGCTGGAATGTGGAGTCTGGGGGGCTGGGGGGCCAGAGAGGAGGCCAAGAGCAAGACAAGCCAGATCTCAAACAGCCTGAAAGTCCTGCTAAGAGATCTGCATTATAATCCTGTAGGCTGTAAAGAACTAAATACTGAATGTTTTTGTAAGATAGACCTGATAGCTATGGTCAAACTAGAGTCAGGAAGCCACTTAGGAGATTATTCAAATAACACTGGGAGAATGAATAAGCCCTTAAATTGAAGGTGAGAAAGTGAGGGTGAAACTGCAATGGTAATTCCATTATTTTTGTGTCTCAGGGAATAGCGAGGACCTAGGAGAGTAAGAGAGCAATCAGAATGCATACATTTGGAATGCAAATACTTTAAAATTGGGTTGTGATGATCGCTGTACAACTATAAATGTAATAAAATTCATTTAAAAAAATCAGAATGCAGTCAACTAATCAAGCCCACCATTTTACATGGGTGAGGTGGGTGGTGCCCCAAAGAATTGCGATAGTAACTTCAGAAATCACTAATCACAGATCACCTTAAACATGTAATAGTAATTCTTGAAATTCCAAATTTTTTCATTATTAAAATGTAACAGAGAGACACAGCGAGCAAATGCTCGTGGGGAAAAAAGTAGCAATACACTGGCTTGACCACAGGAATGGCGTGAACTTTCCATTGTAAAAAGTGCAATATCTGCAAAGCACAACAAAGCAAAGAGCAGTAAAACGAGGTCTCCCTGTAAAATTTTGTTGAAGAGTTATATCAGGAAGAGTGATGTGCACAACAAAATGATACTTGGGTTGGCTGGTTTTCTTTCGGTGTAGTATAGCTTCTACCTATGAACCCTGACCTATATCCTATGGTTGCTCCTTTGATAATAACTAAGGCTCTGCTGTGTTAGAAAATTCTAGGGTGGGTGTCATTTGTCTTTTTTTGCTGAAGTGTACCTATGAGAGCTTTGTGATTAACTGATTAAAAAAGAGAGGAAAGCTTCCTAATTAGGTTTTAGAGAGCTATGGATTTTGCATTAAGTGGTTTACTACAAAAAGTTGGAAATATTGATCTGAGATATGAGACCAGTCTGATTAAATGTATGGTACTTGGGGAATATTTGGGCCAATTATAGGATTAAGGGATTGCTGTGGTGATATAATTCCCCCTAAAATACGGCCTATCTGGTGATTATCTTAAAATCCTTAAAACGTTGACTCAGTCCCTTCTATGTTCTCATCTCTTTGAAATTTTTGCCCACTGAGAGGGACTGGCACACTTAGCTCTCTGTAACTAAGGTGAAATTCAAGACCTCATTTAAGTTTCTTTTTTTTTAATTAATGAATTTTATTACAATTAATAGGTGTACAAATCATCACAACCAGGTTTTATAGCATTTCCTCATTTAAGTTTCAAATCCACTTGGACAAATTTATGGAACAACTTATAGTTTTAGATCTTGTCATTTGCAAGATCTGACCCTAAAATAAAATGAATAAATCGTAATGTCCTATAATAGTTTTTAAAAATGATTGAGATATTTATATGATAGAATATTATACAAGCACTTTTAATCAGGTTTTTCAAGACTATTGAATTACTTGTGAAATGCTCAGAACACAATGTTAAATGGAGATAAGACACAGGACATATAACAACATAATGTGATTCCAAATATATGAGCTTATACGTATGCAAGTGTAGAAATTTGGGGGCTGGAGGTTCTGGAATAAAATCTACAAAAATATCACAATGGTCATCTCTAGGGAAGGTTTAAGAGCAAATTTCCATTTTTCCATTTGTGGTTTTCTAAAGTTTTGGAACTTTCTACTTTAAATATTAATATGTCTTCTAATTGAGGGGAAAAAAATTTTTGTAAATGACTGTTGTCCTTCAGAGTAACTTTCCAGGACTTGCACACTTATTGCAACGATACTGTCTTTGCTCACTTTTTGTAATTACCCCCAAATCCATTCCATGGCCACAAATCCAAAGCAATATTTTTACCTCGTAACTACATTTAATGCTTTTGTCTTTTAGAAAACGTTCTTATTCTGTTCACGCATCTGTTTTTAATCACTAGCCTTGGCTTCAAACACATTTGGCTGATTGTAAAAGTCAAATATGACTTTGACGACAAAGGTTTACTATCCTGAAGGTATTTTTAAAAGACTTTATTAAAGGTTCTGTATGAATCATCTCAGGTAGGCATCGCAAAATATCACAGACTCAGCTGCTTAAACAGTAGAAATTAATGTTCTCACAGTTTCTAGAGGCTGGAAGTCCAAGATCATGGTGTCATTCTGGTCAGTTTCTGGTGAGGTCTCTTCCTGACTTGCAAATGGCCACCTTCTCTCTGTGTCCTACCTGGTGGAGAAAGAGAGCCCTAAGGTGTCTCATCTGAAAGGACATTGATCTTATGGGATCAGAATTCCACCCCACCCTATGACCCAGCTTAACCTTAATTACTTCCTAAAGGCCCTGTCTCTAAATACAGTCACCTCAGAAGTTAGGGCTCCCACGCATAAATTTGGAGGCCACAGTTCAGTCAATAGCTGGTTCTGAAAGCATTTTGAGGTGAATCTTTAAAAGTTTTGAGCATTGTTTGCCACAGAGCATATGGTCTGCCTGATTTCCTGCTGTGAAGACGACATCCCTTATTTGGATAAAAAAGTTCAGAATGCCTTTGTTTTATAAGATGACTTACAGTCTATTCCGCTAGGACGCCTGCTTCTTTAACATAAATTAGCTCACATCTGATGGAGAAATAGAACAATGTTTGTATAATCCAGAAGGTGGGTGGCTTCGAGTACTGGCCCCCACCCCAAACCACCACCCCTGGAAGAAGAACATTTCTTTTCTCAACATTAAGGAAAAAGTCTTAGAAATATATGAAGATCTTAAGATAAATGCTTACAATCCCATAGAAGTGACTTGAGTGCAAATCAGTGACTGGCTTTATGACTTCATAAACCACAACATTTATTTTAAGCTATTTGGGGAAGCTACAATTACAGATGAAGAAGCTGCAGAGACATTTCCTCCTGTTAAGAAAAACAATGCTGAAGAAACCTTTACCCTGAATTACATGTTTAATGTTGATGAAACTGGTCACTGTTAGAAATGAACCATGCATAAATCCCAGGGTTTTAAGCTGCAAAGAACCAAACCGGGTCCACAGACCAACAGGCAGGTTTCACCAGGCCAGCGTTTTATTGGATTATTATACTTTCATCTGTTACAAAATGCTATGGATTTGAGGGATCTGTCAATTCTATTTCCCTCATGTATTCTGTTTTGTTTTGCTTTGTTTTCAACACAGCACAAGCTTTATTCTGTGGAGATAAATGGAGAAGCAGGAACTAAGTTCACAAATCAACTTCTCATGTTATTCTCAAGCCACAATTTTTGGGGGACCGCGCCCACGGCATGTGGAAATTCCCAGGCCAGGGATTGAACTTGTGCCATAGCAACCACCCAAGCTGCTACAGTGAAAACCCTGGATCCTTAACCGGCTGCACCACAGGAGAACTCCTCAATCCACAATTAAGACAAGGTTTTCAGCAACACATATACACGGTTAATGCAAAAGTACCTGTACATAAAATATCTTATCCAAATAAAAACTTATAAATTACATCATTTTATAATCACCGCCTCTCCCCTCCCTTCAGAATTCAACTCTTCTGAGAAGGCTTCCTAATCACCACCTTCCATCTGCATCCCCATTAGTCCAATTGCTTCCTCCACTCCCTCTCCTTTACCTCTATTGCATGGATCCCAGCCACAATTTAACTTCCTGCTCAACTCTGCAGTCCATGAAAGAAGAAAAACCCACTTTTACCACGTTAGCCTCTGCTACCATTGGACAGAGCTATTGATGCCACGCTAAGTGGCACTGCCAGATGGGAGAGGCCAGCTCTCCTAGTGCAGGGACAGTGCATGTCACACTGCTCTCCGTGATGCTGGCATGCACCATGTAGCGATACAGGCATGTGTCCCGTGAGGTGCCACCATGCTTCACGTGTCATCCACATGGGCTCCTTGGAGGATGACACCTGGCTCGGGACATGAGATCTTGTAGTCAGTATATTTCAGCACACGCGATCTGACTTTTCTCTATGTGGTCACTCAGAGTTCATAACTTAACAGGCCTAAATTCCTTCCCTAGATTTCTATCAGATGCCATTCAAATCCTCTGAGATAATTATTTCTATAGAAATAATTTCATGTGATAACAAGGACTTCATATGAGAGCCAGAAGACTTATAAGAGGTCTTTTTATGGGTGAGATAAAGAAGAAAATTGACAACCAAACACATGGCTCCACCTCTGTGACTGAGTCAGTCAACATTTTTTTTGCAATATTCACTGCCTGAGAACCAGATAGGCTCTGTAGAAGATTACTACTGAGCTTACTATCTAATCAAAAAAGGCAAAACTGACAGGAACAACCACATACAAGGTATGAAACATGCAGAGAATCAGAATACTCCCAGAAAGAACGAAGGCTAAAGATTAAGGCGGATGAAGGACAAGGCCAGGGTCTCACTTGAATCTCTGGGGAGCATGAAGCCAAGTGGAGCTGTGATGAGGTGATGCTGCTCAACTTTAGCCCACGTTTCCCTGTATCTCTGGTTTTCCTCCATCCCTCCCACTAGCATCCCAATTAAGCCATTTTGTGCTCATTGCCTCAGAGGAAAGGTGTGACTTTATGGAAAGGAGAGGATAACAAAGCCATCCTTTATCTTTTGTGGTCCCAAGGCAGATGTCCTTAGAGAAATAGAAAAGCTTAGACCAAATGCCTACTGGAGATAACAGAGGACATCTCCTTCCCAGTCTAGAAGGGATTTCCAGAACTTGTGGAACATAAAAGAGAGAGATAGTTGGCAAGTGTGTGTGCCAGTACCTCTGGGCTGAATGAATGAGCTCATCGATGAGAGGAAAGGAATACTGACGGGTTGCAGATGAAAAGTTCTTGTGCTTTGCCTCGCAATTAGGGGGCCAAGGAGGCAGCAAAAATCACCAGAGCATTGATGAGATCCAAAAGCAGAAGAAACTTGCACTCTTGGCCTAGGTAGAGTCCCCAAAGGAAGCAAGACCCTATAGATGGGAGTTTATCTCTACATGGATCAACAACTAAAAACCCAGTGAACGGAGGATGTCTCTGTAGACAGATGCCAGAAAGGACCAGATGTTCCCCATGGTCCTCTTGCCTTGGCACTACCTAAGCTTTGCCTAAATATACCCAACTGGATTCAAAATGAGCATTTCTACTCATCCCAGAAGAATGGGATTAAATTAAGGGATTCCATTAAATTAAGTTGAATTCCAGAAAAGTACAAAATTGTGGATGGACTTTAGAGTCACACCTACTATAGGCTAATCGGCAAAGTTTGGTCCATCTAAAATTTAATGAACATCTTTTTATGTATCAGGTACCGAGCTAAGTACCTTCCTCAACGTAATGTTCACCTCAAGTATAACATAAAGAAACCAAGCTCAGGGAGTTTGGGTAACTTGCCAAGTCACCACATTAGTGAGTGGCAAATCGAGAACTCCAGCCATAACCAGATAACAAAGTCTGTGCTCTTAACCTCTCTCTGCCCTGCCTCCACCTGGAGAGCAAAACACAATGGCGAGAAACTCCATCACTGAGCTCAGAGTCTAGAGTGAATCAGAGGATGAAGAGGCCTTGTACCAGGGAGGCTCACCCAGTCCTGTGGAGCAAGAATGTGCAAGAGCAAACCATCTAGATCAGCCTTCATCTTCATGAAAAGGAAATCTCGGCTAGAGAAGGCAACCAGGTGTAGGTTTCTACTTTAAATGCACTATTGCTTTTGGAATCAGAGTTTGGTGCAAACCTGGGCTGTGTGGAGCATCAGTTATGTGGCCTTGGGCAAATAACTAACTATTCTAAGTGAACTTCCTTTTTTTCATCTTTAAAACAGGAGTAACACCTAAATCATAAGGTCAGCGGGAAGTAAATGAGATCGTATACATAAAACATTCAGCCTAATGGCTGGTTGGGAATCAATACCCATTAGCTCCTTTGCCCTTCCTCCAACACAAAGCACCCTCAAGAACTTCCACCCCAACTGGAGTCATTGCAAGTTAGAGAATTCCCAACCTGAAATGCCAGGTAAACCTTCTATGATGAAGGCAAAGCCTCACTCCTCAAGCTCTCAGTGTCAAACAGACGTAGCCTGCCTTTGACCCAGAGTTGACTTATATTGTCTGGAACCTTTTGAAGTCACTTCGATTGAGTTATTCCCTGTTGGACCCATCAAGTCTGGTTGTAATTAAAATGGTCTCTGTTTCTAAATCACTGGGCATAATCTACCTCTTGCAAATACTAGTCTCAGCATGGCCCTCAGAAGTTATGTTTCTAGTCTCAGTGGACATGTATTGAGTTCTCCTAAGTGAAAACACATGGTCTCTGCCCTCCAGGAGCTCAGTCTGGAGAAGGGAAAGCGTATGTACAAAAATAATACCAAGCAGACAGATAAATTCCAAGAGAGAGCGTGAAAGTGACACAAGACATGGGTTTATACTGACTGAAGAGACAGACGGGGGAGGTTTCTTAGAAGGCCTTGAAGAATATCTGTGGCTGCACCTGAATAATGTGAGAAATCAAATAGAAGAGAGTAGGGAGATTTCAAAGCAGAGAGAAGTCCTTAAGCAAAGGCAGATCGGTTGGAGAGCTCATTGTGCACCCAGGGCTGTTGTGACCAAAATTAATGTGTGGTAGGAAATGGCCACAGATGGCCAAAATGTGGGGGGTTTCTAACGTTAGTTGAGAGTCTGTGTTATTTGGAGTGGAGAGCAATTACAGATAGTTTTGTAAAAGAGCTAAAATAACACTGGATGAGTGGGGGAAATATAGTGATTATTACATGTTATTGTAATGAGTAATTAAGTGTATCTTCCTGAGAAATCACACACTAAGGAAGTAACATCATTGGGATGAAATTCTGACTTTTGCCTCTAAGGTGACTACTTTCCCCACTAATCCAAATCCAGTGGTTGTCAACTCTGGGTATAAACTAAGCTCATCTGAAGAATGTTAAGCAGTATATATTTGGTGTGTATGTCTGGGTCCCACGCCTATAAATTCTGAGTTACCTGATCTGGGATGGAGCCTGGGCACTGGTAGGTCTTTAATTTCCTCAAGTGATTCTAATATTCAGGCAGTGTTAAAATCCACAGTGTGGACGCTGGACCAGCCATATCAGCATCATCTGGGAGATTTTTTTTAGACTAGGAAAGCTCAGGTTCTCACTCAGACCTACTGGATCGGAATTTGCATTTTTTTTCCCTACAATATCTCCAGGTTGTTTTGTAAGCATCAAAATGTAAGAAGTGCCTGGTATGTACCATATTGTCCACCCATCCCCCACCTCTGCCAGGCCCATTTCAGCCTGAAAAGGGAAGAAGTTAAAAACCTCAAAGTCCTAGATGGGAGATGATTACTGAATCACATAACAGAAATGTGAATAAGCTTATCTCAAACTGGCCAGGTCCGGGCTTCATGGAATGGCCCCGGATGACTTGAAGAGAGAGAAAAGGGTGGAGGGATGGGGGGAAACCGTACGTTTAAGTTGAAGGAATTCCTGACAGAAGGACTAAGTCCTAAAATAGTCTGAGGCAGATGGGGTCAGCAGAAGCCATCGGGGACTGGATCATGGCCATGACTTAGCACGTGTTCCTGACACAGCAGTCCAGGCTCACAGGACAGTGAGTCAGGTCCCAGCAGCTGGGTGGGCCTGTGCTCCTCCGAGAAGGGCACAGGGCTATCTCTTCCACCTCCACCCATTCAAAGGACCGCATATCTATTGTCCTTTATAACTGCAGTCATTAAGCTGCAGGCCCCAAGTGTGTTCTAGTCAAAAGGAAAAAAACTCACAACTCGCCATCAGTTTGCTTTAGTCAGAAGCATAGATCACCGTGCCTATGAGAACCAGACTTTGAAATGTTAGAAGCTGCTATGGTCTGAATACGTGTGTCCGCCTCTCTGCCAAATTCATATGTTGAGAACTAACCCAAAAGTCATGGTTCTGGTAGGTGGGGCCTTTAGGAGGTGATTAGTTCATGAGTGTGGAGCCCTTGTGAAGGAGATTAGTGCCCTTATAAAAAAAAGACCCCCACAGAGCTCCCAGGTCCTTCTATCATGTGAAGATATGAAAGGTCTGTAAATCAGGAGAGGACACTCACCAGACCATGCTGCCTCCCTGATCTCTGAGTTCCAGCCTCCAGAACTGTGAGCAATAACTATCTGTTGTTCTAAGCCACCCAAAATCTGTGGGATTTTGTTATAGCAGCCTGAATGCACCAGAAAAGAGGTCATTACCAAGCACCATTTTGGCTTCAGAAAATCATTATGAAGTTGCAAGATCGTGCTTTGCTCTAAAAGCACAAGCCTCGTAAGGAGCTAGAAGTGCTCAAGGGCACCAGGAGCTGATGAGAACCAGAAGAGAAATTTGCAGCAAGAAAAGTCGTCTCAGAGTGAAACCAGGTCAGATTGGCAGAAACATCCCCCACACCTCCTCCATGCCTTCCAGACTCATTCCTGCGGACCAGCAGAACCTCAGGCTCCATGTGGGAAAAGACGTCACTTGGGTCTTCAAAGTTAGCTTGGAACCAAGTCTCAGGGAATTAAGAAGCGAGCTAGAAAACTTGAAGCTACAGTCGGTAACCAGTTTCCTTCTCTGTTTATTGAGATGGCAAATCCCAGCTTCCAAGCCCTTGTTTCCTACCTAGAAAAAAGACAGTGGGACCAAAGCGATAAGGTCTCTGACCTCGTTAGAATTCTAAAAGGACTTGCTTTCTAGCTTCCTAAAAACTGTTATCTTGGAGGCATAAACTCTAAATAATAGCGACATTTGCATAGACATCAACCACACCTGGAGATGCTTAGAACCAAGTCAGGTCCCTGGGGAGACTAACCAAGACCAGGAAGCACAGCCTCCCTCCACCTCTTGCTGGGGCTGCAGGGTTCCCCACTCACACCCAGCAGGACCATCGGGGCTCAGTAAATGTTTGCTGGCATCTTCATCTTTATTGTTAATATAGTAGGTAGAACTAAATGAAATTGCTGTTTTTGTGGGTCAAAACCCGTTGTTAGCAAGCTCAGAGGTTCAACCTCGTATCAATCAAGTTGACTGAAAGATGTTAAAGGGCTAATGGTGGGAAAGATTGTGGGGAGATATGTTAGCTCATAGTCTCTTGGAGGTAATACAAATTGAAATTGATTCTGAGAGAGAAAGTTGGTAATAAAAATCCTTAAATTTTTTCATACTCTCTAACACAAAAATCCAACATCTAAGGATCTATCTTGAAAAGTACAAAGATATCCTTTGCCACATTGTCTAAAGTAATTGCTTAAATGTTCAGTAACAGGAAATTATGTGCAAATAACATGCCACATTCCTAAAACAGAATAATTACCCCCTAAAAACTGTTTTTAAGTAACATTTAATGACATAAAAAATGCTTAGAATGTTGGAGAGTACAAAAGTGGACAAAGATATCCAAAATACAAACTCTGGGAGATAGGATTCTGAGTAATCTTAATTTTTTCCCATTTCTTAAAAATGTCTATGTTTTGAGTTACATTTTTATAGTCAGAAAACCAAACGTTTTAAAATGTAACTACATTAATTTCCAAAAGAGAAACCAATCATCGACAGCACATATAACTTGGCTATTGAAGCCTGTCCTTACCCTGTACACACACACATACACATCAAAACTTCGTGTATAGTAACATGATATGACTGTTCTAGAACACTCTTGCCCAGGCCAATGCCTTGATTGTTCATTACAGCAATTTTCCAAAAGACCCATCAACTCTTCCATTAAAAAAACATGGAATGTTTGCATCCTTATTTGAATTATTACTTTATTTGAATCCCTTGCCTCGCTGTTTCGAATAACCCAGGACCATTATTTCATGATCCTTATCCAGTCCTAATTCACCACATCCCCGCACATGCTTACACACGGAAAGACCTCCTTAACCAGTCTTCCAAACTTGAGTGAGTTCTGACCTTGCACTCTTCCTTTAGACACAGCCAAAGCTCTGTGGAGGCGGTGCTCTCCCTCGCAGCCGTGAGTGATGAATCAGCCCGTCTTAACAAACAGCTGTGTGGGTGATATTTGGGGAGCCAGCACAGGACTGAGTGATACTTAGGAAATCCTATCAGGTATGTTCTACGAGCCAATCACTGCACAGTCCAAGTAGCAGGAGATGTGCTGGCATAAAAATCATTTTTTTTCACTTATTTTTATTTTTCCATGATAGCTGGTTTACAATGTTCTGTCAATTTTCTGCTGTACAGCAAGGTGACCCAGTCACACATACGTGTATACATTCTTTTTTCTGACATTATCATGCTCCATCATAAGTGACTAGACATAGTTCCCAGTGCTATACAGCAGGATCTCATTGCTTCTCCATCCCAAAGGCAATAGTTTGCATCTATTAACCCTCAATTCCCAGTCCATCCCACTCTCTCCCCCTCCCACTTGGCAACCACAAGTCTGTCCTCCAAGTCCACGAGTTTCATTTCTATGGAAAGGTTCATTTGTGCTGTATATTAGATTCCAGATATGAGATATCATATGGTATTTGCATTTCTGTTTCTGACTTACTTAGTATGAAAGTCTCTAGTTCCATCCGTGTTGCTGCGGATGGCATTATTTTGTTCTTTTTTATGGCTGAGTAGTATTCCATTGTGTATATATACCACATCTTAATACAATCATCTGTCAATGGACATTTAGGTTGTTTCCATGTCTTGGTTATTGTGAATAGTGCTGCAATGAACATGTGGGTGTATGTGTCTTTTTCAAGGAAAGTTTTGTCCAGATATATGCCCAAGAGTGGGATTGCTGGGTCACATGGCACAAAAATCAAATAAGACCAACAATAACACAGAGAAGACTACAGCGGGGAGTAGGTTAGGTCCAAGTACCCACCCACACTCGCCAACATTCAGGCAGGGAGATGAGAAGGCATTGTGGTGTGTTTGCTAAATGTGCCAGGTAGAATCCTGGGATGACCCCCGTGGCTTCCACGTTTGTATAATCCCTTCTCCTTTGAGGGTGGGTGGGATTTGTGATATGATGAGATACCTCCACTGTGATTAGTATTCAGGTTATACTTAGAGGGATTATTCAGTTGGCTTTGAAGTAAACCAAGGAGAGATTGCCTGCGTAGACCTAATCTAATCACAGGAGGCTTTAAAAGCAGGAGTTGTCTCCCACTGATGGCAGAAGAGCAAGTCAGGAATTCCAAGCACAGAACATAAGGGAATCCCTTTGAAGATAGAAGGGTTCAAATGGCAAGGAATAATTGCTAAGGGTGATCCCTACTCACAGCCAGGAGGTAAGTGGGGACCTCTGTCCTACAACCCTAAGGAACTGAATTCTGCCATCAGCCTGAATGAGCCAGGAAACAGATTCTTGCCCAGAGTCTCCAGAGAGAAACTCAGCCCAGCCAGCATCGTGATCTTGGACCTATGAGACCCTAAGTGGAGAACAGAGCTAAGCCCATCCAGACTTCTGACCTACAGACTTACACAACTTCCAGCTCATAAATTGGCGTGTGTGGCGGGGGAGGGGGTGGTTGTTTTAAGTCACTAAATTGGCAGTAATTTGTTAGGCATCAACAGAAAATTAATACATGAAGTGAGAGATACAAATGCAAAATAAGTCAAATGGTCACCACAAAGCTTTCAAGGCTCCAACTGAACCCCCAAATAGCAGGGATTCCTAGAGGCTCTTACCCCAAAGTCTCTTACCTGGGAGGCCTGAAGTACAATCACTAAAACTAAAATCTTTCAATCAGAGAAGTGATAGGCCATGGAGGGGTGGGACAGACTGGAAACCAGGAGATTTCCGAAAAGGTAATATTAGAATTTTTAGCAGGTGCCTAAATTTCACTTCTGCAACCGTCCCCCCTGGGGTGGGATTTAGTTGGACACAAGAGAAAACTACCCAGGCCAAGGAGATACAGAATTGCCGTAGTACACCCAGGTTTCCAGCCTGGTGCTGTGTTAGACGGTGTGGGTGGGCTGCTGGAGTCAAGGGCACAATACAAAACGAAACTGGACAAAGAAGGGGTTGGAGGCGAAGCAAACTTAGCCAGCCAGGTCTCTCCTCATTCTCCCTTGGGTACCATTCACACTACACAGGACTATCTGGTTCCTGTGACATTTCCTTCTCTGAAGGTCCAGCCCTCATCTTTCCCATCACCTTCTCACTCTCCCATCAGGGCCCAAGAGAAACCCCACCTCTTCCAGGAAATCTTCCCTTGGAACAACTGCCTAAAGTCACCTTACTACAGCTGCGCCTCGACTTTCAGTAAAAGAGCCCTGATCAATAGGAGGCCTTTCTCACCTGACTAGTTCCAAGAACAATGACCTCAGTTCTTTGAGCAACACCCCACCCCATTTCGAAGCAGTTTTAACGCCTCAGGTGCCCTTCCTCACACTTAATAACTGCGATATCAGGCCAGTAACTCCACTGATGAGATCCACTTTCCTCATTTGCAAATGGAAAAAAATTTAGTACCTTCCTCGAAAGAGTGTTGGGAGGATTAAATAGAATAGTTCAAGGAAAAGGCTTTGTACTGGGTCTGAAGCATAGTCGGGGCTTGATAAATGGCGTTGGACGTTACCTTGTTGGAGGGGATGTTGTAATGCATCCATTACAATGCCCAATGTCCTCTAGGCACCCCACGAATGGCAGCTCTTATCAGTTGTGGCAGCTGTCCGAAGCCACACAAAGTCCCCAGTCTACCTCTTCAGCTGATAACTTTCCAAACGTATGAAGACAGCTGTGAAGCTGCCTGAAATAGAGTATGTGATCAATAAATGTTATCTCCTTTATTTCCTAAGTGTTCCCTTGTCCAAGTAAGAGACACACATTGCTGAACCTCTTCTTCTAGATGACTCCATAAAGCCTCTCTCCCAAAGAAGCTCCATCGCAAACTGAAGCAGAGATCTGCCAATGAGACTAAATACTCTGTGAATACAGACTAGCTAAATCTACCTTCATCTGGAAAGAGCAGTTCCCCTAATTGTATGGAATTCTTTTTTCAAATATAAAATCTGGACTTCATTTGGACTACTTACATTCCCATCCGTGGCTCTCTAACTTAATCCTTCAAGATTATTTGAAATTTTTATTCCGCCATCCGTCATATTTGCTATTCTTTTCAGCTTTGTCATCTGTGAATTTGAGAGCCCACTTCCCGAGTCTCCATCCTCGTTTACCACTAATTTTGTTCACCTCTCCTAATGGATTTTAAAATGTTTGTGGGTTACAAAAAAAATCTATGCTTTATAATATCCTTTACGGTAGTAGCTTTTAAAGTTTTGGAATGGTTAACGAATCTGATTAGGAACCATAAGGTTGCGGGTTCGATCCCTGGCCTTGCTAAGTGGGTTAAGGATCCGGCGTTGCTGTGAGCTGTGGTGTAGGTTGCAGACGCAGCTCGGATCTCGAGTTGCTGTGGCTGTGGTGAAGGCCGGAAGCTACAGCTCCTGTTAGACCCCTAGCCTGGGAACCTCCATATGCCGCGGGTGAGGCCCTAGATAAGGCAAAAAGACAAAAAAAAGGAAAAAAAGAAAGTTTTGGAACTGAAACCCATAGTGATAAATTCATTTAACATTGCAGTTCAGTTCATTTACACACAGACTACACATGCCTGATATAAATGTTTAATAAGACAATACTTATATTTATGATGCCCTCTGATATTGTCCATTCTATTATATTTTTTATTATTAATTCTTGGTCAAGACCGACCTGATAGATTTCACAGTCCATGAACAGACCCTGGTCCGTTGTTTGCAATGCGCTGTTCTATAAAACACCTTTTAAAAGTTTCCACTAAAATGACAGGGAAAGAAAGGTCATCTGTGCTTAGGGGAGAAACAGCAGTGCTGCCCAAAGAAGTCTTGGCTTTATCTGTAAAACCCTTAAGAATGTTGTACTTCACTGTATATGTTTATATTAATAGCTAATGGGCCTTTATTTTTCTAGCAAGAAGTACAGTCCATGAAAACATTCTATTTTTATTCTGTGCTCACTTTGCCCTTTGGTATGCCACCAGAAACCCACTGAGAGAGGGGTACTCCAGTTTGAGAATAAAAGCTCCACATTTACAGAAACAGGGTTAACCCTACAGGCATTTCTCAGTCAGGATGGGTTGACTTGTTGATAGGCTGTTTCTCCAAAGAAAGGCATGTGTATTAAGGGCTCTAATAAATATTACTTGAGTTTTTCTCAGGATGTGGGGTGGGGGTGGGGGAAATGGGATAAAGGAATTGGTAGTGAAACATAGACCAGGAAGACAAGCTTTGTACGGAGAAGACAGTTCCCCTTGGGTTTCCCACATTTCTGAGCATCTTATGAGCAGAGGCATGGCTGCCTTAGTTCTGGGCTGTCTTTTCAAAGAAGTCTCTGTACAATCAAACAACTTGGAAAGAACAGGCTTGAATATAGAAACAGGGTCTCCCTCTGGAGCAAAGAGCAGGTCTAGTGACTGTCCAGTAAAATTAAGTTAATACATGCCCCCCGGCAATGGTCAGGCTGGCTTACAGCCCATTATAAAAGATCGGGTTCCCTAAGTTCAGGATTCCTCTCCTGTAAAGCACCCCACTGCCCATGCAGATGCTGCTTTGCCCTCTTTATGTTCCCCTGTGGACTTGGAGGCTTGGGAAGCTACAGGAAATGTTGCTCTTCTGGCCACTGCTGTTTCTGTGAATGATACATTGTGCTTTATCTCACACCCAGGAGTCTCGGGTCTCCCGCCAGGGTACATGAAACTGTGGCAGGCTTGCTCAGCTTAACAGTCTCATGTTACTTATTGCGACCGGCAAAGCCATGTCTTACATAACCAAGTTTGTTTTATTTTTTTTTCTTCACTTATCCATTCGATAAATAAACATTCCTTGAGTGCCTAGTCAATGCTAGGAGATTTCCAAAAGAATGGGGATGAGGGACCCCAGCCTTAGCAAAACAAAGTCTCATAATAAAAAAAACAAAAGCCTCATCATAAAACAAAGTTTAGTGAGGGAAGACAGCAAATTAACAAGTAACTCAATGAGAAAACAAGGTCATTTCAGAAAGTGTTAAGTGCTGGAGAGAAAATCATCCAGGATGAAACAGTGGAGTAACTGGAGTAGACATGGAAGGGGTTCCCGTCGTGGCTCAGCGGAAATGAATCTGACTAGTATCCATGAGGATGCAGGTTTGATCCTTGGTCTCGCTCAGTGGGTTAAGGATCCCATGTTATGACTGTGGTGCAGGCCAGCAGCTACAGTTCTGATTCAGCCCCTCACCTGGGAACCTCCGTATGACTCAGGTGTGGCCCTAAAAAGACAATTTTAAAAAAAAGCAACACGGAGTAGATGTGGAAAGCATGCAACTTGAGGTTGGTGATCAAGGAAGGCCTTTCAGAGGCAGTGAAATTGGAGCTGAGACACTCATAACAAAGTCAACCCATGATGAGGTCTTAAGAAAGAAGATTCCAGGAGTAGCTACTGGACATACCCTAAGGCAGGAAAGAGGATGATGTGTTCAGAGAAGCCAAGAAGACACAGGAGAATAATGGGAGGTGCAGGTGGAGAGGTGGAGAGGCGGGCAGGGCCGGGTTCCAGGAGCCTGCAGGGCATCGAACTTGGTTATCATCACCTCCTCTCTTTCCCTTCTCCCCCTCTGGTGCTGCTCCTCCCTTCAAGTGTCTGCAGGGCACATTCATGATAGAGCCCCTGGGTGGCTTTCTCCTTTGGAAAGTGAGTGGTAACTGCATTAAGGCTCTAATTTATGGTCCACAGAAATATTTGCCTGATATAAATGAAACTATAAAGACGGAGAGTATGTCCAGGCCATCTCAAAAGGCTGAATTTCAAAAGCCTGAGATCATGGAGGAGAGAATTCTGCCCAGATGCGCTCCTGCAACCCTTCTCATCACTCCAGTGGATGGGGACAGGCTCCTTCTAGTTCCACTTTAATTCCAGGGTGTAGGCACTCATCTCTGACAGCAAAGAAATGAAGAGTGGCTTCCAGGGGTTTGTTTAAAGAGCTTCTGGTACTTCCTAGAGCTTATTATTTGGCACTCACCAATTAGTGGCTTCCTGAAAGGAAAAAAGAGGAAATGGACCCAGCATCTTGTGATAAGGAAAGTCATTGGATAATTGTATCAGTTCCTTCTCCATGAAACTCAAAGGGTAAAACTCATTTAGTCAAACTAACCAAATTAGTTAGATCTCCAAATGGAGTAAAACTAATTTAGTTAATCTACTAAGTTAAAGAAATTGTGATACTGCAAGTTAAGCGTAATGTGATATAAACGTCAAAGGAAAGAATATCTTGGAGTTCCCTGGTGGCTCAGTGGGTTAAGGATGGATGTTGTCACTGCTGTGGCATGGGTTCAGTCACTGGCCCTGGAAACTTCCACGTGCCACAGGCACGGGCAAAGGGGGAAAAAAGGAGGAGTTCCCGTTGTAGCTCAGCAGGTTACAAACATGACTAGTATTGATGAGGATGTGGGTTCAATCCCTGGCTTCACTCAGTGGGTTAAGGATCCTGCATTGCCATGAGTTGTGGTGTAGGTCGCAAACGCAGCTTGGATCTGGCGTGGCTGTGGCTGTGGCTGGCAGCTACAGCTCTGGTTTGACTGCTGGCCTGGGAACTTGCATATGCTGCAAGTGCAGCCCTAAAAAGCAAAAACTAAAAAATTTTTTAAAATTAAAGAAAAAGCTATCTTCTCCTTTCTGGTACATAGAGAAACTTGACTTTCTAAAGGAATCCTACAGAATCTGATTCAGTTCTCTGGTGCTGCTTGATTCAGACAATGGTGTCATTCATGCAGTCTATAATCGTCTATATGATTTTTAGTTCCTTTTAACTCAACAGGCTTCCCATAATTTCATGTTTAGGGGTTGTTTTCTTTGCAAACCCATTTCTCATGGGTAATCCCCAGGTAAACTTGTCGGCCATCTTTACAAACACCGTGCTATCGGCCTCTCAGTAAAGGCGTGTGTCAGACCACCGTGATTTACCGTGATCATTTAATCACAAGTGACGCTGCCTTAGGGAGACGCAAAACTGCTGGAGCAGGACATAGCTCTTTGAATTCTCTGACATGAGCAAGGAGTAGGAAAATCTCGCCATCCAGGTAAGGACCAGAGGCCTGTTTCGGGCACCCGTCCAGGGGAGGCGGATCTGAAAGCGTATCCAGCAGGCACTCTGTCTAGACCAGGTAGAGCTGGGCTGCCCATCCAGTGCTTATTCTTCTCAAGGTTCCATTAAAACAAACTGCGAGTTTCCTGAAATGGTGGACATCACATTTGTGCTTTCAGGTTTGGACAGTTCCTTGCTTGTAGGTCTGGAAAGATCTGAAAAGGCTGGTGAGGGGACTGTCCACGGCACGTGAATGTCTGAATCCCACTTGATCCCAGTCACACAGTGCGTGCAAAGCCAGACTGCCACCTACTGACGTGCAGAAGGGGTGGCTTGGCACCATTTCTTAGGTGGAAGAACAAAGATGCTGTTGATTACGAATGGTCTCCTGAACCCAGCCTGCTGCTTTTTAAAAACCCTTAGGAGTGAAGCAGTCATTGATTCGAGATCTGAATTATATTTTAAATGTTTGGGGGAAAAAATACTTTGCCCAAATACATATAATATCTGGTGATGGGTCAAAAAGAGAAGAGAAGTTTGGCATCAGAGACTGAGGGAGGGAAATATGGCTTCAATTCAAACAACCCTTACTGTTTCTTCAGTATAAGAAATGAGAGGCAGCAATGGTACATGCAGTTAAATGTACCACTTAACTGAAGATTCCTAGAAGGCAGGAATTACATCTGACTTATGTTGCCTTTTTCCTAGGACTGACATCTATCTTAGTGCATTCTGAAGGCAAACAGTAATTAAATGAGCATTTACAATTTTAATAATAGTAAAATTAAAAATTAGAGACTTGTAAAAATGAACCAAGAGAACCCTAGTTTTAAATCCTGTCTCTGGTAGCTGTGTACTTTGGGCAGATTACTGGACCTCTCTGAGCTTCAGTTGATAGTCTTTAAAATGCAGAGGACATGACTTCCTTCATTGGGTTGATGGATGTGGATTAAGCCACATGATGAATGTGATTGGCTTAGCACAGGGCTTGGCACACAAGAAGTCTTCAATAAACCAAAGCTTTGGAAAAAGTGAAGCAGGCCTAGGGTCCTGTCTGCTGACGCTGGGAGGTGAATTGATCTCACTCAGTACCCTCTAGCCTCAGTAAAGACATTCGTCAACTGGCCAGCCGCTTGCGCCACCTGACACGTGAGCAGAAGCCAGAGAACTGTGGCAGAGCAGGTTGGGGAGGCCGGGAGATTAATTGAAGATTTTTATTATTGTTATTTTTAGTTACAAAACTGCAGGAAAACAGTTCCTGTTGGAGAGCGCGTCTCTGGCTAGAAGGCAGAACTGCAGGGGGGAGGGGAGTTGACCATTAATCATAGCGAAGCAGGGAAGGAAATTGAGACAGGAAATACCGACAGCAGGAAGTCCTTCCTCTGGGTCATGTTTAAGGCACAGCCACAGACCAGCACGCTGGAAGCCCAGGCCCTGGGTACAAAGCCCGTCCAGCAGAAATGGCCAGCGATGGCACAAAAGACCAAAAATAAATCCAGCATGTTTCCCTTCCAGCGCAGAGGGACGAGCCCCTCGTCTCCTTGGCTCCCAAATTCTCACTAAAATTCTGAAACGCTGTCTCTAAGAAAAATGATTTTTCAGGAATAAGACTTAGAGTAGATGCCAAAACAGTGGAGGACAGGAGCATAGCATCACATATCTTTTCTGAGCCTCTGTTTTCTAGTCTGTGAAATGGGGATACGCCCTCCTTCCAGAGCCGTTATGGAGACTGGAAGTGTAAAGTGATGACCCTGGACTTGTCGTGACTTTTAGAATTCTTTTGACTCCTCTCATGATGGATGAAAACCAAAGCCTTAACAGTCCTTATGCCCCAGGGCAAACCCAGGACACGTGGAGACCCAACGCTGCTGCTGATGGAAGACAAAGTTCCAGAGGCTACATATTGGTGCTTTTGATTAAAGCTTCTGAACAACATTTACTTCTCATTTGATTTTGTTAAACGTTGGCTTTTCTGGACAAGTATTTTTTTTTTAAACAAACACGTTTTGTCAGTATTACACACTAAGCCCTAAAGGATAAATGAATGAAGTAAATACGGGTGGTGAAATCTTTTATCCCTAAAGCATCTTTTATTCTCAGTACTGTTTTGATCTTCAGATATTGCAGTGTGTGGGACAGTGATCCAGAGCCTGGGCTTGGAATCAAAAACGTTTGGGTTCGATATCCACATTATAAGCCCTCAGTATGAACTTGGCAGTTTAATCATCTGGGCCTCCGTTTGCCTATCTGTAAAGTGAAAGAAAAACAGATAACTCCTTACTCAATGTTAACTGTGAGTTAACGATGCATCTAGACCGTAAAGGTTAGCAGTCTTGCAGCTCCCATCGTGACTCAGCAGGTTAAGAACCCAACATGGCATCCATGAGGTTGTGGGTTTGATCCTCGGTCTCGCTCAGTGGGTTAAGGACCTGGCATTGCCACAAGCTGTGGTATAAGTCACAGATACAGCTCAGTTCTGGCATTGCTGTGGTATAGGCAGGCAGTTGCGGCTCCGATTCGACCCCTAGCCTGGGAGCTTCCATATGTCACAAGTACGGCTATACAAAGAAAAAAGAAAAAAGCTTAGCAGTCTTATTTTTTGATGGATCGGCAAATTCATATCCATACATTCAGCATTTATTCCAGACCTATAGGCCCTGAGCATCATATGAAAGAATTAATTTGCCAGTGAATAGACCTGGACCACACAATCTAGTTGATAAGCAAAATATACCAACAAATCATTGGCAATTCCATGCAATGAATGCTATCATTTGGTCTCCAAAGAAGGAAGTGATCGCCTCTGCTTGGGTGGATCTGTGACTTTGTAGAGGTGGAAACTCATACTGGGTCTCAAAGGATGAAAAGGAGTTTGCCTGGGAGTTCCTGCTGTGGCACATGCGTTCAGCAGCACAGCATCTCTGCAGCACTGAGATGTAGATTCAGTCCCCAGCCTGGCACGGTGGCTTAAGGACCCAGCGCTGCCACTGTTGCAGCATAGGCTGCAACTCGGGCTCAGCTGTGATCCCTGGCCAGGGAACACTATGCCACAGGGTGGACAAAAGGAAAGGAAAGAAAGGGGGTAGGAGTTTGCCCAAAGGAGGAAGGGAATGATATTTCAGGAAGACCAGTGTTCTACTCTGAAGCCATCGTAATACAGTGCTTTAACCTGAGACAGTTCACCAACTCATGGGGCCGCAGCATAAAATACGTGGAAACAAGTTCAGGAGATGGGGTTTAGGAGGCTGAGACCAGGTCCTAGAGAGCAGAGTATTCCGTTCTAAGGAGCCTGGATATTATCTTGTAGGAAATGAATAGGTTTTTGAAAGGTTTTAAACAAGGAAGGGAACAATCAGATAGTGTGTAAAAGATGAGCCAGCAGCCTTGATTGCACTGAAGAGTGGCCTGGGGCAGAGACGGATTAAGTGCTCACTCTGATGGTTTGGGCTGAACCGGGAAACTGCACTGAGGCAAATTACAGGAAGGTAAGGAGAGCAGAGGCAAGAAAAATGTTCAGAAAGTGTAGTTGTTAAGACCTAGAAGCCTTTGAAATTTTTTGAGAAGAGTGAGAGAGGTGTGGTGGAAGGAAAGGAAAGAGGTAAAGGGCGGAACATTCTAACCAAATAGACCTTTTTAAAACAAAGGGAATTGGAGTCCGTTTTATGTTATTATCTGGTGCCTCTGCAAAGATGGACTATTTGCCCAGGGACGGAAAAATGAGACGGAGCTTTGCTTCCCATGCACTGCATCTCAGCTGTGATGAATACAAAGGAGCTGCTGTCTTTTAATCAGCCCAACCACCCCCTCCAACTAGCCCTCAAGGCCAAGCTGCTCACAGGCTAAGCTGTGACAATGTTTTCTGAGGGACATCAGAGGAACAGCCACTGCTTAGCCAAACCTAGCAGCAGTGCCATGCCCAGTTAGGACACTGAGGTCAAGGTGTTTCACTTCTCGGAAGTCATGTTGGCGCCACTAAGCAGAAAAGAACAAAATCCTTGCATGTTGGGATCCAGGCCTGTCCATCAAGAACCACGTGGGCCATGAAAGCTCTTCCACATCCTCAAACAAATAGAATCCCACGTCACTCAGGTTATCCTAAAAGTCACTTGGAAAACACTGAATTATTTTGGACAGTGAACCTGATTCATGAAGATCTTACAGGGACCACCGCATGTTCATGGGAAGGGCTTTTGAGTCACAAATGGGAAAAGTCATAATCCATACTCAGCATCGTTCTTTTTATAATCAGCAAAGCGATGCCTCTTGAAATTGCTTAGGGATCAGTAGAAATGAAAGGATAGGAATCGGAGAACTCAGTATCATGATTACTTCTTTCAACCTACGACATATATATTTTTATGCTGGGAAATATATTGCTGGTTGAGACAGTCAAGTAATTACCCACAGCAAGAAAAAAAATAGCACAAACACAATAGCATGCAAACCTAAGCTGCGGACACATGCCTCTAAGTCTAGCTCTGTTGAGAAGATGCCTTTTGAACAAGAAGACAAGGCAGGGATAATAGCAGTCGTAGCCACAGACGCTGGTTACAATAATGGCTGTCATGAAACTGAGCACAATATGACATTAATTGTGATTAAAGTGCTGTACCTACTGTTTCTCTCTACAGATTCCCAGATGTTTTCTGTGCTCCCTGAGCCCCAAAGCCCTGTGTGAAAGGCTGAAGTCATTGCAAAACTCAAGTGTTAGCAGCTTGGTTTTGACGGAAATATCTAACATCAGTATACTTGCCATAATGTATTTACTCATTATGTGTCGACCTTTTACCTGGCGCTCTTGTTTCCACACCCAACAATGTGACATAAAGACATTCTTGTGATCGAACATTCAGTGTACAAAGAAGGCAATCTATACATCCGCAAAGTTTCGCCTTTGTATAGCTCCCATCCCTTCAACAACTGTGTACAGCATTTGCAGTCAACAATCTCTGCCTTTATTGGAGCACTGGAACTAGGGCATTTTTCCCTTAAAAAAAAAAAACGGCATATTTTTTTCAAGGTTAGTAGAATTGTTTTGACTGTTTCATCTAGCACATAAAACCAGTGAAAGATGTGCTAATCTTCAGGATATAGGATAATTCTTAGAGGGCTCTAAAACCCATCCAATGAGGAGCATTTGAGATGGTTTAAGGTATTCATGATGTGAGTTCTTCATATTCAAACCTACAGTGAACAGTTTCGAGATGGACAATATAACACTGATTACCAAACTCCAAATTAACATTCATGCTCCACTTCTAAGACGACACACCTGGTTTTGCTTACCAGGGAGCTTAATTCCTTTAATAACTACAAATTGGCAGATTATGCCTTGCATAGTCATTGAATTTCAGTGTTTTGAAGCCAGCCTACCTGTGTTTCAACAACCTGTCACTATTTTCATATCATCAGACCGTAGTGGCAGATGCAAAAAAGTACAAAGCACCATGGTCTAGGAATTTATAAATTCCAATAAAACAGGCGTAAGTAAAAAAATTAAATTACAAGAAATAATTTGTAAATTTATTTAAAACAACGTAATACTAAAAGAAATGTCAATTTGGTCCATGATTGAGTACGCGATACATGGATTCCAACTCAGATCTGACTGGCTCCAAACCCCGTTCTCTTGGCTTGGACATAAACATTTCCAGAAAGGTCTGCCAAGTTTGCTTTAGTCACTAAACTCAGAATGTATCGTTTAGTAAAATGTCTCTGACAGACCCAGCTGTCTTACACAAAGAGGAGACATGAAGCAATTATGAGATAGTCAGACCTTGATACAAGTCTTGGGGCTGGTCTGTAGAAGGGATTCCAGAATGTTCTTCCCCAGCGGGGGCACCTCATGTCATCTCTCATTCTGGAACATAAGGGCACTCTCCAAATTAATTGATAATGAAAATTATAGCAGTGGTCAGAGTTTCCAGATGCCTACACATTAGGGTTTGGAGAAATTCTATAGGAGAAACTGCTCCATAGAATGATCATCAGTCCTGGCATTGATCTTCTACTATAGTTTGTAAGATGGTACCAACTGGGAGAAACCAGGTAGGGGGGACATGGGACCTCTGTGTCCTATGTTTGCAACTTCCTATGAAGCTATAATTACTTCGAGTTTTTATATCACAAAAAAATCAAAACTCTGAGGTTCAGCAGGAGAGACACACATTTTTCCAAGGTCCGAAGTAAAAGAAGTAACCCCCCAACTCATAAACAGTCCACCTTCAGGCCTTCCTTTCTGTCCCAGACTGAGTGTTTCCAGACAGGGATGGAGGGGGCCTGGGGCGGAATTTGGAATTCAGAGCCAAGGGCTGGGTTGTGGCCCTGGCTCTCCCACTGACTGATTCTGTGATCTTGGTCACATCCCTTAGTTTTGAATCTGTTTCTTTCTCTGTAGGCTAAGTCTGTCTTTTTTCAGAAAAGACCACCTCCAGATGCAATGAGCTGGTGACAATTCACTGAGATAGTATGTGTGAAGACCCGGGTAGCTGCCACACGATATACAAACGTGGGTTTTTCTGACAATTATTTCTGTCAGATGTGGCCCAAGATACCTGTGTGAGGCCAGTATCCCACCTATGAGGTCCCACCTAGAAGCTCTTGAGATGCTTATGTCTCAATGGGCTCGAGTCTCCTCTTAACCTCACCATGAGCCCAGGACCTCTACTTAAAAGAAGCAACTCTGTTCCTATTTGTGATGCACAGCTGCTTTCACTATCCTTTTCACACTCCATGGTCCCCAGGGTGCTGCCTGCACTAGTCAAACATATCCCCATCATCATAGCGGACCCATTATTAGCTATGATTCAGGGTAATCCCTGAACTGCCTTCCAGGGCTGCTTGTTGAAGGTTTTGTCCCTGGCCTGTCCTGCAGAGCTGGACAGTGGCACTGGGCAATATCAAAAGTGCCCAGGGTTCGTTCCTCATGGAAAGGTGAAGACCAGCATGGCTGCATGGGCTTTGCTTTAACCTTGAAGACATGTGGGTCCTGGAAGCAAGCGCTGGCCTGCCTGACATCCTGCTCTAACAGCAAGAGCCGGCCATCCTGACATCCGCCAGCACCCTGGAGAGCTCTTCCTCCTTCCTGCTCATGCCCGGTACCTTGGCCAACTTTACTCAGGAAACGGGGCCATGCTATCCTTTCCACATCTGATGAGTCTTAAATCAGGGGGAGGAAAGCATTGAAGCATTTATTTTTCAAAAGCCGCTGGTCTCTAATGTGGTATGGGGACCAATAGCGTCCACATCACCTGGGAAATTACTAGAAATGCGAAACGGAGGGCCGAACCCCAGACCTGCTGAGTCAGTTACTCCAGGGCTAGAGCTCAACAATGCGCACCTTAACAGGCTCCCCCTACCCCGACTCCATGCTTCTGAGGCCTAAGAACCACTACTGACCTTCCAGAAAGATGCTATGGATCTTATACCTGCCTGCAGCTGTTTCTAAGTCTCTCACATGCTTGCCTCTCTTTGGCAAACTCTATCCGAGGACCACTCAGGGGAAGAAGATTCTGAGAAATATGTTTGCATATTCTCGTCTGCAGAGTAGAACTTGGACAGGACCATCAGTGGAATCAAAGAGACAGGCCAGCACACCCAGTATGCATGAACCTGTGATAGTCGCCCCTCAGCCAGTTCTAGCCATATGTACAAGTGGCCGTGTACCAGATCCTTGCCTCTGAGACTCTCTGCCTATGGCCTCACCCAAGGCTCTTAAGAGCTGGACTAGGTGCCAACAAAATCCCTTTCTCCCCCATGAACAGTCAAAGCCCTTCCCCTTTACGTAAGAGCTTCACATAAAGAAGTCCTCAAGGTACAAGTGGGGAGTACATAAATAATACCAAAGTGGGTAAAATTTGAGCCAAAGTAGTTAACAGAGAACTAAAGGTGTGATGTTG